>ML179160.1:100156-191533 GCA_004369135.1 Dendrothele bispora CBS 962.96 | reverse complement strand
TATATGATCACATCCTCTCAATTTCAATGCTGTCAGATAAACACACATTATAATGATTATTGCAGATACCTGCACCATGGTTGGGTCTCAACACTTCACCTATCACTCCTTGTTAACTCAATGCCACCTGCTGCCCAGCCTATTCAATGAAGTTGAAGTGGGCCATCGCTGCGCCTGGCAGATACGAGGCCCGGTTTTTGACTGCTGTGATGAAGCGGCTCGACTCTGAGCGGAATCTTCCGTGTTTGAGCTCCAAATGGGGATGACACACGGTTTCGACCCAGCCACCTGCTGCGAGCTCAAGTTGAGTAAAGACGAGTCCTTCGTAAACTCCGGCCTCGTAATTTTATCAATGAGTCAGAGCGACTCTTACATATATACAGTATCCTGCCCTCACTATCAAGAGATGACACCTAATCTACACTATTCCTGTATATACACCCACCCACCATATGCCGTACTAATCACTGCAACACCCTCTATATATTTACAATAACCCCTTTACAATACTCTACATACTACAGCACGGACACACTACTAACCCGCATATTCAAGCCTTTGTGGCTAGACAGAACCCTGTCGTGGCACCCTAAAAGAGCCAGACTTTGATGACAGCTTTTCTTCACTACTATGTTACGAATCGTAACTCTGACACCCTCCGAATCAGTTCAATATGGAAACGGCACTACCGCAAATTACTTCAGTTCCAATGACATCGGAAGTAACAGTATTTCAATTCAACTAATTCAATTGGTAAAGCGTAGCCGCACCTTTATTTTTGACTCGTCGTGACTTTGAATCCGATTCTGACTACTTACTGACTACTTACTGACTAACTACTGACTACTTACTGACTCCTAACTTGACTCACAATGACTGGGCTTACTAGTATATAAGAACAACATGTATCGTAGAGTAAAGGCAGCGTCAATATTTTGTCACCACCGTATCCAATCACCCAGAACCCAAACTAAGTAACTATTGGCGATTGCCGGTAATTACTTCCGACTCTCTCCAATTCAGCCACTAATTGACTTTAAGTCAATTCAACCGTGCAAGCTATCCACGCATCGATCCGGCATCTCAACGTTAAGTTCTACAATCCCGAATATCGAATATTCAACCAGTAGCCAGACTACTCACTGGTTTCTTTTGCAGGCCACGTATCGACTACTCTGCGACCCCGAAACCTTCAAATCAAACTTACAAACCTAGGAAATATCCCCCAATTAATCATTTAAGTATTACTAACTAACTTGTCATACTAACATTTGCTACTTAGGATTAATTATAGATACGCGTCCTAACACTACTGCAGTACCTATGAAACACATAGAACTATAGATAGTAATCGCTACCATCGCTCCAGCGCAAACAAGGAATCAAAAAAATTAAATTAAATTAAAGCACAGCCACCCGCACCTACACAGCCACCTGCACCTACACAGCCACCTGCACCTACACAGCCACCCGCACCTACACAGCCACCTGCACCTACACAGCCACCCGTACCAACACCTGCACCTGCACCACCTGCACCCGCACTTTTCTGGGTGCCCTTGGTATAACAGCCTAGGGCTTAACAGTATTCTTTCTGAATATTTACATTACACTGCTGCTGATATTTACACATCGATGATCAGGGATGCAAAGGAAGTACAGTTGAACATCTCACTATGCATCAGTACACTATGCATAAACCTCGAAATGCATACGATTTCGGCGAAACCAAGTTGGTTACATGCCAAAATGACCCCAAACGTGAATAATGCATAATGCATAAACTTTTTGGGTATTTTATGCAATGTGAACTACACAATACAAGTGAAATTGGGCTGATTGCCCAGATGAAAGTGTTGATCTTTATGAAATGAGCGAATCCTGGAATATTCCTGAACACCACAAATCAGTTTCTGACCACCCCGCTCGCCTGTGAGCCGTGACAGAGCCAAAAATTTCACAAAATTTGCAGAATGTTACTCTTTTTGGAAGTTTTGCACGATAACATTTTTACCGTGACTGCGAACAGATCCAAAATTTCGCAAATTTCGTGTGACGCGTGATAAGCAAATTGAACAAACTCTTTACAGCAGTAGACTATGTAATAAAAGCATGTGACCATTTTCGGTCTGGAATCCTCCGGCTTCTTGACCTGCATAAATCTCACTTTGCATATGGATATGGCGAAACCAACCCCATGCAAAGCGAGATGTTCAACTGTACTAGTTTTTCAAGCAACAAGATTGGACGTCCATGGTAAAAAGGTTAAGATCAATCTACTCTCCATTTTGGGTTTCAAGAACATCTGTCAGTCTAGATTTGGAGTATGAGTAGAGGTTTGGACAGCGGCAGCATTTATAACACACCTCTTGATCTCCTCAGTCTGCTCTTGGAGGCAGGTAACAATCTGATTGACGTCCTCCTCTCTTTGGGCCCTATCTCTCTCAGCGTTTTGTAAAAGGCATTTCTTAAGGTCGGAGACAGCCTGTACAACTTCGGACGAAGAACTCTCAACCTAGTCAGAGGAGCACATAATTTTTGGCAGAGGAGGTGCAGCAGTTCATACCTGGTTGGCTTCTACTACCTCACGCAATTCAGGAGGTTGTGAGGAGCGTCGAGCTGCCGCTTCAGACGGATCATGCGTTCCAAGGCGTTGCAGAGGAGAAAAAGGGCCTAGAGACTCAGGTCGGCATTGCAAAGAAGTGGGTTGGTGTTGCAGAGAGGCAGCATGGCCTGGAAACTCCAGCTGGTGTTGTGGACTATCGACCAGAGACCCAGGCTGTGGGAAAGTAGCGTTCAGAGGGTTGGAGTGGCTCTGTAGAGTAGAATGGCCACTCAGAGTTTCAGGTTGATGACGTGGGGGGGAAGAGCCCAGTGTTCTAGGCTGGAGTGGCCCAGGAGGAGAAGCTGATGAGTGCAGTAGCGACGACGGTAGAGTACGGTTGCATCTCTCCGAGCTATTAAGGTGCGGATTCAGACTTGGATCGTAGTCGGGGGTAGACCTCTGAGTTCGCGAACTATCAAAGACAAAAGGGCATTCAAATTGGAAGAATAGAAGCTTACTGGGTTAAGCAAGTATCCCTTTCCTGATGCCATAAAGTAATCATACATGATTTGTTCATCTTCATCGAATTCACCTCCAGAACGGAGCACGTCGGCAAGTTGCTCAGCTTCTCTTCATTCCCATTGATCTGTCATGGTGTTGTCAGTTGTCAGAGTAGTAGCCGGCCTTTATGACATTGTGACACGTCGACGGCAGACTCGGAATTGTCATTGTCGTCGCTTTGAGAAAGGGGGTTTGTTACTGACCCAAGTGCACCCCGTGAGCTCTACACAATCAAAATCCTGAGCATCAGGTCGTCACGTACCCACAGTATGATGACTGACCCACTAATGTGACGGATTACATAGACACAGGTACTCACGTGCTTACAGTAAGCTCATCATTATAGATTTCGCATTCCACTAACTTAATTACAGCGCCTACTCATACTAGTGTACTGCAGAATGTCAAGGTGGGCGGTAGAGAATGAAGTTGCAATAGTACAAGATGACCAAACAGCGAAAAAATTTGGTTCTGTTTTTGATTTTTATTCTACCGTTCTGATCCGCCCCTCCCAACTGCTGATCAGTCCTTCATTCCATACTGTTTCTGATCAGTCCTTCATTCCGTATTACTTCTGACCAAGCCTTCATTTACTACTATCTCTGATCAGACGTTGTTGGTTAAACAATGTCAGATATTTCTTAATCCTCCCTGGTAGCACACTACGTCCTTATAACAATCTATAAGGGCCTGTTTTTGTGCAGCCGCTTAGGTCTGCTTACGACCGGTTAACCGCCAAATTTACAACATTAAGCCTTTTTCCCACAGGTGAATGACTGTAAATTTGGCAGGGTAACCGGTCGTAAGCAGACCTAAGCGGCTGCACACAAACAGGCCCTAATACAGGGTAAGGACGCTTAAGACCTGATCATACATTATGACCTGATCACATGGCTTTATGTGTTGTCATAGGCGAAATGCCCAAATAATATACCAATGCCTGACCAGACCTGTTACCCAATTATCAGCTGTGAATTGTCCGTCAACTCTGATAACCTCAAAATGTATGATGATGCCATATCGTGCCGATTAGTACATATGCTAACTTGATATCCTGAGGGCCATCTGAAGGTCTGATCTGGCAGAATTCCATTAAATTTGGCCTGATATCCCAGTTTGCAACTTTTGCGACAGCCTTGATAGCTTTTCATCTTCGAGGAGAAGTTAATACACCACCCACGGTGCTATAGTCAAGTTGCTCCCGAGTTACTCTGTGGAAGCAATTGAGGTATTCAACTTGACTTCACGGTTCGGGATCTAAACACAACGTACGTATCTACGGGCTCCTAGCACTAAAAATGTAGCAGTCGGTAATTACATTGGGCTCTGAAGCAGTGGAAGAATTGCCAAATCCGGTTAATAGGATCCTCCTCCTCCTCCTCCAACTGATCCTAATTTATAGTACCGACATCAAAATTCAAATCCAGAAAGAGAGATTCTACCGTTTTACAGTCCATCCTACGTCAAAAGATGTCTAAGTGAGCTATGCAATTCCGATTCGTATATCGTAAATGATCCTATTTGGTTAATAAAAGCAGCTCAGTCTCCAAGGTCTGCTAAATACCTAAACAGATGGAATTATTGAAGAACAGCATAAAGAAAAACCTTAGTAAACTTAAACTGTTGTCGTGCCGCAGTAGCAATACTGTAGCCGCAGAAGCGGCATCGATGTATCACAGCTTTACCACAATAAATAGATTGTATCCCCTGAAGTTTCATAGTCTAAACCGAGTACTTCTTTTCGTTACAAACCCCTTCAAATCAAGAATTCGAAAGCATGAAGAACGTATCTATGCTGTCCCAAATGCACAAAAATTAAACCAACCCGTTTTTTTAGAATATCATCACCCGTTTTTAATGAGTTTCATGGGCACCCGTTTTCAAAAAGAAACCTTACCCGTTTTTGTAGAATGTCCTCACCCGTTTTTA
This sequence comes from Dendrothele bispora CBS 962.96, assembly GCA_004369135.1. Classification (NCBI taxonomy): domain Eukaryota; kingdom Fungi; phylum Basidiomycota; class Agaricomycetes; order Agaricales; genus Dendrothele; species Dendrothele bispora. Next base: position 186,498 of record ML179160.1, on the reverse strand, counting down.
ACAAGTTCTCATGGGCACCCGTTTTCAAATAGGAATCTTACCCGTTTTCACAACTTTTCACTCAGTGACATGAGTGACATGTCCTCGGCTAAAAGCCTATACCTTCATTTGGAAGGTGACTTGCTATGCCGAGCATTGGCCGAGTGTGAGAACCAGCCCCTAATTTGAATGGCAGAGTTCTCACGGTCACCTCTGTAAATGACCATTGAGTTAGCGGCTTAGTATCATTGAGATGACTAAAACCGACTGCTTGCTTGTACAAAATCACTCAGAAAAGAAAGAAATCTTGTTGGAAATCTACGTTACATTAGTTACAATCTTGTCACATTTAGAGTCACATATCTAGAGTCACACACTGTGTCACAATGATCAATCAGCAATGTGACAACCTCACGATCAAGTGATGTAGAGTCACGTAACTTATAGATAAGATCTGACCATATTAGGGTTATCTATCTCTTACTCAGCAAGTTCCGGTCGGGTGTTGAGTGAAAACGGGTAGGCGCTTGATGAAAACGGGTAGGCCTTGAATGAAAATGGGTAGGTGCTTAAGTGAAAACGGGTGGGTGCTTGAGTGAAAACGGGTGGACCCTTTGAAAAAAAACGGGTCGATTTTTTGTGCAAACCGACCAGCATACGTATCTGTGTCGAAATGCTATGCGCGGCTTTTTTTCATTCTTACAATACGCGCCATAGCTCAATCATCTCCAAATTCTTTAGATTAACTTTGAAGGACATTAGGCTTGGTACCGCACTTTGCAAAACCATCGGTCATGAATTTGTGTGAGAAAAAAATCAAATTTCACGACCGATTGCTTGGGGGAATCGAGTATGGTACCGGGATCAAGATTGAGCCGAATAGAGGGTGTATCAAAGAGAGAATTAATATTGATGTTCCAGCGATATAGCTACTCTTGCCAGGATAGGGGGGAGGAGGAGGAGGAGGAGGAGAAGATCTAGGCGCCGGGTCCGGGAAGCATTCCGATGGCAGTTAAGTACATAATCGCTCCCGGAACCACTCATCCCCTGCACAGACGAGCTTTAATAGACTCCTCCTCCTCCTCCTCCCAGCCCTGACTCTGGGGTATATCTGCTGGAAATGAGTGACCGCAACGGACACAGGAAAAGCATTATCTACTTGTCACTCTACAACTTTTTCGCTTTCAAGTACAGCATATTATCCGACCCAGTCGATTTCATAGATTGCCGTTTTATCCCACAAAAGAATCAAGAATGCGGCAGCGATTTGTTACAAATGAACAAAATGACTTCGTTGATGGGTGGTCACGATGATCTCATTTAACCGGGCCCTTCCCTATCCACCCGTCTTGAAATATTGCTGATAACTTCAAGGTTATATCGTAAGAATTCATATTTTGGGTACCCAGAGGCCTGTCCTCCGATTGTTGTCTCTCTACCACAGATTATGAGCTTGTCGGAGAGGTCCCAGGAATGATGATCTAATCGGTACACCTCCCAGACCCGGTGTCCAGATCCTACTAATTAATTGGTAAATTGCCCCTCCCTTTGCCCGAGCTAAGTATCACATCCAGCATCGATATCCCTTCACATTTACCTGACGGTCTTTCAAGAACTTTCAAATTATCGCGAATGGGGTAGAGGACCGAGTCAAGGAAGAACTTCAAGAGAGGCTTTGGAACTTTGGCCAGGTTCGACGAGCTACAGGTCCAGTCCAAGTCCAACCTAAGATCCCACAGAGCAACTTCTAACTTTCTCTCTCATGCTTTGTACGGCGCCCGTACATCACTCCGTAGATTTTGGCAAACATTGGCTACGGTTTTTGTCTGTGGTCTGCTTCTTTAAATTAATGCTCAATCAATGAATAGTGTGATAGATACCGCTCTCAATACTGGGCCTTGAATAGGGAACTACGGGATACTTAGTAGTTTCAGCCTGATTTGATTAACTTGTCTACGGGACAACAAAGTAACCTCCTCTAGGCCGCATACATGCAAAGTAAAAGTAATTTAGAATACCAACCAGTACTGGTTGAAAATAGTCAACAAGATTTGTACTGTGATCTTGATGTATTCGTTAGTGTAGTACATCGGTCTAGGATAGTTTATTAAATGCAAAGTATACAACATTTCCGAGAATCAGTGCAACGAAAGGAGATCCAAACTGTGTATGATCCAACGAGAGTAAGAATAGACAGAATTACCATGGCCTCAATCCTGTAGGTGAGGGAAATTGGAGTCTGCATTTCGAAGAAGCTGTTCGCTACAAATGGCGGATACGTTGGAGTGCTTGGTATGCAGCCACGTCTCTGGCCTCTCTCTGTGTTCTACCTTGACCGCGGCCATACTCTAGACCATCGACTAAAGTTGATCGGATCAATGTGTGTAAATAAACTCGAGATCGATATTAGTACTTACTATACAAAATCGACAGCCAGCTTGGTGCCTGCATCGACCCACTGCTCATGTCAGTCCACTGATAGCTTTTTCTGTTTATTTGGGCCCAGTTCTTCACTTCAGTATTGGCAGAGTCTGGATAGAACCTCGTTCAACTGGAGATCACTAAGTATTATGAACATGGGAAGGACTTACGCGCAGTATAGTTCATGGTAAAATCCAAGAGTGAAAGGAGCCCAACGATAGTTCCTCAATTTAGAAAGGCGGAAGAAAATTAGCCGAATGTTGAATACTTTGAACATTTCAAAGCAGATTAAATATGTCGCGAGAAATACCGGAACGGCTAGTGAAGATGGAGGTCGGGACTCGGTTCTCGACTTCGGGTTGTAAGAGTGACATCAGAAAATGTTATTTTCACAGCATTATACATGTTTCATGGCGAAATCATAGCTATGTAGGTATTGCCATTTGCATAATGTTCCGGATATATCGGTTATAGACTCCTCCTCCTCTGTCACGAAAAAATCGCACGTAATACTTGTTAGCAGGAGTCGGACGCAAACTGGTAAAAAGAAAGCAAAGCGGTGAGTGAATACAATAAGATTTATCCCGACATGCAGATCATCACCCAAATGGCTGTATAGCAACGATCCCCTCAATGTCCTCGATTCCGGACGTTTCGCATATGCAGTGTGTCCTGTAAGTGTCAGTGCAAAAATGTAGCACTGGCAAATCTATCGTGCATTTTTGAGCCGGGAATCGATGATGCGATCAGATAGCAATGAAAGCTTGGGAACAAGTCAGGAGAATGAAGTTCAAGTTCGTTAAATGATGGATTGAACGCTCCGAGCCATAGTTTATGTAAGTAAGTATGACTGGGAGTATGGCCGCAGGTAGCGAGGGCCGAACCTTTCAAATTTAGAGAGCTCAGATAAGCACGGCAGGGTCTGGTGTATGCTTTCCTCGAGAAAAGCTTGTTGCTATGCATTTCCTTTGAGTTTTGCAGCTCGGTCAAAAAATGCAAATATGCTTCGCATTGGTGACCTACGACACCACTGCCAGGGGTGATCCGAGTTTGGATTGCACAGCCTGAAATGCCAGCGCAGGTGGCTGGGTAGATATTGGGTTTCGCTCCGCTCACCCAATGAAAAACCAGCCTATTGTCCAATGAATGGGACTCATTTTTCATTGCGTTTTTCAAACAACCTGCTGATGGACACAACCAGCCTCGTAATTGCCCACTTTTTCTCATGGGAATTGGGCACGATGAACATGCCACCATAGAACGTAACCAGAGATTCGAGGGAGCCAAACCTACATTCAGCAATTAACTGGGTGATAACAATTGTTAAATTCGTGTAAAGTAGCCAGTCTGACACAGTGACCTGCTTGAATGTCTTTGTAACCTATAGCTAATCAGCGTTGGTCTTTTCTCTGCAGAAGATATCGCAATCAATGGAATCTGAGGTCAAACCTTTCTCTCGTTCATGATTTCAGGTTCCATTTGAGGCGGGCCATCCTGCCTTTCTCGAAGCACGACGTGTTATCACAGTTTCCGCTTCGGAGAATCAATCTTTGGATAGACCACATTTATCATTCATTTATGAACCATTGAGCCTGGATAAATTAAACTCGCATAGATTACAAACAGAAAAGCCATCCACTATCTAGATCCTCCCTGCATTCTTGCCTTTACCTCTTCTACCTTCTTTCCGGCTGACAAACACGCTTGCTCTAGTTGAGCAATATTTGCCATTCGCGCAGCCTCTCCTTCTCTTGAGTATTGTCCACTTCGTTGGAACTGATAGAGCTCATTACGAGCGTATTCGTATCGTTCAATTGCCTTCTTTTGTTCCAAAAGATAGGTCTGGAGAATGTTGGAGCTCATGGTAGACTACTTTGCCTAAATCAAATTTGAATATATGAACTAAATTCAAAGAGACAAAAGAATGAGTATTTCACACCTGGATTAGTGTAGACGTAGGCTTTGATACAAGAAAGAATCAAGAATCGATGGAATAGGTGACGATTTTTCTACAAGAAAAAGTCAGGTCAACATTTTGGAACAGACAAAAGAGATGAATGTACAAACCAAGACGCTAGGAGTGAAAGAGATTGCGAAGACACAAACAGCTAGCTTGGGGCATGTCTACTACGAGAACCCAGCTTTTAAAACCTGCTGTCTCCTTGCTCTCCGGATCGTTTTCTTGTAGACAATCGAATATACAAGACCATTTTGAGAGGATAGCATTTTCGTAGCTTCAGGCGTTCGTTCTCCGTGCCCGAGTTCACCACACTATGTATTTCTTTAACAAAGAAAGCTCAGCGGTGTTCAATCTTATTCAAAAGAGCGGATTAGAAATCGAAATATCTGTCAACATAGGGACCCATAAGCCCCAGTTTCAACTGTCCTTGATTAGTAACATCGAACACCCGAAGCAATAATCGACGTGTAATTGCTTTAACTGTCAGAACGATGTAGTGGGGCAGCTTAGAATATGATCGGTAAGGGTAAAACTTTCTTTGGTTAGGATCTCAAAATCCTGATAATCATGGTAAAAAGAGTTGTGGATAAATTTTGGAGAATAGAAGAATAGTTTTATCTGAACGTTACCCTTGTCGAAACAAAGGAAGTGGCACTTATTTTCAGAACATGAATGCTCGTATCAACATGCGTTTATTATCGGAGTAGGATCGTCCGTCTTCAATGGAGAAAAGCTGAGCGCTTGAGCGTTTAAGCGGATGCTTCGGGTTAGGACATGGAGGTCCCTGTAGGTCCCAGCTTCTGGCAAGCTTTGATTGTATGCCGTCATTCCGTAAGCGACTTCTCGATATGGAAAATTCTGTCAAAGGATTAATTTTGCTACGCACCACTACGCAGTGGGTGAGCGCGTGTCGTTACGATATTCGGCACCTGATAGAGACAAGAAACATAAAGCAAGTAAGAACCAGATAGACATGACTTTCTGGTAACGCTCAATAACCAGGTAGCTATGCAGTGCGATACATCATGCATCATGAAGGAATAGGGCCGTCGGACCTCGGTTCACGTAGCAGGTACGGCGCATTAAAAAAAGATCAGATTATGCCAGGTTGCCAGGCTCCAAATTGTTGTGTCCAATTCAGCTTGTTTTAGAATTCAAATAATAGTTATTTTATGATACATACCACGATGAATATTATGTTTATGTGATAAATGATAAATTGAAAGCAAGTGCAAGATGTGGTTTGCTAGTCGTTATGACGGAAAAACCGTATCTGAATATACGTACGTATAATTAAAAAAATGATAGGTTAGAGTGCTCAAAGCTCGCTTTCATCTAAATTATTGTAAATCGGACAGAGCTGATCCCATTCATCTACATAAAACTGTCAGAGCCAGCACGATCGACAGGGACAAAACAACGAACCCGTAGGCTTGATGAGCTCCCTCCACGAGTCGGTGCCTTCAGCAAAGACGACAGCGAGACCGCTTCAGGTAAAATGTCAACTCAAAAAAAAAATACCGGTATACTCAACATCGAACTTACGCTTCAAGATGCCAGTCGATATGACAGTGCAGAAACCAAGGGCCAGCGTTGTCTGTGACAAAGTAGACTCGAACCAGTAACTTCTGCAAAATTTTGATGACAGTCGATCAACGGTGTGATCGACTGTCATCACAACTCTTGCGAGCGACTGGCTCGAGTCTAGTGACAAAGCGAATGGTGACATTGTCGCCACTGCTACCGATAGAAACGACATCACGACGAGGAGGGTTGACATAGTTGTAAGTGCTGCTGCCGGCACTTCGGACAACATCAAAGGTGTGACCGTGAAGATGAAAGGGATGCTAAATAGTATAATTAAATTTGATGAGATTGAGGGATGAAGAGTAGAAACATACAGGACAGCCAGCTACACCAGCGGGCATCGACAATTCAATAGTGGAATTCAAAGGGAGAGGGTACACAGACCCTTCAGGTAGTAGGCTATCAGCAGTCTGAGCTCCACTGAGAATCTGCAGGAGGACAGGAACCGAGGGCGGTGTGAATTTTGCTCCGTTCACTTGGAAGCTTCCATCCTATAAATCACATAAGTCAGGAGGGGCTCAGGGAGACTTAGAATCGTGACTGACAAAGGTAAATGCCAAGTTTATGGCAACATCTACCCCTCCAACTTTGGGTTCACCTGGTGCACCTGGGTTCTCCAGAGGCTTACCAAAATATCAGTACCAACTTTGACTTCCGAGTCAGCAATACAAACATACCACAAGGTTAAATTCAACCAAGGGGTCAGCGCTGTCATCTTCAGAAGATTCCGGTTCAGAATCTTCATCTGCGCCAATGTATCGGAGGATGGCAGAGTTGATCCCTCCGCTATATCCGCTTGTTCCAGTGCTAGGATTAGCACGAATCCCTGGTACGAAATATGTTAGTCATCAGGGTGAAATCAAAATAAAGACTTGAAATTACAATAATTGTCAACGTCCTGGTTAGCATTCAGCTAAAGTAAGGTTAGAAGTTAGTAAAAGAATTAATCATGTGCTGGTACTAAATCGTACTTACAATGAAAGAATATCTTTGACCGGCGAAAATTTGAATTGAGTCAACTTCGAGTTGTTCGTGGTTTACACCATCGGCCTCAATAATAGTCCTGTCCACCATGTAATAAGAATATTTTGCAGAAAACATGAAAAAAGTCGGAGATCATACATAGTATGACTATCAATCTTGAAGACAAAGTTGGAGCCACAAGCGATATTGACCATTCGCATACGATATCTTGAGGTTTAGTTAGTACATCTCATCCGAATATCGAAGAGTCAAACTTCTACCTCTTTCCCTGTTCCACGCTGATCACCGAGAGCTGGGTCGCATTTCCACCGTCGAAACGCCCCCGGCCATTAATGAGGGTCGCATCTTGGGCTCTGTACCAAGGCCAATTAGTATACAACATAGCCTGAACCAAAAGTGCCATACGGAAAGGTCAATGTCTCAGCTTTCTCGTGGTACCAGTCTGCGAGTGTGATGACCGTGTTTTCTAAAGAGTCGGAAATGTGAGTAATGATCAGGACCTAGAGAACACCATTCACCATCGTCAACATCGTAAAGGTCTGCGTACGGGTCATTAGGGTCATATATGACCATAGCACCCCGAAGACCGTCACAGTACTGAGTCGCTAAGAACAGGTTTGTTAGGAGCCCAACTAGTCAAGAATGTAATCAAGCTAACATACAGAGATGGGAATGATATCAGAAGGTTCCCACTTGATTCGGAACATTGAAGTTATACAGGAATGAATTGCCAGTAGCGATCGGGCACTGGTTGATGAAGGCGGGACCGTCAGCCCAGTTGGTTCCAGCCTGAAAGAGGCCATGCCAATGCTGGAATTTGGAATTTAAGCGTCTTTTAGTGTGTGATATTCCGAAAGACCTTGAAGGATACACTTACTATCGAAGTGCTCTTCAACATCGTATCATCTTCGAGTTGGTTAATGACGTTGATCTGGAAATTGTCCCCCTTTTGGAAAAATCAATCAGTCACAAAGTTGAACCCTCTTTGGTCTTAAGGTGAAATGACTGACCTTGTTTCCTCTGATAACAGGACCAATCGCTGTTCCTCCAGCAAGAGTAGCCGTACGAGAAAAGCCATCTGGGGACACCTCTGCTGCCGAAATGACGAGATCCGTCACTGGTCCAATCATTTCAGCCGTAGACGAACGACAGGCAAGGGCAAGAAGAAGGAACGAGATGAACGAGTGAAAAGCCATCATAAAACGAGAGCAAAGAAATCCAAGACTCTAATTTTCAAGTTCAATAACTGTGCCCTTCAGAGTCTTTTATAGTGAGCAGTGTATAGACGGCACCCAGATTTTTGCGTCCACCCGGTGCGTCCAAGGTGCGTCCAGCGTCCAAGTGCGTCCAGGTGCGTCCAGCCAATGTGCGTCCAAATGCGTCCAAATGCGTCCACGTGCGTCCAAATGCGTCCACGTGTGTCAATTGAGTAACGGATTTATAGTCTTTGGACTCTTGGCACGACAGCCTGTTGTTTTCCGTACCATAATTCCTCTCGGTAACTGTATATACACCTGTACTGTACTTAAAAATAAGCAGTGAGGTATTCTCTAAATAAGACCATTGATTTTTTTATAAGCTATACCTACTGTAAGTCTGTGCACATCCAAAACGGCCGATGTCATCCAAAATTTCCCACAAAATTTAAGGTTTGGCGCAGTACAATGTATTGACGAGATACAACTCACGTGCAAAAGGATTATTAGTAGTTCCATTTTTTTCGACACGTACCAGTGTGTGCTGAGCACAATGCCAACCTGGTTTGTAAGTGTCACGGTCTCTAGTATCTGAATTCACGGAGAAGTTACTTACGTTGTGGATTCTGTGTTTAGAAACGGCTCCGAAAAAAGCTCGCTGGATATCTGTACCCAGACTCTGACAGTGACAGTTTGCAAGACCAGCATGTGTTGCCTGTCAAGACACGTAAAAAGAAAAAATTCCTCATCTTTGATTCAGATGGTTGGTGCATTGCATTCACAAGTATGAACAGAATGGATGATTAAATTTCAATTTAGATGCTGAGTTGATGGAACTTCTTCAGAGTTCAAGCAATGAAGTGTTCACTAGGAAGAGGAAAGATGGTATCAGTGAGTGCTACTTTGCTTTCTTTAGTGCAGACAGCATAAGTCTGATTATGTTTTTGTCAGAGAGATCCAAAGAATCAGCCTCCTTGAAGGAGCACATTAGGAAGAAGCCCAAGATTGAAGGTAAGTATATAAATTTGGCAGCATCATTGTTTAAAGTCTGTTCATGCACATGAATCTCAGAAAACTCCAAGAAATCACACTCATCCCAAGAGAATAGTAGTGATGAGTTGAACCAAGGTAAGTGTACTGCTCTGCAGGAAAACTCTGGATACTTCAGAAAATTAAATATTATCAATTTGTAGCAAAGCTTCAACAGTCAAAAACTTCAAGTGCAGTTTCCAAGGACAGACCCCAAAAGGATTCTTCTAAATGTAAGGCCATCCTGTTTACTTGGTGTATTAATTCTTACCTTGAAATCAGTGTCAAAGTCTGAACAGGACAGTTCTGATGACTCTAGTGAAGAGGAGAATAACAAAGGAAACTGGACTGACCTACCTACTCTTGATCTAACTGATCCTGCCCCTGCTACTTCATTTGTTCCACTTGATCCACAGCCTGGAAAGAACTTACGGAGTGAGTTTGATCAAAATATTGTTTTCACCTCTCTCAAAAAAGTGGAGAAGGGCATTTGGTCTGGTTGGCCACAAGGTCGATTTGCACTTGATGTAACTCATGCTCAATTTGTCAAAGAAAAGAAGCTCCTTACACACTGGCCTACCAAACAGAATACTTACTGTGGTGGGCGGGGCTCTCCAAAATCTGATACAGTAGATGGTGGCAAGATTAAGCGATATGTTTGTCAGGGCACAATCAAGTGCTCCAACAAGAAATGTGGTCATATCATCCGCCCTCTTGTTGATCCAAAACATCAACGCGAGCAAATGGATGAATCTTGTCCGAAGTGTGAGGCAGTACTTGATCATTACCCCTGTCCTTCTATCTCCTATTTAATTATCTGGGGACAAAAGAAAGATGATGAGTCCACTACAAAATACCGTTACATCAATGGACTGCCCCATAATCATGCACGGTTTGCTGCTGTTTCCCGCACCACTGCTTTGGAAGATAAGAACTGGAAGAAGAGTAAAAAATATCGCAATCTAAATACTACTGCTTCTCAAGCTATGGTTGGCAAAGAGACAGCTGATGGATTTATTGGAGATGCCCCAAGCTGTGGACAAAAATTTATGAGCCACCCATATGTTGATCATTGTTTGCAGAAAGAGAAGGAAGAGAGTGGAAAAGGTCGAAATACTGGTTTTGGACATTTTAGGAGACTTCGGGAATGGAAGGAAAAGCATGCTACTGTAGTGTGTAAGGATTACACTGGAGAAGGTGTCACAGTTATTTCTGTGCAAACACAGTGGATGCGTGAACAAGCTATTCCAGAAGATTCTGTTGCATCTGAAACTAATCCTGTCAGTGGATTGCTATCAGATGCTGCACATAAGTATTTCAATGATCCAAATGCTCACCTTATTGCCACCACCACCTTTTCCCCACCACTTCAAAAATGGGTCCCAAATCTGTTCAGCTATGCTGATGGGGCAACAGCCAAGCATTATGAACTTCATTTCATAACACTTATAGAAGGAATCATGGAGCTTGCCAGAAAAAAAGAAATTCCACTGACTGATAATCTTCTCCTGATGGTAAGAGTTTTTCTCTGCATTATTTTTAACAAAAACTAATAACAAGTTTCTATGTACTATGCATTTCACAGGTTGTTGACTTCAGCCCTGCTCAGAGAAATGGGTTTACAGATGCTTTTGTAGCATTTTTTCTTGCTCAACCACCAGAAATTGATAATCGCTCTGCAGAGGAGCTACGTAAAGCTGCTCAGGCACTTCTCAAGGGGTGTGAATACCATTATCATAAGTCAGTCACTCGTGTCTCCCGACTTGGTAGTATAGTACCCCCTGAGACAAAACGGCAATTCCATAAAATGTGCTACAGCCTGGTTACATTGAAATCAGTGGATGATTTTAATCAAACAGTGGCAGATCTCAAGGAGCAGTGGCCAAAAATTGTTCGATGGTTGGAGTGGTGGCTTATTCCTGAACATGCATGTATGATCTTTGCTTCACTACGCACTATGTCACCAGAGGATGCTGCAAAGTTACCTAGCACAACTAATGCAGAGGAGGCAATGCATGCTAGTCTATATCGCACAGTTGGAAAACAAAAGGAACTATTTTCAGGCTTAGATGGTCTACTTGCTTTTGAGAAGAAGATTCGCTTAAACTACCAGACAGTGAAAAGTAAGTCTTTTACACTACTACTAAAAATATTATTTGTGTTAACAGCTATTTTCAGTGGGAATCCTTGATCATTACGGGGAAGATGATAGACACCGACGGCTGGTTAACAAGACTCTTTTGAACACCACTCACCCTGCTCGCAAACGCAAGCGTACCAGGAACAAGAAATCTGAACGAGAAACCAATCCACATGACACCCCACAGGCATTGAACAGAGGTTCAACCAGGACCAGGACCAGGACATCCTCATCTCGGACTGACATTACAGGAGATGGTGGCTATGAAGCATCATCTGACCATGATTCTGATGATTCTGATAGTTATATCCTTTCTGATGGCTCAGCTACTTCATCCATTTTCCCTCCATCTCAAAGGAAAAATAGTTCTGTTCAACCTATGGATACAAGACCCTCAAAAAGGCTTCGGTTTGAAGAAGAAGCTCTTTCCCAGTCAGAAGTTGAAGTTGAGGACCAGTTGAATATGTTGGACCCATTTGAGTCTGAATTGGATGGGGTAGTTGCACCATCAGAATGCTCAGAACCAAACTCTGAGTTTGTTTCATCCCCTTTCAAGACACATGAAGATATGTTATCTGCACAACAAAGATTGCAGGAGCTATCCCCTAGCAAATCTTCATCACTTGTCAGTCCTGCCGATCAGTTCAAAAAGCTTAGTTTACAGAACCTTTTGAGTCTTCCTAGCTATGCTTGGAGAAATAACTCATGTTGGCTTGACACATCTCTGGAAAGTCTTTGGTGTGTAATGATGTTTTATGATTGTCTGGAGGAGTTTAGGGACTTGGTGCAGATTGAGAAGAATAAAGAGCCTCCATCCCCTCTCTGGTACTTGTATTTACATTTCAGTTTTCGTCAAGACTGGGGTATAACAGAGGACTCTCAGTCTGCTTCAGGTGAAGCAGAACAGCAGAACAGCTGACAAAGTTAAGAGATGACTTTCGTACACTGCTGTTCAGAATTGGTGCTTGGAAGGATTTGAGTTATAATAACACTAGGGATATATATGATGTACAACCAGTTTTTGTAAGTAACATGTTTTCATTCTGTTTGTTTAAATCTGAACTTAAATTAATTCTATAGGGATGGCTTGAAGACATTCTTGATGGCAATGATATCTTTCCTCCCTGCAACACTTGTGCTCATTATTTTCAGTCTCGGGAGATAAGCACACACATATGCACTGGCACTGGAACACCTCACATTGTCATTACTGATAGAGGTCACCATCGACATACTCTCCTGAAAATCACAAACTCAGACCTTTGGAGATATTCAAGCTTGGTTCCATTCAAAGACACTGCTTACTCAAGCAAAAGTAGTTGATGCTCAAGATGGATGTAAAAGGAAGACATGGAATGCTGCTGGAGATACCATTCTGAGCAGGTGTGAGGGCAGATCTCAGGAGATCAAATTTCTTGCAGAGATTCCTGTCATTCTAGTTCTGCAGCCTGACCTTTATGAAAGAGAGGAAAAGTTTTGGAATTTCCCTATGCAATTGCGTCCTCTTCATCAGAAGAACCCAGTAGATGGCATTGTCTATGAGATGGTGGCTCGTATTTTTCGAAACCATAATCATTTCATCACATATACCATTATTCCAATGTCATCCAAACCACGTGTGGTCTTTTGTTATGATGGAATGAAGGCAAAAGACCATTCTCAGAGACTTGTAGGAAAGGTGGAAGAGTTTATGGCAGGTTCTACACCAAAATGTCCATCTGGATATTGGACACACTCTGTAGTGTATAAGCTCAAAGGAGGAAGGTCTGCTCAGGAGCTTTTCTATGCACACCAGAGAAAAGAGGCCAAAAGACATCTATCTCTTAATATGGAGTCTAGTAACATTCCCTCACTTGAAGCTGCAGGTTGGACAGAGATTGAGCATGGAATTTTCCACCGAGAGTATGAAAGAAAAGGGTCAGAGGAACATTCCAGTGTAGTTGATGCTTTGATAGCATCTATGCCAAAGGTTTCAGTGATGCAGGGACTCTTTGATTGGGATCCTGTTGAATTTGAACAATTGCATGAGAAAGCCGCGGAAAAGCTGCTGGGAAAATCATCCACAGATCAATTTTCTCCTGGTGTACTGCCTCTATTGCCAATAGATTCTCACATTGCTACACCTCTCAGTCAGTCAGAACCAGTGTCCTCAGTGCTGCTTCAAGCAGTCAGCTCACCTATTCAGAGGAAACAGCCTTCACCAGAGCTCTCATCAGACTCCCTTTCAGATTTTGGGACACATTCACCTTCTTCATCACCTCAGCATATTTTCTGCAGATGTGGCATTGAATCAGATGGAAATTGGGAACCATTTTTACAAACAATCATCCAGTGCAGTCAATGCTACAGATACACACATGAAGGATGCCTTACTCTGCGCCCAAACAAGAGAATTCCTGAACCTTTTGTATGCCATGACTGTCATCTTACATTTGCTGAGTCGGAGTTCAAGAAGTTTTTGGAAAAACTGCAACCTCGTTGCTTGAGTATTACTACTCTTGCAAGTAGACTTTTGTAAGTATTCAACAAGTCAATTGGCATTAGATTCAAATACTAATTAAAATAATGTAGCCCTGGACAAGGTGTTCTAGTCAAGCCCACTTCCTCAATCTATTACTACCCTGCACGACTCATTGCTTGCAATCGAAAGCTATGGACCATCCAAATGTGGCGAGGAATTTCAGGCAATCTTAAAAATAAAGTTTTGCATGACATTCCAATCTCAAGTATTGTTGATGGACTTTATGGTAACTCTACTGAAAGAAGAAAAATCCGGGTAAGATTTGATTGGTTTGATAATCTCAATATCTTTTAACCTCATTTCTTTTTAGCTTGGAAAGTTCAAACATACACATCTTGTTGAAGAGGAGGAGTCAGCAGAAACTCTATTATTCAATTGGGAGGCAGTCAAATTCTCTGATGAGATTGATAAAGCACTTCAACCACATTTTGCAGTCCTTTGCAAACTTTTTGGTCAGCCCAAAGATGTTTCACCTGCTGAAGCACCTGTCTTAGAGCTCTTCCAGAATAGACAACAGAAAAAGCACCCAGTATTTGCTTGGTATGATGGTGGTTTGTTTCTCAATGATCTTGCTGCTATCAAAAACTGGCTACATACCAAGTTACCAGGGGCTTCTAAAGCTCATCCAGGAAAGTTTGAAATTCCAGAATCTCATGCTCAAACTCTACTCCTTGCCCATCGACACCGGAATGAGTTTCTTTTGGATTCTTCTCAATACTCAACAGATATTGAACATGGTGTATTGCAACTTGCATGGATTCGACTCAAGGAATACTCAGGGAAATCTGCAGATGGAAAGACTCCAAAAAGGAGTGTTGATGTTGATCTTGAGGCTATCACAATCCTTGAGAGGATCATGTTTGATCAGTCAGAAAAAGCAGGTCAGGCAGGAAACCAGCAATGGGGTCTGGATGCTGGACCACATGAAGATGGATGGAATCCATATATTGATGACCCATTTGCTTCAGAAGCAAAGAGACAAGGAAGTGACTCTGAACTTCAGGTAATTCATGGTCTATTTTGTGTTCTGTTGATTTTTTTTAATGTTTGATGTTTAGCCAGGACCAGGTTACGATTGGGAAGCTGAGAAAAAATTGGGGACTAAAGATCTTACTAAGCTGCAAGGTCCACCACCAAAGCCAAGGAAGAAAGAGCCAAGAGCCAAAGCTGACAAAATGCCAGTGAAAAAAAGAAATCAAAGCACCCTACTCAGACAACAGAAAGCGTGGCAAAGAAGAACATGAGGAAGGAGCCAAGAGGGGTGGTAAAAGGTACAAGAAAGGGCATGTGAATGATGTCTAGTTATAGTTTTTTTATTGTATTATTGAATAGCATTTGAAGAAATCAATTTTTTTTGAACGTTCTTTACTAACTTCACACCAATATCAGCTTCATGGATTATATCTCAATATATAATATCATTGTAAATGAATATCTAGGATGGCTTTGAAATTTTGAAACTGCTATTTTCCTGGACTCAATTAGGTTCCTAGATGTCCTGTCTGCAATATCTAAGCCTCTTGTGTACTACTACACAAAGTACACTCCATTCTTTACTAGGCATTACTTGACATCTAAGCTCCATCAATCAATTTAGGGAATATCACTGTTTATTCATCAATATTTTATTTTTTAAAGTCTTAAACTTCAAAATCTCAATAATGAGAAAATTATACTTACCAGTCACTTTTAAGACTTCTCCTCAAAGTTATTGGGGATAGAACATTACAGCTAGTACTCCTGGAGAGTAATAGTAATCTAATTGGTAGAGATATATTGCATAGACCCTAAACTCTGGTATTAGAGTCCTATATCTACTTACTAGTAACATTATTCACATACTACTGTATAGCTTGCTTCTATATTACAGTCTTGTGCATACTTACTGGGAGTCAGACTCCCTCCCCCCATTAATCCAAAACAATCTCACTCTCTTTAATAGTTTTGAAAGAAATTTAATTGCTGAAACTTACTGGACCATTGTGAAATTTATATTTTTTTTGCTGAAAGCCTGATCAATCCACAGATTGTGCTAGAAAGTATTAAAACTAGAAGATACTCAAGGAAGACCAATGTATTTGTATAAAATGAGAGATGATAGAAATGTCTACATAAAAACTTAGAAAAGCCTTACCTCTCCCTCATCATTTGAGTGTCTTTGGAATTGCAATCTCTGTATCCCAGTTTAGGATATGCACCTTAAATTACAGATGACTCGAAATGATTTTGGACACATCTGGACGCATTTTGGACGCATTTTGGACACACCAGTGCATCCAAAGTGCATCCAAGTTCATTGAAAATTTTGGACACATTTTGGACGCACTGAAAATCAAGTGCGTCCAAAGTGCGTCCCAAATGCGTCCAAATGCGTCCAAATGCGTCCAGGTGCGTCCAAAAATCTGGACGCACCTGGACGCACCTTGGACGCACTTTGGACATATTTGGACGCACTTGGACGCACTTAAATCAAGTGCGTCCAAAATGTGTCCAGAGTGCGTCCAAAATCCTTCGAAATGCGTCCAAAATCTTTCAAATTGCGTCCAAAATTTTTCAAGGTGCGTCCAAAATTCTTCGAAGTGCGTCCATAGACTCAAGTGAGTCCAACGCGGTACAGATATAAATATATGTTATTGTTCATGTTTTTAGTATTTAATGATCTTCGACAGTCTTCCACAACAATTTAACCATGTGGTGACCTTACTATTGCTTGCATTTGTGCTCAGACGTTGTTTACTGTAGTCCAATTTATTAATAATTGAAAAAGAATACATACACGACTATAATAAGTACATAAGTAGACTAGTGTTCGTAACGTAATTGATATAAATCAAAACTAATATTTATTAATGGACGCACCTTGGACGCAAATTGGACGCAAATTGGACGCATTTGGACGCACACGTGGACGCAAAAATCTGGAGTCCGGTGTATAGACATCTCTCGGTACAAATTGCCCTGAAAGTTCCGACATTCGCAGAATTTCAGTATTGCTTCGTGATACCGAAACATTTGATGCACCCAACGGGAGCTGTGAATCAGTCGACGCCTAAATACAACGGGATTCCTCGCAAGCCTGCATGCTTCTTTTCAGACTAACATTTTTCGTCCCGGGTTTCGTACACCGAGATAAACTAGTTAGAGCCCCGTTCTCTGGCTAAATTGTCTCTTACGATTAACTGATTGACATCGCCGAAACTAAACGAAGTTTACCCTTTTCCTTTCGAAGCCAGAGGGGTGTAGATGTTCGTAAAAGAAAGATTTAGTCGAACTATTCACTGTGATCAACAATGGCTTCTCATGTTAGATGTTTATGTCATTTAAGAAACCCGGTATTCTTTTAGCAAGTCGCTCGAAAATTTAATATGTTGGAGGATTTTTCCTTCTCGAGCTCCTCAATATCACAAGGCCCCCCGTGGTAGTATCGACGTGGTTGAGGTATTTAGAGAACGGAAGGCAAATAAAGGGTACAGCATCCCTGAACCATGACCGATGCTCACAGCATCATGTCCAGCGACAGTAGTCCGAATTCTCGATGGATATCATGAAGACTAAAGAAGACATTCTCTGCGTGTGTATATCGAGTGACGCGTCGTACGTTATTTAGCACTCTCTCACTCAATTTTTGCAGTAAATTTTTCGGCGATGAAGTGTGCAGTGTGCTTACCACTTCCCTTTGACCAATATATCCGAGTTCCATGATGACTAGTTGAACAGAGGTTGGGTGCGGCTAATCTCTCGATACATTGAACAAGCATCTTGCCACCGTCTGGTTTTTATCGACTCCTCCGAAGTGGTTTACTTTCGTTAACCGAGGTATTCCGAGTGACGAGTCCGTACGCAGTCCGAGTGAACGCACCTACTTACGATGCAAATAATCGTTCGCGAATAATACTGTGTACGGCCAGGTGTGAAATGTGAACTTGATAATTCTTTTTCTTCCCCCGATCCTCGAAAAAGTTCGGTAAAATCCAAACAGAACCAAACGTCGCGGGAGCTTGCTAATAAAGGATTTGAATTTAAAACGAGAGATTCTCAAGAACTTCGTCTCATTCTCTACCCAATCCATAGACTACCAAACTTTTGAACATGAAGTTCTCTCTCGTTCTTATGGCTCTTTTCGCAGCTAGCGCCAACGCCTCTGTTGTCGGTCTATTTTCTCAATCCCTGCAACTTGTTTTACTTATCAAAGACTATCTCAGGCTCAAAAGAGGGGCAGGCGAGCCGCAAGGAATGAAGCCCATGTCGTTACTGCAACCAAAATCAGACCTTCTCTGGTCGATTCCGAGCCTTACATGGTCTCAGTCACATCCGAAGTCGTCTGGACGTGAGTGTTATTGTGCTTAGATTCAGGTATCCCATTCTTAACGTGCTGTTCCCTTTGTGCGTAGGCAATACGCTGTTCCAACTACTAGTGGCAACACAAACGCATGAGTACTGTTGATATACAATTCCAATTCGAAGGCACATGTAACTCAGTTGAATCAACGCGTTCTCAGTAGTCGCTCATTGCATTCTGATGTGAAATTCAATTTATCATAAATTCTTCATCTCAATGTCGCCGGAAATATACTAATTTATTATTTTCGTTCATCTGATGATACTCGAGTCCTCACGTTCGATGTTGGATCAGTTTGGCGTGACTAGTAGTGGCCAAAAGAAGTTGTCACAACTTGTGTTATTAAGTACACTTTTAATTTTCTCAACGCGAAGGCGCGTTTACTCGAGTTTGCACATACAATCCTAACCGGGACCCCAAAAGCCTCTGCGGCGTAGCCCAAGACCGAGCCCTATGAAGATAAAAGTTGAAATGAGCCATCGCTGCGTGGAAATTCCGTGTTTGAAGTCCAAATGGGGATGGCACGATTTCGACACAGCCACCTACTGCAGGAACGATCCGGATTCCGGACGGCCTTTGTTTTTCAAAAACAGGCAAAGGAAGTCGAAGCCTTCCGATCCAAATACCACATCGGTGATGGACTCGGCTAAGAGCTTTCCTCTACCTCGCAATGTGTCACTTCCAAAGCTTGCGTTCAGATTTCAGATCTTATCTTTCAGTCTCACACCTATGAAGTGAAGTGGGCCACCGCAAGCGTCGCAAGTACGCGGCCTGGAATGGGTTTCATCGACTTGCCGGGCCGAGGATCGAGGCTTTTGATCCAAGGACCACATGCACTCGGGTGTATAGAAGCCGCAGTTTCCGATGGCCAATTAGTAATGAAGGTCTTGGCAAATTTAGGGTGTTAGACCACATCGGTGACTGACCGAGGCGAAAAGACGATTCCTCCGACTTTCCCTATCGATAGTCAGAGTCTTACGGGTCTGGAAGCATTTCTACTCCAATTGGCAAGTGATTTCTTATGACATTGCTTGGAAATTTAAAGGGCTCAACATTCCATATCCATACGTTGGTAGCGTCCATTGCTAACACTCAGCGCTAGTGTTTCTGACATATGGTGGTATGATGTTTCTGACATATGGTGGATTGCCCTTCCTATGAAACATCACGGATGAATAAGAAGCATGTAGAAATGATAATCAGAAAATTTCATTTATGAGTCTGTAATAAGAATTTTACTAAGTATTTTATGAGCATCTGTGTGTTTAAAAGTGACAGTTCAAAAGCCGATCATGTCTAAACCACTTCGCTTGATCCTGTCTCTGTTTACAAGTTTGCTCAGTAATGACAGCAGACTTACCGATTCTACTCTTGCAAGCCGAACAAACAGCTCTTTATGTTCTCGCGAGCTCGCTGACGGTATGTTTAAAATTTAATTCTGCACGACACGACTCTGACTCCAACCGATCAGATTATTGTATGGGAAATTCTAACCAACTTGGCTGATGAGTATGAAATGATTGCACGACATAAACTCAAACTACCCACAACCGTATACGTCCTGTCGCGGTACGGAAATTCACCCGTGCTTGAAGTGATATAGGGGTCTTATGACCTTCTTCTCTCTTTAGACTCGCGTCGCTTTCTTACCTTTGCGTTGTACTCGTTTATTTTGGGAGTAAGTGCTAGCCTTTTTGTTGACATATATGCATAACTGATATTGGCTTCAGGTTCTAGTCCGAACTGCTCGGTTATCAATATAGCCAGCCATACTTTGCTTGTCACCTCCACCAACTCACATGCATTCCTGTTCCTCCTTCGTGTCTGTTCAATTTTTTATGATATTCCTAAAGTTCAGAAGACATTCACCACCCTCTGGTTCATTGTCCTTGCATGCTCGGCGGGCGATTTCTTATTTGCTAAGCCTACAACGTCTCAAGAGTTTGAGACCTCCAAAACTCATTGCACCTATGCGGATCTTCGCCCAGTCTATGGAATAACTTCGATCACAATGGGGCTTGTTTTCGACACTGTAGTCTATCTGGCGATATCACTCCGCCTGTTTTGTTTCTTTCGCGCTCTGCAGTGCCCAGGAGAAATCCTGCCTCGAGCAAGTAACCATCAGCATAAAACACGGGTTTTTTTGTTTGGCAGAGTAGACCTTCCTGTACTGGCGAGGTCCTTATTTCAAGATGGACAGTTTTATTACATGTAAGTCGAATTACCCAAACTTTTGATTCAAGCGGAAAATTTTTTGTTTACACAGACCATCGAATCATAGGTTGTCGTTTTTGATCACTGTAGCGAGCATCGCGGATATCTCTGTTCCACTCGACCTGTTACAGTATAACCTCATCTGTGTTCCATTCTACGCCGTATTCATGAACGTCATCTCCTGTTACGTTTATAGAAATACAAAGCTCGGTAGGATGAGGGAGCCTAACACTATGTCTAGCGACGCTGTTGAACTATCAGAAATTCGATTTCATCGGAATATTCAGTCAGTCAGCAGCACTGTATCATAGTACGATGTTCTGTAATTTGAATTTTCCAGTTTGAATTCCCTTCCATTGGTTGGTTTCATTTATTAATCGCGTGAAATGGAGGGACCTCGGATATCCAATTGCGGACGTATCGGATATCATCAATTGATGCATCCGACGACTCAGTCCGGAAAGACAACTTGAATACAGCCGTTCCTGTAAATAATGGCAATCGCCATGGAGGATCGTGTCGCCATGAGGGAGGCCTGTTTTGATCAAGTCATCTGGTAGCTTGTCGTGCCTTCTCCATCACCATCATTATTCTTTTCATATGGACGTTCGGAGTACTTGCAGCTTGGACCGGCTTTCTATCTGAATGAAGAGATACATTTGTAAGATCAAAGAAAGCGAGGGAGGCCCACAGAAGAAAGTGTAGACCAAACATAGCTTTCAACAAAGGTAGGAAGTGGAAGAATGATTCTAAAAAGCAGAAATTGATTGGTCGTTAACTCCCTCAAGCAACAACCATAGCACTGACTCTCCTGCTTATGTTGACGGGTCTATATTTTATTGTATCGGCCCTGTCACTACAAAAAATTATGTTTTATTCGACCAACAGTCCAACGCAGGTGAGCTGGGCCCTTTCCATTATGATAGGTGTAATTGAAGAACGCCTGTCAGCCTCATACCATTCATATGAAAGAGAAACTGATCTAATTGGGCTTAGTTTGATTAGTGAAGCGCAATATCATCGCCCGGGTGAGTCAAAAGCCCTGTTTGCTTCTGAAAACAGGTTCAAGATGCCCAGGCCCTTGTATATTACGCTAGGTATTCCCAGATATATAACAGATATTTGATTCCTGAAGCGCATGGTATCTTCGATTGTGGTGTTGGATCTATGAAATTCCGATGGATGCTATCCAAGACATGTCAATGGAAATCTACGTATAAGTGTTATGAAACAGAATCCAAATATAAAATGCACCATTTGAGTCTACGCTGTCGGGAGCAGTTGATTGATTTACCCTTTTGGCAAGGAAATAGCATGGCGGCATTTTATACATAGGTGCCAATACAAGCAGCAACATTGATTAGAGGCTTAGTAGAGCAGATTGTCGTAGACGCAAGATGCGACGATTTTTAGGTTTCAGTAGATTGAGAACAAGAGTCTTGAAAAATGGTTTGGGACTATATTCACAAGTCCGGTTAATAGATTCCTCCTCCTCCTCCTCCACCGCAAAAGGTCTTATTTCATAGCTAAATTTAAAACGGAAGATTGATGTCGGGATGGACTTGCAGTGCAGTGGGTATCATGATTCTGATATATCATGATAAGTGTCTAACTTGAATTTAACTTCATTTCAACGCCTGTCCAATCCACAAGGACATTTAAAACCGGGTGCGCTGGGCACACTGGACTTTAGAGAACCATGCCTTCAAGAGCCACAGAATCACCCCTCTCAAATTTTGATATCTTTACTCTAACGTCTGGAATATTCCAGACAGCAGTTGGCTGTTTGTTTTTTGGAGTTTATTGCACACTATTCATAGCAACAATATTGATATTTATGTGGGTTTTAGGCTTCAATCTTTACTTTTGCATGGCTACATGACTATAATCCATTAGGACAGGAAAATTGTCTTTATCAAAAGCGCAATTGGGATTGCTTACAGTTACTGTCCTAACACTATTTCTCAGCGTAACTTCTCTGGTGCTCAACATAATCTCCGACCTTCCTCCTTCCTCTCTATCACAATTAGACCCCCCTAATCGTAAGTATTATAATTTAGTAATTGCCACGACCATAATGAATAGACTGAATGTAATGTGTCAGTTTCTTATCATCACCGTTGTACTGATCATTATAATTTCTAGTATCTTTTGAGTGATGGGATTGTCACCTGGAGGGCATGGATATTATGCCCAAGTAATCCTCTTGTTAAACTTGCAATGTGTATATGCATGATCCTCTCATGCAGTAAGTCAATGGGCCAATGTTAAACCATATCATGTTTCTAACACCTGAATAGTCGGGACCTTTCTGGACACGGGACTGACAGCTAAAAGTATCTCCAGAACCCGGAAAATTACGGTGCAAAAACAAGTATCTTATTAATGGTGGTTCCCCTGCTTGTTACAAATTTGGCAGCAACATCAGTAATCGTATATAAAATGATGTAAGTCGTATTGTGAGAAATAGTACTAGCACTCCTAACCTGCAGAATTGTAGATGGCATTACAGAAATATGAGAAAGTTTTCAACTGATAAAACTCATATTTCTGCACTCAAAGTACAGAAATTTCTGTCACTTCTAATCCAGTCAGGGTTGGTTTATGCAATTATTTGGGTAAATCATTTGAATTTCGAATATGCGTCAATATATATTGATATAAAATAACAGACTATATTTATGGTGTTGACCCTGCTGAATGGTAGGGAAAGCGTAATATACCAAACTTTTATTTCAGTCATGCCAATAATATCTGTAAGTTCAACCTAAACCTGCTGCGATTTTAATGGTTTTTATAATATCACAATAGGCTATTTATCCACTATTCATTATTATAATTGCAGCATCATCAAGGCAGCTAGAAAGTACAGAGGAGGAGACTGGTACATTGGGCTTAGTATCTGGTTCTGCTATTCGTCAGCTTGAATCATGAGAAAATGTCGAATAAAGAGAAAAATCATGAAAGAAACCTCAAGTGATTGGTAAAAAAAGTATTATCAGTATACTACTTCCAGATGTTAATAGTACAATGTTCAGTAATTTAAATTCCAGTCTGTTCAAATGTCCTTCCATGTTGGTTGGTTTCATTGATTCATCGCGTGGAATGGAGGGACCTCGGATATCCGATTGCAGACGTGTCGGATATCATCAATCGATGCATACGACGACTCAGTCCAGAAAGACAACTTGAATACAGCCGTTCCCGTAAGATGGCAATCGCCATGGAGGATCGTGTCGCCGTGAGGGAGGCCTGTTTTGATAAAGTTATCTGGTAGCTTGTCTTCTCCATCACCACCATTGTTCTTTTCGTATGAGCGCTCGGAGTACTTGCAGCTTGAACCGGCTTTCTATCTGAATGAACTTTGAAGAGATACATTTGTAAGATCAAGAAAAGTGAGGGAGGCCCACAGAAGAAAGTGTAGACCAAACATAGCTTTCAGCAAAGGTAGGAAGTGGAAGAATGATTCAAAAAGCATAGCAATGACTCTCCTGCTTATGTTGACAGGTCCATATTTTATTGTATTGGCCCTATTACTACAAAAATTATGTTTTATTCGACCAACAGTCCAACGCAGGTGAGCTGGGCACTTTCCATTATGATGGATGCAATTGAAGAAAGCCTGTCAACCTCACACCATTCATATGAGCGAGAAGCTGATATATGTAATTGGGCTTATTTTGATGAGTGAAGCGCAATATCATCGCCTGGGTGAGTCGAAATCTCTGTTTGCTTCTGAAAATGGGCTCAAGATGCCAGGCCTTTGTATCTTACGCTGGATATTCCCAGATATATAACAGATATTTGATTCTCATCTCGCTGAAGCGCATGGTATTTTCGATTGTGGTGTTGGATCTATGATTCCGATGGATACATGTCAATGGAAATCTATGTATAAGTGTGATGGAACAGAATCCAAATATGAAATGCATCATTTGAGTCTGCACTGCTGTCGGGAGCCGCTGATTGATTTACCCTTTTGGCAAGAGGAGTTAATAGCATGGCGGCATGCTATACATAGATGCCAATAAGTACAAGCAGCAACATTGAAGCAGATTGTCGTGGACGCAAGACGCGACGATTTTTGGGTTTTAGTACATTGAGAACAAGAGTCTTGAAAATGGTTTGGGACTATATTCCACCGCAAAAGGTCTTATTTCATCTAAGTTTAAAACGGTAGATTGATGTCGGAATGGACTGGCAGTGCAGTGGGTATCATGATTCTGATCTATCATTATAAGTGTCTATTTTAACTTCATTTCACCCCCTGTCCGAAGTTTCCACGAGGACATTTAAAACCGGGTGTCCTGGGCACACTGGACTTTTGGGAACCATGTCTTCAAGAACCACAGAATCACCCCTCTCAGATTTTGATATCTTTAATCTAAGGGTTGGAATATTCCAGACAGCAGTTAGCTTTTTGTTTTTTGGAGTTTATTGCACACTGTTCATAGTAACTATATTAATATTTATGTGAGTTTTAGGCCTCAGTACTCAGTCTTTACTTTTGCATGGCTACATGGCTATAATCTACTAGGACAGGAAAATTATCTCTGTCAAAAGCGCAAGCGGGATCGTTTGCAGTTACCATCCTCGCTCTATTTTTCAGCACAACCTCTCTGGTGCTCCAAATAATCACCAACCTTCCTCCTTCCTCTCTATTCCAATTAGACCCCTCTAATCGCAAGCATTATAATTTAATAATTGTCCTGAGCATAATGGATAGACTGAATGTAATGTGTCGGTTTCTTATCATCACCGTGGTACTAAGTAATCATCATAATTTTTAGTATCTGTTGAGCGATGGGATTGTCACCTGGAGAGCATGGATATTATGCCCAAGTAATCCTCTTGTTAAACTTGCAATGTGTATATGCATGATCCTCTCATGCGGTAAGTCAATGGACTAATATCAAACCATGTTATGTTTATAATGCCTGAATAGCCGGGACCTTTCTGGATACGGGACTGACAGCGAAAAAGTTTCTCCGGAACCCGGAAAATTACGGTGCAAAAACAAGTATTTTATTAATGGTGGTTCCCCTGCTTGTTACAAATTTGGCAGCAACATCAGTAATCGTATATAAAATGATGTAAGTCGTCTTATTATGAGAAATAGTACTAGCACTTCTAAACTGCGGAATCGCAGATGGCATTACAGAAATATGAGAAAGTTTTCGACGGATAAAACTCATATTTCTGCACTCAAAGTACAGAAATTTCTGTCGCTTCTAATCCAGTCAGGTTTGGTTTATGCAATTATTTGGGTAAATCTTTTGAGTTTCTAATATGCGTCAATATATGTTAATATGAGATAGCAGACTATATATACGGTGTTGACCCTGCTTAATGGTAGAGAAAGCCTAGTATTCCAAGCTTTTGCTTCGGGCATGCCATTAATATCTGTAAGTTCAACCTATAAACCTGCTGCAATTTTGATAGTTTTTTATAATATCACAATAGGCTATTTATCCACTCTTCATCATTATAATTGCAGCATCTCAGAATCAAAGATCTAACCACCGGCAGCTAGAAGGTACAGAGGCGGAGGAGACTGGTACATTGGGCTTAGTATCTGGTTCTGCTATTCGTCAGTAAAACTTAAACCATGAGAAAATGTCGAATAAAGACAGAGAAATTTTATGAAAGAAACCTCAACTGATTGGTAAAAAAGTAGTATCACCAGTGCTTCAATTTTAGATGTTATATTATACTGCTGCATCAGGCCGTATCTGCTACTCAGATTCTTTGGCTTTTGCTACAACCTTATCCAGTTGCCCAAAATAAGTGCTGAGTGCCTAAGCCCGAATCGTAGTTGAACTCTGTCGGGTAGGACCTTAATGACAAGGAATCAGAGTTCGGAGTGAGCTGTGAAATCGTGAAGCAATTTTTTTAGAAGGGAGTGTCCAGTCGGAAAAGACCATATCTGCAACGCGGATTTTTGATTGTTGTTTTCGTTGAGGAACGATACTTATACTAAAAGACAAGGTCCGACCCTCAACAAACTCAGTGACGTAATTTGACTGGGTGGGAGACAAACAACACCAAACATCCCCTCGCGTTGGCCATTGTACTCAAACCGCCATTGTCTTTCCAACTCATAAAATGGCTTTGTACCGCCCAGATTTCTTCAGCGCCCTTTGGCTTTCAACCGAAGACTCGTACTATCTTTCTTTAACGCGTTTGTATCTTTCAAACGACTCTTTGGTACGTTCCTAGCTTCGCTCTGTAGACGCTTGGATATACTGACCTTCTTCTGTACAGTTATTCCCTCATCGCAGAGCGACATTTCTTTCTCAACGCCTTTTTACGAACATAGTCTCCAAGTAATCTCTCTGTAGCCTTATCTCGACTTTGCCATGTCGTTCACCACCTCCGCAACTTTGACTCAACTCATCAATTTCCTCACTCGTCCTCTCATTCTTACGCACCCCGCTATCACTGTGGCCCATCTCCAGCTAGTGCTGCAAGCCAATCTATCCTCCTTTCTACCTCTTACTCCCGCTACGGATGCTAGTACCGACAACAAGGACTCGAACCCCAACCGAAAACGTGTCCTATCTCCCTTTACTTTTCATCTCTCTCCTCATACTCTCCCGATTCCTCCTATCTACGCTGGCTGTCTCTCTTCTGGTATTTCCTGGGAAGAATGGATTCGGGTACTTACTGCCGGCTTGGGAAATGATGTGTACGTCTTTATTATGGAAGGATGTATACGTGTTGGTGTCCCGAAGACGGGGAACATGAAGGAGGGAGAACAAGGTCTGGACATGATTGAGCTTTGGAGAGAACAGGAAGAGAAGAAGTCAGAGGTAAGTCTTCTTGTCCCCTTGCGTTATATACATCTTTTTCTAATGGTATTTCTTTCTTTTCCCTTAGCCCTCACCAATGGCCTTGAAACTCCGAGCTACACTCAACTCCGTTCACGCTCGCAAGGCTGCAGCACAAGCCTCTGCTCCTTCTACTACTACTACCGCTACTAGAACCCGTTCTTCGTCTCCCGACGACTCTCCTTCCTCAACCTCTTCTGACGTGGACTATGATTCCGATAACGAGTCTACCACTTCTTCCTCCTACTCCGGCATCTCCAAGTTCTCTTCTCGTTCCTCGGAATCCATGACCTCCGTCTCTAGCTGCTCTGTCATTGCCAACGATGATGACGACGAGGTCAAATCCAATCACCCGATATATCGTCGTCCCAGTGCTACTTTGACTACTCGCGCTCCTGCTCCTACTAAAACATCTACTACTTCCGTCCTTCAACCTCGTCAACGCGCTCCCCGTCCCACCACCCCCAAGACAGCCTCCGCTTTCGCTCCTCGCACTCCCACTCCTCACAACAAAGCCCAGTCCATCAAACCTCAGCTAATTCCTACTACTACCCTCAGGACTCTCACCCAAAAATCGAGATACACATACGAAGGAGGAGAGACGGGCATCGTTACCGGTGGTGTGATGTTGGGTTCTCTTGCTGCGACGACTGCTACTACGATTACCACTCTTCGCAGCAGCGGTTCTAAAAGTGCAAAGCAGGGTACTTGGCGAGTGTCGTTGTCCTCCAAAGGAACGAAGAACGCTTCGGCTACGACTACTACGACTACGACCACTGCTGCTAGAGATGTGAAATCGAGAAAGAGAGGCGGCGTTGCTTCTGCGGCTTCTGAGAATTGGAGGAGACGAGTTTGAGAGCCTCTCTCTCTTTCTCTCTCTTTCTTGTGATTGGTCATGGAAGGGATTCGTTGATGATTTTTGAACGAATTATTTGAAACGTTTTTTGGAACTCTCCCTTTCTCTCGTTGACTTTGATTTGACTTTGACCGCTGGGACGTGCTTTTTCTTTTTGTTTAGTTCCAACATTTTCTTGGAACCTCTCCCACCCTGACGTTCAACGAACAAACGAATGAAGCTTAAAACTATGTGATCCTCATCTAATACTTTTTACTCTTTCTGCTCTTCTTCCTCCCTCTAGCCTGTATCCTCTAGCATCTGATAGTATATCTCGATCTCTCTGTCTGTTTTTGTATCATACTAACCTCCCCTCCTTTCCTCCCCTTTACCCCCTTGACGGTGATATGTTGATTCTCCTTGTTGCTTTTGTGTTATAGATTACTTTTTACTAGATTTTTTTGTATCTATCCTCTAGAATGAACCAGAAATACGAACGCTGTTTCACGAATTTTCATTTAATTTCGTTGTAGTCGTTGGTTTTTGGTTCTGATATAATCAAGAGACACTGAATCGATTATCATGGAAGGGGTATGTATAAAACATCATGTTTTTCTTTGCGTATCTTTTTTTGTGTTCCATATGTTTCTTGGGCTGACGATCGGTTTTATACAAACTACGGACATCGATCCTGATCCTCCATTGCGACTGACCCTTCAGAGGAAATGCGATTCTCAGAGTCAATCCAATCGAAATTGTGTAACTTGGCAAGTCTTCTTACTCTTTCTTTCTTTGTTTGTCCCCATCTATCTGTCACTTAACTTGCCGTGCGGTCTCTTTGACCCAACTTAACAACTCTACGTTACTAAGTATGGAGTTACAAGTTCAGACAGTCGGGCTAAAGCTAACACAGAACCACATAACACTAAATCTACTACCAGTTCCATTTGGGCACCAACTACAATTGAATAGACAGTAACTTGAGGAACAGCATAAAAAACCCGCAAGAAAATTTTCCAACCCGTCCTTGCCCCGCCACATTCCCGTCCGTCTGACGGGAAAGTCGGGGAATGAAGGGGCGGGAACTTCCTGCAGGATATGATAGAGAAAATACTTTGTGCCAAGTGATCTATAACAAGTTGAAACATATCTACTTGTGGTTCTTTTAACAAGCGTGAATTATGACGGGAGACGGGGTTGATAACTGGTCATGAAACGGTTCTCCCTCTCCTGTATTCCTGCAGGCCCTACCAACTCGTGCTATTCCTTAAATAGACTTGAACCGATGGCTTAGTGGTGTACACTAGCAGCCGCCCGAAGTCTCTTCATGAATGTTCCACTGTGAGTATTTAAACCGGGCATCAAAAAACCAGAGGAAATCATAAAGTTTCCTCAACTGTTGCACTTCGATTTACTACACTCGATCACAAATCTATCTATCTCACACATCAAGTTTTAGACATGTCTTCTGTTACTGCTACAACGACCGGCATCGATGCGACCGTTACCACTCTTGCCCTCCCTCCAATCCCTCGCACTCAGGCAGTTTCCCCGTCTAACACGACTTTTGCTGCGCCTCCTCTAAATGACTCTATCTCCGTCCTCCAAATGTTAGATTGGCACTATGATCACAGCTCCTCGCACCCGTTTTTCATCTACGCCCAATCTGACGTTCCACCTTCTTCCAAAGGTAGTGCCATTCGAACCATTACCTGGAAAGAGACTGTCGAAGCCGTTTACACTGGTGCCAAACTCATTCGTAACCGCGTTCAACGAGGACTCCTAGAATCCGTCAACCACGACAACAACGTTGACGACCAGGTCGTCGGGATTCTATCCTATTCTGATTCTATTCCCTATTCCACCACCATGTTTTCCGTCATGCGTGCCAACTTCGTCCTTTTCCCGATCTCTCCCAGGAACTCTCCCCAAGCCGTCGCCCATCTCATTCAAAAAGTCGGGGTGAAGCATATGCTTGTCGGGTTTGATCAGGGTATACAAGAGTTGATGGAGAGATCGGTCGAGTTTTTGAGGACAGAGTATGGGTATCGTGATGATCAGATTCCTGCGACGTCAATGATGCCTTTGTTTGAGGATCTGTATCTAGAGAATGGGATTGAAGGACAGGAAATTGTAGAAGAAATTAGAAAAGAGATTCCTTTGAAGAGGCAGCAGCCTCAGGATATCCAGTTCTACCTGCATTCTTCTGGTACGAAGCCCTCATTTCTCTCCCCTTCTCTTCTATCCCTTTTTTGAATTCATCTCAAAACAAATTTTTCATATTTTCCACCACAGGATCAACTGCTTTCCCCAAACCTATCCCTCACACCACTCGTGGATATCTAGAAATATCCATCTGTCCTTCCTTCGGCGAACGCGATCTCACAGGCCAAACCATCTCCATGCACTCTATTCCCATGTTTCACGCGATGGGAATGCTTCATCTAGCTTGGGTCGTCACTTGCGGATTCGTGTGTGCCACTTTCCCTCCTCAGCTTCCTCCTGTTCAACCCACTCCCGAGAACGTTATCAACGGTGCAGTCAAGACGGATGTAGATTATGTTTTGTGTGTGCCTTCATTGGTAGAGGTGAGTATCATTTTTTTTTGTTAACGAGGTCTTAATCTTTAATGATGTTGGAAAATCCCTCCTTCATTCTAGACATGGTTCCAAACGCCGTCCTACGTAGATTGGCTAGTCATGCGAAAAGGGGTAATGTTCGGAGGAGGACCGTTAGACAAGGGAGTAGGAGATCGTTTGACTGCCAAGGGTGTTCAACTCCTTGTCGTTTATGGATTGTGAGTGTCTGATCAACCTGTTTCTCATTCTCGGTGCCTGTTGTTGTTGTTGTTGTTGTTAAAAAGCCTCTAACGTGTGGGTCACGGTTACCTTCTCCTCCTTGTTTTTCGGCGACAGAACTGAATGTAGTA
This sequence comes from Dendrothele bispora CBS 962.96, assembly GCA_004369135.1. NCBI lineage: Eukaryota > Fungi > Basidiomycota > Agaricomycetes > Agaricales > Dendrothele > Dendrothele bispora. The sequence continues at coordinate 155,534 of ML179160.1, read as the reverse complement.
TCATGTCTCAATACATCCCCAAAGAAGCGGACCAAGATGCTTGGGATTACCTACGATTCACTGAGCATCTAAGTGTGCAATTCGTTCCTTCCCATGATGGTGCTTATGAGCTTGTCGTGATGGTAAGTAGCCTCGTGCGACATTCATATATTTATCACATGTAAACTTCATTTTTACTTATAATACCCCAACAGTCGAATGAGCACTTTACTCCCCGCGTTTTCAACACCACCATCAACGGTGTCGACGCATATGCGACCGCTGACTTAGTCATCGAGCACCCTCAGAAGAAAGGTTATTGGAAAATTCTGGGTAGAGTGGACTCACAGATTATTCATTCTTTGGGGGAGAAGACTAATCCCGGTCCACTTGGTCAGTGTTTTTTTACATCCTTCTTTTTGTCCATAAAGAATTAAACCAAAATCTTATGTTTTACAGAGAGTATAATGAACCAAAACCCTCATGTAACTGCTTCCGTAATGTTTGGACACGGCAAGTTCCAAGCTGGGATTATCATCGAGCCCATAAGGGAAGAACAATTTGATCCGAGGGATCAAGTTAAATTGGGCGAGTTTAGGAACAAAATTTGGTGAGGATCTACTTGATCTGTTTTATGATTTTACGCGGGTTTATTCACGTAATTTGACCCTCCCCTGACAGGCCTACGATCGAGAAGATGAACGATTTTGCTCCTCAGCATTCGAGGATGTTCAAAGAAATGATCCTTGTAGCTTCTCCATCTAAGCCTTTCACTTATACAGCTAAAAATACGCCTAGGTAAGCTGTTTACTATCCATCAAAAAAATAAAATCGTGATTAATTTCGTTCCTCGTTTTCTAAAACCCACGAATCGAATCCGCTTCAAATTACCAGAAACAACGCCATCATCAAAGAATACGCCCCTGAAATCGAGGCTATTTACAATAGCTTGGAGGAGAGCACTCAATCGAGCATCCCTGTTCCAGCCCATTGGGATTTGGAGTCCTCCACTGAGTTCGTGAGGGCAGTGGTTAAGAAAGTCTTGGTTGTCGAGGATATCGGAGACGAAGAGGATGTTTTCCAAAGGGGAGTTGACAGTCTTCAAGCTACTTGGATCAAAAACTCCATTCTTCGTGGACTCCGCGACAACAGTAGCACCGCGAAAGTCGACACGAGAGAATCGACAAGCAATTTCGTTTATGAACACCCTACGATCGCGTCTCTCGCTCGCTTTGTCATTCTAGTCGCCCGACGTGGGACTCTCTCGTCGCTTGGCGATTCAGAAGCGCAAGTCGAAAGGAATGTGAAAAATATGCGCCGAATGGTGGAGAAGTATTCGAAGGACTTTATTCCTGTGAAGCCGAACTTGCCACCGACGAGTAATGAGAAGAAAGTGGTGTTGATGACTGGATCGACGGGAGGGGTGGGTGTGCATATCCTTCATAGGTTGCTCCAGGATAAGACGGTCGAGAAGGTGTATGCGTTGATTAGAAATGGAGGTAGCGGCGTTGATAGCCCTAGTATTGAGACAAAGCAGGTCAACGCATTCATGGAGAGGGGTGTCGATAAGAATCTTGTGAGATCAAAAAAGTTGGTTTTGTTGGAAGCAAATTTGAGCCAGGAGAGGTTTGGATTGGAAGAGGTAGTATTTGAAGAAGCGAAGAATCGGATAACACATGTCATTGCAAATGGTATGTGCCATTGTCTTCTTTTTCTGCTTTATGCTGTGCAAAACGGACAAATATTATTTCCGACACTTTGACCGTTTTTTCAGCATTTTCCGAACCTTCTCTTAGTGTTTCCACACTTATAGCGTGACATGTGACATATGCCCATTTCGAACTTTTTCCTTTATCTCGAACTCTTTGATTTCGACCCGAACTTTGAGCGTGACGTGACATGGTCACTCTTCAGAACTTTTTCAGCTCAATCTCCGAACATTCTTTGGCTACGTATTCATAGTTACCAGTTGATAAGTAGTTAATTTTGTATAAGGAATCTTAACCTATTTAACATACTTGGGAATTATTTGTATTCATATATCACTTGTCAATAGGGATCTGTGAAAAAATATCTTTTCTAGATCCCATTATTTTGTGTTTGTCTGTTGATTTAACTTATATGGGACTACTTGAGAATAGCATAAAATTGATATAAATTTACTGACAGGATATTGCTATGAAATAGACCCATTGCTTTGCATATGTCCACACAATAAGTTTGCATCTTTCAAGCTTATGATGTCTTTCAGATACCATTTCATTTTTATTTTTGATGTGGTCATTGATTTAAATTCATATTGCAAATATCATAATCACGAGGTTGAACCAGAGTAGTTTCTATATTTTAGATAGTATCAAATATAAATTCTGTGAGTTTTGAGGAATTAAACCCAAAATACACTGAAACAATCTTTTCACAGAGACATGGAGAAGACCTAGGTCAGAGCATAAACCCCAATATAGCAGTCCCATTTTTTCAGTCAATAATTTTTGGCCACCTGGCACCAAGATGTGATAGCATTCAAAGATTTGTAAAGAATGGGGTATTTAAAGTAAAGGACAAGGAAAGAAAAAATGATATAAGTACTGGCATAGCATAAAAGGGATTTTACAATCCCATACAATGACATAAGTAAGAGACCATTGCTTATTTGCAATAAATTTCTTGCTTTTCCCTTTCAAAGTTAAAGGAGACTCGGAGAGAGCCTGACAGTGAAATGAGGTAATCTCATTTGAGTTGAAATAACAAATGAAAACATGAAAATGCTGCCAATGGGAATCAAAACTATATTTTTAAGATGTCAAGCAAATCCCTATTGACAAGTGATATATGAATACAAATAATTCCAAAGTATATTAAATAGGTTAAAATTACTTATAAAAAATTAACTACTTATCAACCGGTAACTATGAATATGTAGCCAAAGGATGTTCGGAGATTGAGCTGAAAAAGTTCTGAAGAGTGTCTGTGTCACGTCACGCTCAAAGTTTGGGTCGGAATTAAAGAGTTCGAAATAAAGGAAAAAGTTCGAAATGGGCATGTGTCACATGTCACGCTATAAGTGTGGAAACACTAAGAGAAGGTTCGGAAAATGCTGAAAAAACGGCCAAAGTGTCGGAAATAATATTTGTCCGTTTTGCACAGCATAGGCACATAATAACAACAAGACGTTCGAAAAACCTCTCTGATGTAGCATCATCGTCTGTCCCCACAGCGACACCAGATCCTAGCGGGTTCAAGTCAGTCATTCAACCTCAGGTAGCAAAAAGAAAAATTAACACTCACCTCCTGTTTACGTTTCCTTCCACCCCATCCGTCCCCAGCCTCCCTTCCCAAACCAAATTCTCTTTCTCCTCCAACCTCTTTCTCAAATCCAATATCTCCTTTTTATACTTCTCAATCAATGCTTTCATTTCCACCTCTGCTCTAAAATCTTCTTCTTTGCAGCCAACTTGACCCCTGCCACGCGCTTCGCAAAGAGTAAGGTAGACGTAGTTTCGGATATGACGGAAGGGTCAGGGTTTATAGTGTGTATCAACAAAATGCGAGTATTACCTGAAAGAGAAGGAGCAAGGAGACGAGTCACTCAAGTTTAGAGTACCGGTAGGGGATGTGGTTGCTGGATTGACGGAAGTGGAGGGCAGGAGAGGAAAAAAAGGATTGTTAGTAGGATATTTAGTTGGAGAAAGATTGGAGCGACTCACGTTTTGTTTCTTGTTGCATTATCCGCAAGTGTCCCAATGAACCGTCCCGAGAGTAAGCTATAAGAAAAAGGAGAAGATTAGCTTAACGTGAGTTGGTTGAAGATGAACAGAGCGACTTTTAATACCCACCTAGTGTTAATAAATCTACCTCCCCATTGTCCTAGTCCTTGTCAGAAATAGCTTTTTTGGAACCAGCGAGATCTATAAGAGACTAGAAAACAGTTAACCTCGGATGAGAAAGACAAAAGGACAAAGGGAATGTACCAAAACACTCATTTGCACACTCCTTCCGTCCCTTGGGTTACCCGTTGTACACGTCCATCTCTGATTTCGCATTAGAGAGATACAAACCGAAACTCTCAGCACCCTTCCTAGGACTACCAGGGGTCCCAGGCCGGGAGCCAGGTCTGGGAGAAGTCGGTTTCGTCGGTGTACCCGGAACAAGCGCCAGCGTCATTCGGGGTTTACTGGGCCCTACGGTGGTCGATGACGACACAGGGGTTTGACGGGTCTCAACCGAGAGGGAAGCTTTGTATTTCTTGTTGATGTCAAAAGCGGGGTCGTCTGCCTAGCTCACCGCTTCAACTGGCTTGCTCTTTCCACCGCCCGTCCCAAAATCCATCCCACTGTGTCTTTCTTCACCATTCTTCCGGATATTCCACTATCTCCGATAGATCCTGGCACTTCCTCTACCATAAAGTCGTTCCACCTGCTTTCAAGACCACAGCAACAATATTCTCGTTATGGTCCTAACCATCCCATTCAAGTCTCATTTGTCAATTCGTCAGTGGAGAATAGGCCTGCAAGATGACGTGGGGTGGTGTTGAACGTCGGAAACGATGGGAGGGGAGGCTAGGGTGGTACAGTCGTAGGATGTTGAGTTAGGAATATCAAAGGCGACTCGAACCCGAGAGTGGAATTGGAGAGAGATCGTGTCAACGTTGTCAACGGTCAAGCTCGTTCTTCACGTGTTCAAACTTCAACCACTATCACCCCACGCCGCCTTCGCAACGCCCACAACGCTTGCTACCGCATTTACTCCGGTGTGTACAGCGATCCGGTTATCAAGCTCATGGTCAGTTACAAGCGAGGAAAAGGAATCTCGTCGTCTTTGGTGGGTCCCCGATCTGGTTTTCTCGGTGTTAGCTCACTGACACCTTGTTTCCTTCTCCTCTGAGCCTCTGAGCCTCTGAGCCTTACTTCGACGAGTGGTTCCAAGGTCACGTGTTTGTTTTGATATGCCATCCGGTCCTGAAAAGGGGCCACTTATCTACTTATCTATCTATCTATCACTGCAAAACTCGTCGACCTAAAAAAGAAACTTTCAGTGAACGAGCTAAATGTAGTATTTAGAATCAAATTCTAATGACAAAACCATTTTCCGATTCTCAATAAAATGTTTCTACGTTAAGGTATATGTTGAAACTTCTGCATGGAAAAGGAATATATGGGATCCAGAGCTGAATAGCTTCTCTCAGCTCAGCTTTTACCTCTCCTTGTTCAAGGGAAAGAGCAAAAAATGTGACGAGAAAGCATACAAGGTGCCTGGGCTCGGCACACACCAGTACCAAGTTGCAGTCGCAGCAAGTAAGTACTCAGAATGAGTCTGATCCAGGGTCATCAATTGAATTCGAGGTAATAGAGACACCATTGACCCTGCGCCAGACCGTAAACGAAAAGCTGGGAAGTCTGACGAAGGCCCGTCCTGTCCCTCTGAAGGGAAGGAGAAGTGCCAGACTGAACCTAAGGATGCAGGACCTTCTCAAGTCACAGCTACTCTGGTTGCTACTGCAAGGGAGTACCAGGCCTCTAAACTCCCAGGGGCTTCATTAATATGCTGAATTCATAAGTTGAAATCCTTTCTTTAAAGGGATACATGGATTGCTAGTTTTTAAAAGAACAGACGGATGGGTGTTTGTATTATTATAGATTCCTCCCGCAGTAATCGGGACATCCACATGGGATCATATTGAGTGGTCCATTGTCTGCATAAATTTCACCAATATTATTGATCTTTACGTTGCTCGAGAATAAAACATTTCCTTCATCGTATAATCAGTGCGCTAATGGGTTTTGGGCCATAGCTGCACGATTTATCAAGTCTTGGATGTCCGTAGGTCTGTAGCGCTCTTGCGAACATTTTTAGTTGACGAGTGAGTGCTTTAAATAGGTCATCGAGGCACCGCGCAATGCTGATCACAAATTGGGGTAAATGCTGTCGTTATAAGCGCCGAAACAAGAAATGACACGACTTCAACAAGTTTCCTCGTAATGTTTGAGTTACGGTGATATGATGTGTCCTATTCGACAGTCCTGTATGATCATACGGTATTTAGCTCGATTGCTAGTATTCGATCCTGTACGTACTAGGTACAGGAAGCAAAGATCTCTTTAGACCAAGCTTGATTTGGTTATGCGCATGCAGCACGAGGCTAGCCCCCCTTCTCGAACCAATCCGTAGGCAAAAATATTAGAAAATTGGCTTCAAATTTTTGTCACGGCGTGATTTCCTCTTTCAGCATCAGCGGTCGTCTTCATAGCCTCGTTGCAAGCCTTGCTTTTATAGACTTTCCATGAGTCTTTCTACTTAGTGTTTTCTATTACTCTTTTCTTGAAATCAATTAAACCAGACTTTGTAGAAGCATCAATAGTTTCCTCTGAGCGCAATGTAGGAGCGGTCACAGACGTCTAGCACTCTTTAGCTGGCCTCTGTTTTCTGCTTTAAAATGAGAGAGCGGAAGATTCCTTTGCTCACAAAGTCCTCATGTCCCAAAAACCAGCTCCAAAGACTCATTCCTCCTCGAAGTCTCAAGCTCCCTACCGCCGCCCCTCATCTACTACCAGATTTATTCCGAGTTTGCGGAAGAACAACCAATGGTTGAAACTCTTCGATCCCAAGGAAGATGATATGATTAGATACGTCAAAGAGATGCAAGGGTTTGTAGAGGAAGGAAAATTGGCCACCTGTGATCGACGGACGCAGAAGGTGGTCGAATACAATCGGTAAATTCTCCTATCATTATGATTGAAGCCACCGTCTCTTATTGCGCATCTCTTCTTTTTAGGGAGGGCCTAGGCTTTGAACGCTTTCTTGTTGCATCGAGGGAGAACCTTCTCAAAATCAGGCCCTACTGTCCCCATGTTTTCAACGATAAGAGAGAAAAGGCGTGGTGTCGTCTTCGCCCTGTTCGGCGTAAAGCAGGGGATATGACTAACTGCGTTGGCTATCTTAAAGCCACCACCCATGAGTGCGCCTTCCTTGGTAAGCGGGCCTTTCTTTTCGGTGAATTTTTACTTACCTTCAAACATTTTTCCATATTGTTCTAGTTCCTATCCCAAGCCTTAGACCGGGAAAACATAGCCGTATGTCAAACGTTTTCTTTTTTCGGAATTGGAATGAAACTAACTTTTTTTTTTCAACTGACTGCCTATAACCACCTGCGTTGTCCTCAGAAGCTAATTCAACCCAAGGCTCAGACAATGAAGATATTTCTGAAGGAGAGGAGGGCGATAGTGCTGAAGGTCGGTAACTGGATTTTTCAATTTTGTATGAATTATGAATTCAGTTTATCTCCTTGACCAGAACGAATAGTGGCTACAAACTCTGATGAGGAGGCCCAGATGCTTGCTTACGCTGTCAAGCTTTCCTCTGAAGGTATGGTGTTTTCTGCCGCTCTATATTTTGCTCTACCTCAACAAAGATTTCAGCACCCTCATCGGATGCTGGCCCTTCGGAATCATCAGAGCCTTCCTCTTCCCTCTCTTCTTCAAAATCCCTTTCTCCTTCTTGGAAGACTCGTGCTGCACTTGCCCCGAGGAAGAGCCATCCAGGGAGCAGCCAAAGCTACTGGTTCTATTCTTTAGAGGTTGCCGAGCAAAGGAAGAAAAGTGGTGAGTCCCAAAACGACCCGGAGAGTGTGTGTAGAATGACAAGCGTTGTTTGTTCAAGACGAGAAGATGTTGGAAATCTTATTCAAGAATTTTCAATCCGGAGAATACATTGGCAAGTCCCCTCGTTGTCTTAGAATTCTCTTACGCTTAACCTTGATTTTTCAGCTAACCCGTCTGCTCACCCGGCTTGGAGCACTGCAACCCTTAGTGATCTTCCTTGCGTATTGCAGCAGTATCATTCGGCTTTCGATGACGGGGCCTTTGCCCAAAAAATTCTCAGCCTTGTCCAGTCTCATCTTTACACGGAAGTTGGCCGGACAATCGTTCTTTTAAACACGCGTCGCGGCCTTGAGCGCGATATCTGTAACTTACTGTTCAAACACAGTTTCAGATGCACCTGTTGCCAGTGTTATTTTTCCGAACCGGGCTATCATGCTCATGCAGGGTACTTTAGTGAAACCTGTTCCAACCATCCTGATCGAGGTCTTGGTTTGTTTAATTTTACTTCTTCTTGAGCTACAGCAGAATAACTAATCTTTATTGACAGCATACAATCTCGAAGAAGTCACCTCAACTCTTCCCAAATTGATTGCCCCTGCCGATGCAGAGATCGGCGCCTTCACCGCTGCGGAGGTTGCTCTTTCTCCTCTGGGCCTTGCTTGGTTGACTTGGAACTCAAAAGCTGGGATTCCCGGGGATGTTTGGCATCTCATCTCTACTGCCTATCGTTATTGCCCCTACTGTGACCGCGTTCGGTCCTTTGACGCTCATCGAGCCCACATGGATGGGGATTCTTGTGGAATCAAAGAAACGGAGCAAGTTGGGAACTGAGGTTGTGAGGTGTAGGAGTTCGGTTTCTTGCTGCTTTTTGAACGTAGCCTTTGTATAAAATTGACAAGTATTCTGCTTTGAATCAGAGCTCATTTCTTCTTGGAATTTTTGAATGATGGCATCGGAAAAACCAGCGATCGAATGCCTTTTTTTTTTCAAGAAATAACCAACTCACGGAAGTTAATTCTAAGGAGTTTTATAACCAGAATCTGGAGTCGTTCATTAAGTCAAACCCGTTCATGATTAAAAACAAGGCATCGTTTCAAATAGACTATACGTTATACAGAGTTACAAGAATTAATAGGAAAAATCCCCCTCTCCAATAGCTCGTTCACTGGACAATCTGTGTCCACGCCCGCCTCTCTTGCTTGCTTGATGGTGTTGTATCCGAGTTCAGCAGATTGGAACATGGTCGCTTGGTTGAACCATACCATAGAGCCTCGTCCAGAAGCATCCTGCCAGTCTCTATCCTTCCCATGCGCTTCTGCAGTGCAATCACATGTCAAACTTTGAAGATTGTCACGTGTCGGGGGCTCGTTGTTCTTAGTTGTGTACAGGGGTAGATCTATGCAAAGGAAAGGGTCAGTTTTCGAAAACTGCAGAACCATGATATCTACCTTTGAGATCAACGTTGAAGTGAATGAAAAGAGAAGACGGGTATAGGAGGAAGACGCCCGGAGGAAGTTCGAGAGCAATGCCAGCCTCCCAAATTACCAGCCAGCATTTTTGGGAGTGATCGAAGTGGCCTTGTGGTCTCATTGATCGGAATGAATTCAAAGACAAGAAAAAGGGTTGCTCACCGTAAACAAAGATCATACAAAGCCCCAACACTACGTTCTTTGCATCGATGTGGGGGTTGCAAAAGACCCTCTTTATGCCGTGTCTTGGTGAGTTTAAACAGAAGTTCCAAAACACCCCAAAGGGCGGGCGAATACCATACATCTTATGTAGCGACTCTGCCGCGTTGTGAAATCTTTCCCAGATTTGGGGGAAGTGCGAACGCATCATCCCGCAACCGATTTCTCTAAACTCTTGTGAGCTGTAGTTTAGCCCTAAAGAAGAGTAAATAACCTACGTTAGTTCCATAAGCGTGTCCCCTCGCTTGAAAAACTGATCCATGAGGTGGGGGTTGTCGAGATGGAACTTAGAATATTGCGGTATCTTGTGAAAAGGTAGCTCAGTCACACCAGAAAGCAAAGCGCCAATGAAGAAAAGGAAAAACATACCTCACGATTGTTGCGATCCATCCCCAATATGGAATACCAATGAGAACCTCGAGTGTTGCTTTCCATATCCTTTTGAGTGACCGGGGAGGTGGTTGCAGCAACAAAATCTGCAGCGACCCGATTGATTTTGCTCATAGGCAAGTGGCGACGAACTAGCACTTGTGAGCGGTAGATGATGAGACAACTTTTGTTATCATAAACAGACGTTGTGTAAGGGCTGTATAATGACCGGTTAGTGGAAAGAAGAAGAGACAAGGTTTCACCCTCACTGATGATAGGGAATTGGAAGGCAGTTTTTCACAGCAGCCCTTAGCTCGTCCTCGTCCTCCCACTTGCGATTCAAAGCAAGGCGAACGCCTTTATTGGGATGCAAGCCCTGCCAACCGGGCTTTGAAATGTTTGAAGCCTCAATATTGAACTGTTTCCCGCTTGATGTTGACGGGGTGGAGGAGGTAAAAGTCATCTTGCCGGTGGTCTTGGATGCGTTTGCCTTCGCCTTTAGTCGTAGGTCACCGCGCGCATGGCGGCGTGCAAGTCCTTTCGAATCAGAGCGCGAACCCATGCTGGTAACTTTGGCATCGGATCGGGAAACTGGAGGGACGACGCTGTGAGAGTTAAGCAGGTGATTTGACATAACTAGATCTTAAAAAGGCGTACCTCAAGTTGTAAAAAATCTGGGGGGCGGCGAGCTCTGTAACTAGCCTGAGGCGCTTTTGCGGCCTCTCGACAACTTCTGGTGGAGACAAAGGCCGAGTTATTTGTGAGGGAGGGGTGGAGGACGCTTTCGAGACAGTTTCTGAAGACGGCGGCGACGGTAACGATTTGACTCCCGGCGCTGATGGCGAGTCGATTTTTGGTGGAAGCAGCTTGTTGGCACCTGAGGCCTCAGCAAGGCTATAAATAAAGTGGCAGGTGATTTGGTTAGAAACAAATTATAGGACGGGTCAATCAATTCAACACTTGCCTTTGAAGGTATAACTCCAGCTCAACTGTCTCCAAGACCTCTTTGATCATGGGGTCTTGATTTGCAGTCTCTGTGCAGAGGTCTTGATGACGTGCGTCAACGATTTCGGAGACGTCAACATCTACCTCCAAAAACAAACGGTCTTCAACAAGAGCGGTGTGGAGCCGGGGATATCTAAACAAAACGAGGGGTTGAGAAAGGCTTCAGTTGTTAGCACGTGCTGCTTACAGGGCGTCTGCAAATCATTTGAGAAGGAGTCTTGAAGAGCGCCTTGAAGCCATCCCTGACAGTCAGTTTAGAGCACGGACGGGAATAACGGACAACGGGATGGAGAGCCGGTTTGTTGGTTTGGGCTTGTTGAAGGTGTGATTCCCCGAGCGGTCCGTTATAGCAGCGGCAGTAGGGCGGGTGGTTGGAGCAGAGATAGCGGCTCGAGGGTTCAAGATGCGGGCGTAGGGCAGGGAAGTAAGGTTGTGGGTGTAGGGACCGGTGTAGAACGCAGGGTGTAAGATGGGGGCGTATGGCGGGCGTTGACGCGATGCTTGAGGGAGGGAAGGAGCAGTACTTGGGATGGTGATGGACAAGTTGACGCCATGTGTTGGTTTTTATGTGAAGCAGAGACACCTGTTTGGTAGCAAGGGAGGTAGGATTGGGGGTGTAGGGACCGAGTGTAGAATATGGGTGTAGGGTGGGGCGTACGGCGGGGTCGTTGACGCGACGCTTGAGGGAGGAAATGTGCAGCGCTTGGGACGGTGATAGAGGTTGTTTTTGAAGTGCAAACCGTGTGACCTGAACGCATTGTTGTTGGTGTTGACCAACGGTCACGTGATTTCACACGAAGCCGAGACGCGTCTGTTGATTGTAGCAAACGCCGAAGAGTTGAGTTTTTACACGGCAAAAACAACCGAAGTCCAGCAGAAAGGGCTTTGAAACAACAGAGAAGGTGTTGGGACGCGTCCTAAAGCCAGCGGGAAGTTCGTGCCAAAGGCTGCGCGCAGGCCCACATGCAACTGGTTGTACAAGGCTTTAACGGGGGGACCGCAAGATATCAAACACACACTGACATCCCCCCCAGCCTTGATCGAGCATTCAAGAGGCTAGTTTGCATACAATGGCACAACTAGTGATGGCGGTTGTAGACGCGAATCTAGAGTTTTGAAAGCCTGACTTAAATATGAATAAGTCACATGGTTTGCCCGTGCTTAGACCCCTATTAGTATTGCTTCAAGTTTGGAACCGTCTTTCAGGCTACGACCGCCGTTCTTTCTAGTTGCGGCTCCTACCCTTAGAACGGTGTTTGTTGACAAATTTCACATTCAAAACGCTTTAGTACAAGAAAGATTACAAACTTCCCCAAGCAACATTTAAGGCAGTAATAGGGGCACCTTTCCGGTTCCTGTTCTCACCAGCCCGTGACCAATATCCGCCTGCTTATTGCATACTATCTTTGCCTTTTCCACTGCTAAATACGCCCTCTTCCATCTCTCACTCGTTGCTGGGCTGCCGTTTGAATTGCTCATTAACGTTAGCTGTTGGACCTCTTTAGCCTGTAAATTTTGAAGCTTTTGAAAAGCAGCATGCATCCTCTTATTGTGGGCCTCTATTTTCTCATCCTCCTGCCTCAATAGAGTAAGTCTAAAGCGATCTAGAGTGATAACAGAGTCAGTCCTTGAGAATACTTCAGTAAGAAACCTGAAAGGACTTCTTCTTTTAACGTTTTTAACAGCATTCTGGAACGGATGCTTTGCGTTATAAGAATCCGCAATTCTGTCTCTTTCGTATATCTGTTTTAGTGATGTAAAAAAAATCAAAATAACCCACATCCCAGTACAGATTAAGACCAACCTTCAGAGATCCTATTTTGAAGAAATCATAATGCATTGCCTTTTTCGTTGCACCAACAAGGGTACACCGAACTCCCTCACGATTGACATCGTTATGGGCGGCCTCACTGGTGCTAGTGGACATCGATCTGGCCATCCATATATTGTAAGGGATGAAACTAAACTGCCAGCATATACCCGGAAAGACGAAAGGTAGAGACTCCTTGTCAGCAACCCAATCTTTATTTAATTAGCAACCTCTTATACTGCAAAAATCTATAGAACGATTGGCTGCTTACCACGGCCAGCCTTTCCTCCAGCCTCTTTGATCTCTTGCAGAGTGCTGTTCCAATTACCGTGCTCAACGCAAAGCAAACTCCTCATGAGGTTGCGAATACCGTCAGTCACAGGGCAGCTTCTGATGTTGCGACCGTAATGAACAGTGCAGAGCGTAAGAAAACGTCGGAGATGATCGTAGGGTTGCAATTCTACTAGTAAACGATGAGGCTCATGAAGGTCATACTTATCCGGATGTTCCAAGGCTATTTCCTTCAAATGAAGACCAATTCCTGTTAATTTAAGTTGAAGGCGTGAGGGTTAAGGGCGAGAGAAACTTGCTATCATACCAAGGGCTTGCCCACGATCTTGATCCACTACCCACTGAAGAATGAATTCACCTTTTCCATAATCGTTTATGCTGGCACCGTGAATATGTCTCCACTGCAGCCCTCGACCTATGTCTTCCTTCAACACCTCATCAATATGATGAAGAATAAGGCAATGCGCTGTGGCACTTTTGCGATTGACATAGACACGACATAGAGTTATAGCTTGAAAGAGCAATAAGAAATTTAGATCAAGATTGCCTTAAGAGCACGTACCTGCATTCAAGTCTCTATCCCAAGTAGATATTTCGAATTCATAAAAGCCAATAATTCGCTTGAAGGCTATATCGCTCTGAAGATACTGAGTATGACCAAGACGTCGACTAGCTTCCGGGGTCATACATATGACAACTCGAAGGTCATCTTTACTCCGTTCATCTTCGTTCTCCACATCTCCTTCCTCAGTCTGATCCAATGGAATAATGAGCATTCTGCGAATATAATATTCATCGTTTGTAAGTAGACGGTCCTGCTGCTGCTTGAGGTGTAGAAGGCCTAAAGAAAACGTTTGTGTTGAGTAAATATAAATACTTAATTTAGAAAAAAAGCTTCCAAGTTTTTACGCACCTTTCCATCCCGTGCCTTCAGGAAAGCACTCTTTTTTGATTTGATCAATATAAATCTTCAAGTGACTTCGATTTGCCAGAGAGATGTGAAGGTCGCTGATAGTCGGGAATTTTAATTGAGGAAACCGATCGCTCAAGTAGCTTTTGACGGTAGGATGAGCAAGAAAACGTCTAGGGGTCAAGTCTGCCAAATCTACATCAAGTTTTCGCAACAAGACCTGTAATTCTGACTTTATAAAGCCCGGTGTTTTTGCAGGAAGTGGGATAGGGTGCGTATGGATGCCTCGAGAAACGATAAGAACAAATGGACATTCCTTTCTGTCTTCCATCAGAGGAAAATATTGACGGAAGGTGACATTGCAAGGCACAACCTCCATTTTCGGCTGCTCCAGTCGAAAGTCTTCATTATCCCGATGATCCCAAGCTGAAAAAAGGAAATGGAGATACGGATTAATTTCTAACTTCTGCTTTACAAGTTTGCACACTCACGGCAATACGTTCGCTGGGAGGAAAAGTTTGTAATGGTTCTGCACTTGGTTCTTGGTCCATATCCAAGCGCAGCTGCTTGGAGCTCAATACGATCAATCTCTTCTTGGTCTTCACACAAAACGGCTTCAAGATAATCAAGATCATAGCCGCCGTTCCCAACAGAACTATCAAAGAAGTGATCTTTGTTTTCTAGACCAGAATAATGCTCGCACCTCAAGAAATGCATTATATATCAGTCTCATTTATCGAAGGGAAGGCCTTTAGTTCACTCACTTTACTACCGGGCGGCCATCGAATAAGCAGGAAAATAACAGTCTTCCCTTACAAGCGTTTGGCTTTGAATAGCCTCTTTGCATCTCAGTACGATGCTCAAGCAGTCTTTCTTGAGCAGCTGCCTCAACGGAATTATAGTGCGTCTCTTCATAGGCAACGGAAAGACAGCCGGTTTGTCGAATGGCAGAAATATAGGCGGCAGTTCGGTTGAAGACATCTTTAGAGGGGGATGGAAGCTGAGTTTGCTCCTCTAGCTCTTGCTGAAGACGATCTTGAAGCTGCTCCCTCGTTGCAGCAGTGTGAGGAACAGTTCTTTCCTGTTTGCTGTAAAATTTACAAACTTTGATTCCTTGACCTTATGGGTATCACACAAGAATGAACGGGTGGAAAGAAATTTTATTAAACTAACATTAACGTACAGGTATGTGTCGTTACTTTACATTCAACGGGCTCTCCCGTAGAGTTCACAAGCAATGGAGTAGTGAGTGTACGGCGATCCTGTCCACCAGGACTACCTCGAGAGTATGCAAAATTGTTAGCAGGATTAAGCCACTCAGAAGCATCTCCATCCATTTCAAATAGGTGTCCAACTCCGTCATCCATGCTTGTTTCAGGATATTCCAAATGAACGCCCTTGGGATAGAAATAGACAGCAGATAGCTCAGTCTTCCTATTCATCCGATATCGCTCATGTATCTTGCTTCTTTGCGGAGGTTGTGGAGGCACCGGGGACATGGGATGAAGGGACAGTGAGGGGAAAGACAAAGGCGAGGCGGAGGAGGGTGAGGAAAGAGACGTGGGTGGAGGAGGAGGAGGAGGGGGTGGAGGAGGAGGAGGAGAAGGAGGAGGAGGAGTCGTAGGGTTGAGCAAATCCTCCAGAGTAAGACGGGCCATCTGCACAGAGAAGAGAGCTGAAGATTCAAGGATGGAACAAGAAGTAGCAGGGGATTTTTTGGGCAATGCTTGTGAAGTGCTTGTAGACGGTCACAAATTTGCTAGTTTGATTGACCATTAGTGAAAGAATAAATCTCGTACGATTGAGGACTCTTGCTTCTGGTACGATACCATTTCGTTCCGTGAACCCAGTCGATCCAGCCCCCGCATCAGCTAGAAAAAGAAGAAAATAGCAGATAAAGCGGTAGAAAAGGTATACTTTAAACCACTCTGGCTTTCATCGCGTTCATCTGGGGCTTCTAGGCTAGACATGTTTTGAAAATGGAGCAGGAGGTGTTGAAGAAGTAGCAACGTGCTTAGGGGTAAAACTTAGGTCACAAACGGTCACAACAAAATACAGGAATTAAAAAATGGTGTGAGAATGTGAGACCCCCCAGCACGTGAGGTCATCATGACTGATTGGAGTTGACAGGCTTCTGGGGGCTTCCTGTACCTAGTACGTACAAGATCGAATACTAGCAATCGAGCCGAAAACGTGATCATACGTCCGACCGAATGTTTCCGATGGCTACGGATACCCGCACTTCGACTTCTGATACATAAGTTACTGATCATCACTCTTTAAATACTGAGGGAAGTGTTACAATCAGCATCAAACGCCACATTGTGTCCGTGTGTCAAGTCGTGACGTGTAAAACATCTGTTGGTCTTTAACCACCATGTCCTCAACAGCTGTGAGCGAGACGGATGAAGGCACTTGGTATGTGAATCCTTGCGCTATCACCCACTGGAGCTAAAATCGAAAAAATGGCACCTAGCCTCAATGTAACGATTAAAGGTACCAATGCTTTAAATTTCGTGTCCCTTTGTGTTGGTTGACATGCGGCATACGTCTTAGGCCTTAAAATACTCGGTGAACCCGGTGATCTACCTATGGGAGCCTACATCACTCTGAAATATGGAAATCGACTGTTGGCAACTGTCAAGTTGACTGAGAACGATCCAGTCCAGATGACTAAGAATAATACAGACGATGGTTTCTTCAAGGTTGATGCTGCCATGTATGTGTTCCGTTTTTTTCTTTGCTATTATCATTGAAAAAGCTTACAATTTGCAGTCCCCATACTATTCAGACCAATACGATATTGTTTGAGCTTTATCAATCTCGTACATTATTACGAGATTGGAAACTCAGTAGCGTAACAGTAACAACGGAGAGATTGACGCAGTCTTGGAAGAGAGGAGAGGAAAGTACGTATAGGGTCAACCTGTTCATATTTTTGTTCACATTCCGCCTAAGTGATAACTGAGAAAGTGACTACGGAAGTATCTCCACAAGTTTCTCTGGAATTAAAAGTGAAATTTGGCATCGTTCGCATCGAGTCCCCACAGATGAAGCCTTGTAAATGCGCCCCAAATTCCAGAAACCTCGTGATCTGTATTGACGGTACAGCCAACCAGTTCGGTATGAAGGTTAGCGTCAATCATTCACTCCTAACCCCCTGTCATTGACTTTGTCCTAGAATACCAATGTCGTCGAGTTGTACAGCCGCCTCATAAAGGACGATAGCCAGCTTACTTACTACGACAGCGGGATTGGGACTTATGTAAAGGATTCATGGACATCTCCCACTTACTGGAAACAGGTATTGAGCCACAGTATAGATATGGCAATTGCTTGGTAAGTGAAGACCACTTAACTCAACATAAACACCCATAACTGTTTACCAGGAACTTCAAGAGGATCGTGCTCAGCGCATACGAGTGGCTATCTGAGAATTATCGTGAAGGTGATCGGATATTCTTCTTTGGTAAGGTGACATTCATCAGCATTTCGCTTTCTTCTTAGTGTCTCTTCTTCCCTTTACTAGGCTTTTCTCGTGGTGCATATCAGGTCCGTGTACTTGCCGGTATGATCGAGAAGGTATGTTATCAACAAATGTATGGCACAGTCTTGATCTCATATTCACTTGTAGGTCGGTCTCCTTCACAAGGGCAACAAGAACCAAATTCCTTTGTCTGTATTGGTCATTTTTTTCTACTTTCCGTTGGCTAACTTGTTTAATTAAGCGCATATGAGCTTTACCTCGCAACTACAGAGACCAATGTCCAAGAGTCTATGCCGAATGAGAGTACAACTAGCCAAAAGGGCACAGATGACCCGAAGGATCCAGAGCAGCTAAGTAAGACTTTCAAGCATACACTTTCACAGCGTAATGTCAAGGTCCATTTTGTTGGAGCATGGTAGGTCTCTTTGTTTGTTTCAAAAATCAATTGTAGGTCTGAATGGCAACTTTAAAGGGACACTGTTTCATCCATAGGTGTTGTAAGAGGTCCGAGTTTACCTGAGACGACTACTGGCATGAAGCATGTCTGTCACTTCCGCCATGCACTCGCGCTTGATGAACAACGTGTCAAATTTCTACCGGAGTATGTCAACGGTGATGCAGGACCAGCAATTGGAGACAATGATGTAAAAGAGGTTTGGTTTGCTGGATCACATTCAGATATGTAAGTTGTATTTGCTGTCGATGTCTGCTCCTACTGAAATATTGTTAGCGGCGGGGGAAACACCCTGAATACAAAACTCAATAAATTTGGGCCAGCTCTGCGATGGATGTCCTATGAAGCAATCAGTTGTGGGCTAAAAATGGAAGCCTACCGAGGCGAGTGGGTACCTATTGAGCTCAAAGAGTCGTTGACCCCTTTTTGGTGGTTTCTGGAGATTTTGCCTGTGAGTCGGCTATTGTATAAGGACACAGAACACAAGAGTACAAGTAAAAAGAATAAGGAGAATACGACGCGGTGGTATGTTTTTACCTCTTACATGTCAGTTGTGGGATCTGTACCTGTTATTCACAATAAATATAGGCCCCACTTTGCACAACCTCGTCAAGTGCAGCCCGGTCAGCTTATTCACGAGTCCGTTCTTAATGACAATAGACCTGAAGAGAATGAAATCGGAGACATGGTGTGGAAGTATGTTGCCATCATGTTCAGTTCTTGAGCCCTCATACATTGTAACTACAGGCCTTTCTTCAATCAACTACAGTCTGGTCATATCATCTCTGAATCTGTTCCTGGGTACATGCCAAAGGCTTACCTTCACAACGCTAGTACTTGGGACCAGAAAACACTGAAAGAGCGGAAAATGCTAGAGCTTGATATATATGCTACAGCTGCATATACTTTGGAGACACTCAGAAGTAAAGGTGTTTTGGATAATCAGCTTGCAAATACCCTCGAAACATTGTGCCAAAATCCACTTGGTGAGTGTTCAGAGTATCTTTGTGTAGCATGCTCATATTTGGTGTACTTTTAGGCCAATGGTCCATGACTGAATATCCTAATGCAATTGGCCTGCTCCTCAATGCCCTCGAAGCTGAACTTGATGATAGTGCACGCTCAAAAATGTTAGATTTGCTGCTCATGGCATTGTCCACTTTTCCGCCACTGCCCGAAAATCATGCAAATGATCAAATCCAAATTCAAAAAGTATTTGCCCGAGTAGTGCAACAAAATAGAACAAAAGCTTCATCTGTGTTCAATATACTGCGAAATATGCAGGAGGGACCTTTGAAACTGGAAGAGCAGCTTTTTGAGGACCTAGAACAAGTAAGAACTGTCCCATTGACCTGCCACATAAGAAATTTATCACTTTGGATGCTTCTAGATACATTCCATGTCTAGGACAGCTCGTTTTGTTATCTCCAGTGCATATGAGGTACAATTCACGCTGTACCTTGTTTTTCACCGATACACTGACCACTTGTATAGGCACTAAAAGCACTTAAGATTCAGAATGAATATGATGTTGACATCATGAACCTTGGCAACATGATGACAGTAGCCTATCTCACTGCGACCAAAAATGGAGTCCCCAACAAAGCATTGGATGATTTTCTCAACCCGGTCATCAAACTTTCTATTGAATGTTCTGTGTTCATTTCTCATTTTAGCTCAAAAGGTTATCCAGGTTAGTTCAGGCTCTCAACTGCAGCATTACCTAACCAAGATCTTTTCTATGTTGACACAGACCAATTATCCAATGTGCAAAAAAAAGCCACAGAATTCAGAGAGGCACTGGATGCTTACACAAAGGCAACATCAGAAGGGGCAACTATTCCAGAGATAAAGGTTTCATTGTTGAAAGATATGCGAACTGGGACAAATTTTCAAGGTCTGTGACTGTCTAATCCCATATTGATTATATTTTTATCTGTCTGGCTGTATAGTGCTTGCAGACAATTTAGAGCCTCTGAAGCTTCGACAAGAGTTACTCCTTGGCCCAAGGTCAGAATGTCTGGACGGTACACGACTTGAGTCCTTGAAGAAGATAACTGACTGGCTGGTTCGAGGTAAAGAATCCGTTCTCTGGCTTTCTGGGGTTGCAGGGTGTGGAAAGAGCTCACTTATGGGCTCGCTTCACATTATCTTGAACGAATTGGGCTTTGATAGTCGACTTGCCGCGTTTGTTCGCTTTGACAGGAACGACTTCAATGATCCTCGTTTATTCATTCTTGCACTCGCCTATCGACTAGCGTCGTTTGATCACCGGCTTGGCGAGATCATCGTAGATGTGGTCCAACAGAGACCCAATATTGCCGAAACCCAGAAATTGTCGGAGCAATTGGAGTCACTCGTTTTGGAGCCACTCAATAAACACTGTAATGAGATGCAAGGGGAAGGTCCCATTGTCATTGTCATTGACGGTTTAGATGAATGCATGCAGAATAGCAGGGATTCTTTCTCAGAGTTACTGCAGCTATTCACCGATGATCACTTTTTCGCACCATTCCCTCATGTGCGAGTCATTATTGCCAGTCGGCCCGAATACGCCATAAGGAAGGCTTTCACCAAAAATCACATCTACCATTTTCCCCTCGACATCACCACACCTGAGACACATGCAGATGTTAAACTTTTCCTGACACATGAACTCTCGAAGATACCCAATTTTGAAGATGCAGCCCCTGGAGCTCTAGATACACTGGCCCATCGCGCAAGTGGTCTTTTCATCTGGGCTAGGGTGACCATAGACTTTATTGCTGGTGACCCGGACAAGCGGCTGCGAGAAGTAGTCAAAGCAGATCCACCAGCAGATGCTGTACATGCTCTTACCATTTTATACCATACTGCTTTAGACTGCATTGCAGAAGACAAAGACATGGAAGCTGATATACGGGTTACTCTTGGCATCATTATGGCTGTTAATCAAATCCGACTCCCCTTTGGCCCTGGGGCGAATCAATCATCAGCTCTCCAAGTTTGGGTAAAAAGCCAGGGCCAAATTAATGTAATTGCTCTACTCGACAAGCTGCGAAGCGTGTTACTTGTTGACGATGATCAATGGTCCCTCTTACACAAATCCTTCGACGATTTCTTGACAGACCAAACCAGATGTGGTAATTGGTTCATTGATGTGAATGAGTATGTCAAGAGCCTTGCATCGTTTAGTAGCTCAGTCATTGCATCTTTCGTGGCTGAGCCCACTGTGGGTGACATAGATGACACATTTCGTTTTGCTTCGCTCTACTGGATCTGGTTTTGCTGTGAGTTGGGCTCTGCAGGGGAACAGCTACTGTTGAACGTGCTCAGGACACTCTTTCTTCGGTGGATTTGTATTGTCATTCTTCATGACATCGGAGGAGACAGTACAATATTACCATGGAGTCTAAGCACACTACCACTGAGGGTAAAGTTGTTTTTCTGAAAGATGGCATGTAAGCTAACGATTCCAAAATAGAAAAAGGGTCGATTACCTCGTCATGTCGGTGCCCTCCACGAGGTAGTTTATGAATTAGGTCAGAGACAGGAATCTTCATCTCGCTTCATCAAATTTTTCTTCCGGCTCCTATGCCAAGCTTCTACAAAAGGTTACAATACCCCGCTTCAGCGCTACATGCCAGTGTATGTCCATTTAGCTGGTGGATCGACAAATTACACAGATATCGAAGCAGCCATTGAGGAAGTACGTATCTCAATTCTGTTGTGATTTCAACTTTTCCTGATGTGCAAATAGAATCCTGAATGGATACCTCCCGTCTTGGATGATGTCAATGATGCTTTTGTGGAGATACAGGGAATACCTGAGAATATTGACGATGATCTGTTTGGTAGAATTTATTGGGGAGACTTCGAGGAGAGAAATGATGATGCAGACAGGAGCAATGATGATTGATAGGCAAGAAACGATCCTATGCAACGGATGTACAGTAAATATTTGACTTAGCGCATGCTTTTAATGGAGAGCGCCTTGCAAATGAATTTATCATGATCCAGAACTTCTCGATGGCCATACTCAGCAATAAGCCAGCCCAAGGCTTTAAGTAGTTTGTGAGCATAAGCCTCATTATACTATGTATCAAGTACAACCGTCAAGCATTGATTAAAAAAAAAAGATAAGTGTATCAGACGATAAAATCCAGTATTTTCCAATTGTCTCTACAAGGCATCATGTACTTGAGTTTGTATCCTCTATTTTCATTGCAGAGGAATACAAATGATGAGAATACATTCCTCATCTTTGCGCTAACTGCCACACGTAAGCTGTGGCATTGGTCCATGACAGTGTGATCTACTGTGGAAGAAGGAGCTAGCCCAAGCGAGGGCTGCAGAGGCTCAAGTCGGGAAGCGGTTAGTGGAGTAAGGGAGAACAGAGTATAGAGACGAGGTAGTCCGTTGATACCGTTTGTCGCTAGAGAAGTAAATAGACACGATAGATGTATTTGACACACCTAATTAGGAAATTAACCGAACACGAGGCTCACACGATTGTAAGTGACGGTCGTAGAGCGGTCGAATCGGTTCAATATGAGAACGTAAGGCTCGGAAAGGCTCGGAAGTGGAAAGTGGGGCTCAGTAAGAAGGCTCAGGCTCAGGCTCGAACGAAAAGTGACCAACAAAGAGGTGATTTACTACTACGACTTTTTACAACTTTTATAGTACTACTAGTGGTCCGTGCGCGCCCCCCAGCGAACCAAAAGTAAGGAATAGTGTGAAAATGTCAATAGTAGAGTAACAACTAACGAACGAGAAGGACTTGGCATGAAGGAGAAGGTGGTTTAATAAGTAGAAAACGAGTAAAAATAACTAACACATGAAAGATGTACGGAGTTGTCGGAGTACACGCCGTTCGAATCGCAGTTCTCCCCGAACGCCGGTACACCTCTAGACGACATCGACACAGATAGGAGGTTGACCAGTCCTCGAGCGCTTGCTCAAGGCGCTCTCTGTGAAGAGAGGGACGGACGCGTGGTTCGGACTTAGATGGAAAAGCATGTACCTGATGACGAAATAAAGAGGGTAAGCATAAAAAGGGTAGTAAGTGCGTCTAGCGCTTCGAAAGGGTAATGAGTCGTATAATAAGGAGTATGAATGTGGAATGAAAGAATGGCTGAATCTGCGGGTAGGGTATCTATCCCTACCACACTACCTACCTATGAAAATTGACATTTCAGACATGTCCGAAAGCCGTGTCTCTAATGTCACTGACTTTCAAGGTAGGTCACAGCAGTCCTAGTCAATCTATGGTACTTGTAAATTTCACAAAGATGACATTCAGTTACGAGGTGAGTTCAGTGACATCTCTCACTTATCATCGGTACATAAGCTCAAAGTTTGACCTTCAGTTTGGTGAGCCAATCGCACAAGAAAAAATTCTCCCTGGATGGCTCTGTCTGATGCACTCTAGACAATCGCCACTTATGGAAGGACTTCCCGAATCTGCTGGCGGGGTTATTGCTGCAAAGAGAAATGTGGAAAGGAAAGTGAACTTGAGCATGACTACTTTACAGTTCTTGAGACGGAGAAAGGGGACTCGCTGATTAGATATGAATGGTGATGGACTCAAATGGATCTACCAAGTGTAATAGATAACAAAGTAAACGGAGTTTAAGTACTACAGAGTCTACTTGATAGTCCGTAGATTCAATTAATCTAGTTGAACCCAGGTTAGAGACCCACTCACGGATGCAGTCCTCGTAGTACTAAGGAGTCGTAGCTTGAAGGAATGTCAAAAGAATCTTTTAGTATGCCGTTCCTATGTATATCCTGTACAGATTTTGCATCCCAGTTCCGGATTGTTTAGATCCTTGAGATCATACAAGTTGAGACAAGGATAGAGATTTAATTTTGCCGTCGTTATCTCCTCTAGTACTTGTCTCATAATCATATACAGCGATGAGTTCGGGTCGACCGAAGCAACGACATACCGCCCAGGGGTCAACTAGTAGTACTAGTCAGATTCAGATTATGGCGCATCAAATATCGAGGGGCGAGATCTTCATAGATACTTACGCAGGGATACAACTGTACCCGTATACAAATGAGATCTCAGCTATTTTTCTGATTCATTGCGTCGTCAATGAATGGTCACAAAATCTAATGTAGGAAGGTTATATTGCATGCAATCTCGAGTCAATTTTGAAGATGTCCAAACATAAATACATTTATCATGTAGTCCAAGTGGCAAGTCCCGGAAAGGAACTGGGGTTGATTCAAGAGAAGAACGTATTTCTGGTGTACATTGGCTGCCACAGACTTGTGAGCGGAAGAAAAGCTGGGAGCCGGTGGAATCGAGAAAATTGGCATTTGAGACATTACGCGTTTGTTACTCGACACCATGAAGCGTATCCTGATCTTCCGTTAGAAAGACGAGGGTACAGGCAACACAACGTGTCCTCTGGAGAGATCGTGTGATAGCGTTGCGGGTAGGGAGAGGAAGAGGCCAAAGTGGGTGGACGTGCTAGGAAGGCATGGCATATGGGACTAGTGAGCTTGCTGTGGAAAGAGGCACGTACCGAAGTCTCGCTGTAGGAATGGATAGTGTGCAGGGTGCCGGTGAACGTTAACCATTGAGAATAAAATGACGCACGTCTTGGGCCCGAGAATCATCGCTCTTCTGCTCTCATACAAACTTCCCATCCCGGCTCTTCCATGGCAAAGTACGTTGAGCCATCGGGTTTTACTATTCTGGGAGGGCACATGAGACCGACAGTTTGACTAGGTCCATGTTTGGTAGAAGCGAACGAATTGGATTACGCAATCGGAACGGCATTCATTCGAAGTGATGTCACACTTTCATGACGTGTCACCACTTTCTCCCGAAACCATCATGAATAATTGATCGTCATCCAGACGTCAAACCCGCCGGCATACAAGCCATGTTATAAGGGTTATAGACTTCCTGACTTGGAATTGAGGACGTAGAACTATGTTTCTTCTACACCATTAACGGTATAAGTATATGTCATGTCTCGTTGAGCGACATGTCACATCTCACCTCCACCCCACTCGGTGGGGCCGTCGGCAAAGCCAACCACCTGTTTTACCATCGTCCTGGTGCTACTTTGACTACTTACACTCCTGCTACTACCAAGACATCTACTACTGCTATTCTTCAACCTAATCAATGTGCTCCCCTTCCCACCCCCTGGACGGCTTTCGCTACTCGCAACAAAGCCGAGTCTGCGAGTCTATTAAGCTTCAACTAACTCCTACTACCCTCAGGACTCTTACCCCGAAATTGAGATACACGTACGAAGAAGGAGAGACGGGCATCGTTACCGGTGGTGTGATGTTGGGCTCTCCTCAATACGACGGCGACTACCACTCTTCGCAGCAGCGGTTCTAAAAGTGCAAAGCAGGGTTCTTGGCGAGCGTCGTTGTCAAAGGGAACAAAGAACACTTCAACTACTACTACTACCACTACTGCTAGCGATGCGAATTTGAGAAAGGGAGGCGGTGGTGTTTCTATGGCTTCTGAGAATTGGAGGAGGCGAGTATGAGAACCCCTCTCTCTTTCTCTCTTGTGATTGGTATATGAGGATTAATTGATAATTTCGAACAAATCATTTGAACGCTTTTTAGACGTTCTCTCTCCCTTTCTCTCATTGACTTTGATTTGACCGCTTAGACGTACTTTTTCTTTTTCTTTTTTTTCAAGTGTTCTTTCAGCATTTTCTCGGAACTCCCTCCTTCCCTGACGTTAAACGAACAAACCAATGAAGCTTTAAACTATGTAACCCTCATCTAATACTTACTCTTTACTCTTCTTCTCTGTAGCCTGTGTCTTCTGACATCTGATAGTATCTTGACCTCTCTGTTTTTGTATCATACCAGCCTCCCACCCCCCCCCCCCTGACGGTGATTTGTCGATTTTCCTTGTTGCTTCTCTGTTATCGATTACTTTTTACCAGATTTTTTCTATATCTATCCTCTAGAACGCACTGGAAATACGGACGCTGTTCACGAACTTTCATTTAATCTCGTTGTAGTCGTTGGTTTTTGTTTCTGATATAACCAAGAGACCCCACTGGTTTATCATGGAAAGGGCCCTATATAAAACATCATAGTTTTCTTTGCATATTTTTTGTGGTTCGTATCTTTCTGGGGGCTGATGGTAACTTACGGACATGATATACAGGGAGTTCTTTGATATCAATCGATCCTCTATCGCGACTGAACCTTCAGAGGTAATGTGATTCTCAGTCAATCCAATCGAAACTGTGTGACTCAAGTCTTCTTACACTTTCTTTTTGTTTTTATCCCCATCTAGCTTGCCGTGCAATCTCCGAGTTTTTTATCGTTCCCAGCTCGAGTGTAGACAATGAATGGTGCCGGCGCCGGCTGCTGGTACTCTGCATGGTTTTTTATTTGAAGAACTCGCTATCACTGTGTACTAGTGGCAGTATCCCGAGGAACAAACCCGTCGTTCCGAACGATACGATGTTGAAAACGACAAAGATGGAAGGTGTTGAGGAGGCAAATAATAGCACGGAGCTGTAGGCATAGACAAAGAAGAGGGTAGATAAGGTGAAGGGAAAGGGAAAGGGAAGGGCGAGAAGGGAGGACGAGGGAAGACAAAAGAAAAGCAAGAGTAAGAACAAGGAAGAAGGGGAGAAAAGATCCCACGTCTTTATTGCACGGAAAGAATCACAGGATGATACCTACTTAACTTTAGTTACACAACTGGGGTCTAAAACATATGATGGTTGAGACTGCCTCAAATTCTTTGACTGCAATCGGAAACCCTAAGATACATAAAAACCTAGTACTTAGAGCAAATTCCAGTCGTCACCAGGTACCATCCATATACGTCTCAACGCTTTAATCGTCTGCAATTCTCAATTCACCAGTTATCTAGACCTCAGCCATCACCGTCTCTAATCCTCGTGCGGGTAAAGGGAAATGATTGACCCAACTTAATAACTCTACGTTACAAGTTCGACGAGAGACAGAGTTGCCACGTACTTACCTTCAATTCCTATTTCAATAGTTTCACGTTGAAAACTGATGGATGTTAGTAGGAATTCGTGGCTGGAGAAGCATAATCACACACCAGTCAAAAGCTCAACATCGATAAAGTCTCTTCTGATCTCGTTTGTCTTGCTTCCGACCTCCCCTCTTCCGGCTCTCGGCTCGTTTAGCAAAAGTTAGATGTCGACCAGGCATTAAAGCTTCCTGCTGCTCCGACAAATTCCGGGCATCCCGCTCTTCATGTACTAAGACAGTTTTAGCCGTGATACAAGATGAAGAGAAGAGAATGCACATTCCTAATGCAGAGCCTTAAAGAAGTAACGATAAGTACATAAGTAACTAGTATTGGATTTCGAAGATCATTGGTGCACGTGGTTGTCACGAGAAAGGAAACGGTCACGGTCACCGTTCGTTCTCAGGTTTGTTCAGAATTTCACCATGTCCGGATGCACCTCTGACGACTACGCTTCTCTCCGCGAGAACGAAAATTTCTCCACCATTGCTTGTTCCCGTCAAGACCTACACAATGCTAACGAACGATATAACAGTTTACCGACAGCCTGCACTTCAACTTTGAGCGATGTTGACAACTACCTCATTGAGGTCGATGTTGACGAGTTCTGCAACCATTACCTTCTCCATAAGCCTTCAGCGGATGCTCTTGACAAGTGTCTCGCCAGGCTTCGAGAACAAGGTCATGTCAATGCGGAAGAGGCCTGGAATGATTTCGGTGTCCGTGGTAACTCTGACTCGGAGCAGGAGACATATCCCCTGGAAACTCTGGCTCGAAACGTTGGAGTAGGGATTATCGGCATCCCTACTCCGGATCAGGCGGAGTTTGGCGGCATTTCCCGTGTATATACAGTAGATTACTGCATGTACGTAGCACTTAGCTCCATCCAGTTTGGTTCTCGCTGGTATCTTTGCTCTGGAGCAGCCTTGGGCTACTCCATTCTGGTGATGAGAGTGTGATTTGAGCATTCACACTTCTTTCGGACCTCTCAGCTCTGTTTCACAGTTGCTTTCTTGCTCACAGGCTGTCCCTCACCAACGTCATCCAACTATGTAGACGTCAATCCACCCATTTTCGGATGCCTTTCTGGTCCTACACCTGTTCATCCATGCTACTTGACACCTTCTGTGTACCCACTCGCCATTTTCGTATCTTTTCACCGGTCACTGGCCCTTGTCTACTCATCTCGACACTTCGGACACATCTGCTCGCTAAACGATTACATCATCATTCTTCTATTTCCGAGTTCTCTCTCCCACGAGGCCCACAGCTATCCATTCGATTTTTGTTGCTCGGTTCCGTCTCAAGATAGGTTGATCCTAGATATTCTGAGGGTGCTCGTTGCAGGTAAGGCCTTGCGAGGCACTGGCGAGTTGGTTCCCAACAGGAATTGCGGAAACAGACCTTGCGAGAGTGGTTATTGGTTTTGACGGAAGATCCTGTGAGGGGCTCGTTGCAGGTAAGGCCCGCTGGGCACTGGCGAGTCAGGCCCAACATCGGGTGACCGTGGTTTACTGGTTTGGATTTGTAGGAGCAGAGTCTTATGGTCAGGTTCAGGTTTTTTGGGTGGACTGTATGTTTTGTTTTTGTTTTTTGGGTCATTTGATCGGGCGACGAGGACGTCGCCTTGTTTTGAAGGGGGCACATGGAGTAGGGATTATCGGCATCCCTACTCCGGATCAGGCGGAGTTTGGCGGCATTTCCCGTGTATATACAGTAGATTACTGCATGTACGTAGCACTTAGCTCCATCCAGTTTGGTTCTCGCTGGTATCTTTGCTCTGGAGCAGCCTTGGGCTACTCCAACGTGCTCTCTGCCTACGAGGTCGATGATCAACCCCCTATGACGTGTGTATTCAAGAGCAGACCACATAATCCAATCAAGTCCGAAATCACAGGCAGTTCTTTCAAGGTCGACACCGTATGCAAGCTCCGAACTTCCAGGGTTCCAACCCCCAACCCAAGTGAAAATGCAAAGGAGGATTGGTACTCTTCTGACATAGTTGCTAATTTCGAGTACGATTTGCGTATAGATGACCTTCGTTTGGTAAGTTCTCTGTTTACCATGCTAAAACTGCCCTAAGTATTGCTTCTGCAGAATCGCCGCCGACTTATCGGTGCTGTAGGACACTATATGCGTAATGATCCATGCCGATTGTTCATGTATTCAGTGTGTTGTTTGTTCCTTTGCTCTTCACATCACTCTGACATCCTATTAGCTGTCGATTGAGGGTGATGCTGCACGTCTGTGGTTCTTTTCTCGCTCCCATTCAGTTCGTTCTAGGGCCTTCAATGCAAAGATGGTGCGTGCGCCTCTAAACTATTCTTTTCAGGACTAAATTTTTCAACAGGAAACTCGTCCTCTCATAAGGTTTATCGTTGCGATGCTGTTCGGCACTCTCGAGCAACTCGGCTTTGACCCCTCAACTACCCGCATGCGTGACGATAAAGGCATCTATTATGTCTACCAGGTCAATGAGGGCTATTACCGAACTCTAGGGAAGCCCCTATCTGACTATTATGCTTCGTGTATCAGTGGCCGTGCTACTCGAGTTTGGCTTGTGCAACAGTGCGATGAAGATGGCAGGGTTTTTGACGGGGCAGAGAATCACGTTTTGAAGGATTGTTGGTCCAAAGAAAATTATACAGAGCGCGCAATACAACAGGCTATCTTTGGACGTCTAGATGGGCTAAGGGAGCATGTGGATACGGAGTTCATACCTTCTGTGTCCACTCCAGAATCCCCAGCACTTCTCGAGCCTTTTGCATTTCCTCCTCCTCCTGCACTTGATTGTTTGCCCGATGACAAGGGGGACCGAGACATCATACTAACGGCCCTCAAAAACTATAAGGACTATTTCGTTACCATTCTGGACGAGGAGATTTTACTCCACAACACTCCCGATGCCCACCCCAACGGGATTCAGTGTTATTCGGACGATGGTAATCTTGTAAAACTTCTGGCACCCTCAAAAGTTGCTGATACAACTCGGACAGGTTACAATGGCCAATGGAATACCGAGACTAGCATTGATCAGACAAGTTTTACGCCTCAAACATTTACACCAAAAAGCCACTGCCGTATCATCTATAAAGAGCTCTGCCAACCTATTGATGAGCTTACCGACGTTGAAGAAATTGCCGACACGCTCCACGATTGTGTGATTGGTATGTTGAACAGTCTCATAGCTACTGTTCATGTTGATCACCATGATTCAGCACTGCATCTATTGTATCTGGTTGGATATATCCACCGCGACATTAGTGTTGGCAATGTGTTACACTATTCTGTTAATAACCGTGGGATGTTAAGTGATTTCGAATATGCTCGAGAATTCCATCGTGAGGATGCAGCAACAGATCCCAAGATTGTGAGTATCTGTTTTGATTTATACGGCATGAGGTTTAGGTGATGAAAATATTCAGGGTACTCCAGCATTTATGGCCGTCGACATTCAACAGGGGTTTTATACAATGTGGCAATACAAGCCCGGGTCGATCGTGCCAAAGCTCTGCCATAACTACTTGCATGACCTGGAGTCGGTTCTCTGGTTGGCACTCTGGCTGTTTTCTAGCAAAACCCAAGTCCAACCCCAGGATCTGAAACAACACAGAGGGTGTATTACAGCCTTGTTTGGTGGGAACTGGGAGGTCGTGAACACGCGTCAGAAAATCATGCGGATGGAGGACAAATACGACTCACGTTCAAAAAAACTCTTGCTTTACACCTTCCCGCCCTCAGACTCAACGAACTCAGAGGGCTTCAATGCCCTTTTAGCCTTTTACCGTGACCAACAGGGCTATGCCCTCGATATCCATCAACCAGACAAGATTGATGACGACAGGGTGTACCGCAATTGTTTCAAAGTGCCCAAGGAAACTTTCAGGAACATCAAGACACATTACCTAGGGTTACGAATTCATGCTCACCATGAATTATTGTAGAATGTCGTTACTTATTCATGTTAGCGTAGGAACAGGAGAAGTGAAAACCAGGAGGCGGGGAACAACTATATGACAAGACATCTTCTACCGATTGATCAAATATCTATTATGTTTTCTTTGCGTATTTTTTTGTTTCGTATGTTTCTGGGGGCTGACAATTATGCTGTTTCATCTGCACAAAAACTACTCGCGGTTTCATTGAAAATTTCCCCTTCTCATTCATCAACGTATGCCCCGTTCTCACTCTCACGGACCTCCCGGACTCGTACATAAAACACATCCCACCATATATAGTCACCTGTATACATACTGAGATGCACTCTGACGGTTTTCAGGTGTTTAAACAAGAAGCTATGAGCTGTCATCCAAGTCGATGTCAACGTCAATTTGTTTGGCGATATGTTTAGATCTCTTCTGACGCCATAAAACCCTCGTAAAATTCTGTCATACTCTGGTGGATCTTCCAAGGACTAGTTGTGAAGTAACAAAGAAAGGTCCCAGGCTCCCAAGACGGTGTACATCAAAGCTTCAGCCAAATATAACCAAGCAACTAAGTAACTAATGAAACTTGAAAATGTCCCGACACTTCGCAGTGTTGTTGAGTCTTAGAATTAAGGAGAAGAGTGCAGTGGTTAACTCATCTTCATGTTGCTTGGCATCCAAGGTCGATTCAAAATTTTGGTCAACTCAAAGATGACTTCATGCCAGTTGAATCTATATTCAAGAACCTTTGAACCGATTCCATGGTATTTACTACATATAAGTACAACAGAAGCCCTGGTATGATTAAAGTTAAAACATACAAAGGATCCAGTTTCCCAAGAGAAAATAAAAAGAACAATACACCAGGTCAATAGGAGTAAACCAGTAAGCTCCCGGGCCACCAATTGCAATCATCGGGCTTCCTTTTCAGGTACTAGTGGTGAGTTCACGGCCTCATCACGACCACCTTGGGGATCAGCATAGGAATAAGTCGGGGGTGGAAGCTCTTCATTCCCAAGTTGTGTGCTCATTCCAGCTCGTCCTCTGGACATCCAACTCGGAGGAGTCCATTCATTGTCATTGGATCCAAAGGACCGATTCACTGTCCAAGTATTCGAGATTATATTCGATTCCCTATCATTGATAGTCCTTCCTACATCCATAATAGGCCCACTGATCTCCATTGAACTATTATGAGTAGCAGACAAGGGCTGGGAGGAGGATATTTGGTTTTGATTCTGGGGTTGAATTTGTGGATATGGATCTTTGAATGGATCAAAGGAAGCATGACTTTCAAGCTTCTGCTTCCGTTTTCGAAGGGTTGTCCAGAGAAGCCATGCAGCACCTGCAAGGAATAAGCCACTGAATAAACCTCCTACTCCTGCTCCTGCAGCAACAGAATGTGCTTTTGATTTTGAGCTATAGGTAGACAGTGTGTTAAGATTAGTTATTAGCCAGCTGTCAGTTGTAAGTAAAGAAAAGAACTCAATTGAACTAACATTGTTCCGGGAGCAAGACAGTCTGTAGGACCATTGAGGCCTGCATGCAATGGTCCGTTTGACCATCCGAATCCTTCACTGCTAACAAGAGATACAAAAAAGGGTATTTCCCCTCCCTGATAAGAAAATTGGTTTGATTGTTCAGTATGATAGTGAACCCCTTTGTATCTAAGGGTATTCACCAATGAGACAGTCCAGTCAATAGGACCCATGGTATTGGAAGTGATATTGAAGGGAGGATGTAAAGGCGGAGAAATCTACAAACATTATGATCATCGGTTGGAAAATTGAGTGACTAGGGGCTGATCAAAAACCCACTGTCAATATGAATGGGGGCGTCCCATTCACAGGCTTGATACTGATATCGGTACACTATCAAATGGTAATAAATATCCGGTGAATATAAAGATCAAAATATTCAATCGTGTGCTCACTTGATCAGGAAACCCCAATTGCGACCATCCAGGCGGACTCGAGGATTTTGTTTCAACACCGAGTAGAGGCGGGAACGTTACATTCTTGCACCGAGGATTCTGGGCTGTGATGTTTGGAATCATGGTGTACATCTCCTGACATCCTCCTGAAGTCCCTAAAGAGTCATACTTTTATCCATGTGTATTTTAGTTGCCATTTCCAGGATTAAAATAGTACAAGGGGAAAAGAAATACCATGCATATTTGATACTATTTTGTCATTAGCGATTAATGTACTTGGAACGGGATCCGGGTTGATTTACTTACTCTGGTTCCTGGAGCAAAAGGAACCTGGTAGTCCTACCAAATCATATGAGCTTTCCTTGAAAATTCCCCTAGTGAAGGACCTACAAACTCGTTCACGCTTCCATCTCCTGCTTGAATAGTGAATGGTATGATGAATGTTCTTATCAATTCGGTATTTCAGAGGTGTTCAGTTTGAAAGGATCCAAGAACATACGATGTGTAAATCTGCATGAAGTAAGGTGCCATGGGACTGAGTCTAGATTGGAATGAGGTTGGATACATGGGAGCTAAACAAGGCGTGTAAGAACCTTACCCTTGTGCGTTTCCCCGTTGCCATTTCAAATGAATTGTCTCGCACTGTGCTAAAATGATCGTTCAAAAACACATTGAT
Organism: Dendrothele bispora CBS 962.96; assembly: GCA_004369135.1. Classification (NCBI taxonomy): domain Eukaryota; kingdom Fungi; phylum Basidiomycota; class Agaricomycetes; order Agaricales; genus Dendrothele; species Dendrothele bispora. The sequence goes on along the minus strand of ML179160.1, from coordinate 122,419 downwards.
CAATCATTGAATGGAGTGAACCATATACCTGTTGTTGGAACCCGGATAGGTTGACCTGGGATATCGTAATCAAAGGTGAAGCCCTTTTGAAAGCATTAATGAATATGCTCAGCCAGTGATGTTCTTTCTACCGTACAATATCCAAGGACGGCACAACTTCTGCAGTCACCGCTGACACCAAATGACATGTCGCCCAGGAAAACAGAAGCCAAAACCCTCGGGTGAGAATAAACTGAGCTCGCATACCAAGAAAAAAAGACGGAGGAGGAGGAATCTATTAACCGGACTTGTCCCAAGATCTGGATGCCGGGTCCGGGAAGAAAAAAAACAATTGCAAGTAACGAATGAAAAGGGAAGGCTAGCCTCCAAAAAAAAAATACAACCGGATCTCTGGATAAAGCGAACGAAAGAGTGAAAGGGAGGGAAAATCGGCGTCGACTCTTATGACTACCAGTATATACCAGAAGGCACAATGCACCCGCTCGATTGCAATCGCTATGGAGATCATCTCACTTCATTAAAAATCCTGACTATCATTTCGCGCTTTCGCTCGCACTTAAAGAATCCCAAGATGCGCCAAATCGTCATGGTCATGATTGAATGGTTATCATAGCGAATGGGATGGTCTTCATTCCTCAAGTAGCTATTTCTGATCCTGTGCGTTGTATCCGAGTTACTTATGAACCTATGCACAAACGAGATCCTCGAAAGTCCATTTGATATAGATACTACAGATATCAACCCGAAGCTCACCTACCTAAGTACTTAAGAGCTTCCGGTACCCGATACCATGAGATCACGGCTCGTCGGGGGCCCAAAGGAATGGTGAGCAATTGAATACGTTTGTAGTATAGAATTAATCAGTACACTGCATGGACAGACATCAGCACCAAAAATGATATGATGGGTCTGTCATAAGTTTGGATAAACTATCTTAGAACTGACCCATAACTTCGCATCATCCAACTGAGGAGGTGTCAAACGATACGATATAGTCTGGAGGAATGATTGATGGTCTGAAAATATCGAGAAACGACCAATAGCAACGCGAAAATGGGTGGCGTAAATTCATGGAAGGCCTCTACATCTCTAAAGCAGCACATGTCCATTTTCCTCTGCAAATGCAATATACTTATAATCTCTTGTTATGAGGCCTTCGCTTCTGTATTAAATTTCTAGTATGGAACAAAAATAAATGATCATACGCACGCAAGTGTATTCTGTAAATCCTCCCGGAACCGTCAAATCCAGGATTTCACAGAAATGAGCATTGCTTCGACAGTAGTAAAAGCAGCTTCCGCACTGTGGAGCTCAGTGAGGATATCACAAATGAAGATATCAAAATGGTAGACACAAACGTACATGGATCTCAGAATCCACCGCGCAATGGTCACCTTCGGCCCATCATCCTTCTACATTCTACATTCTTAACAAACTTAGCTATGCTTCCAGCGATTTCGTGGCTCAGAATGAGCTATAGAGAAAGCGAGATGAGATGAAAAGACACACGCAGGAGAGATGCCGTCAACGATTTGACCCACTGAGACAGCAAGTGCAGTAACGTATCGGAAACTTGCAAAACAACTCGCCTGCGAGTTCTGATGAGAGACGAAGAATAAAAAGGAAGAAGATTAGAACTCGTTAGGACTCGATTGACGTGTAAAATTTACCGTCTGCAACGTGAGAGTCCATTTCACATGTCCCACAGCACTTGCCTGTCCGATAACACGTTAGCCCATTTTATGTTCTGTCCTTTTCAAGTCCGTCTCATCATCTACGAGACTCATGTGTTTGCGGAATGGGTAATCTTGGAATATCAAAGTCACGGACCTGAACAAAAAAGCATCAGTATAGAGAAAACAGCTCGACAACATCTGAGTCATCAGGGAGAAAAAGAAGAGGCAAGTTGAAAACCCTTGTAAAGAACTGCTTGCATATCAGTCGTATTGATCTGGGTCGGCGTTGAAGACAGAAATCAGATCCAGCGGGAGTCCTGGGAAGGGCATGAAGGCGAAGAAGTAAGAAACGAATCGATCCCCGCCGATGCCTCCACGTCGACGTCATCAGGGCCAAGTCAGAATCCGCATAATCAACGTCGACTCTTCAGACACGCGTTCAGACGGCAGCACTAGCTTGATGATATATCCTGTTTCTAGAACTTGATATCGTCCACGTTCCTGAAAGTTCAACCTCTATTAATTATTTAATAGCTCGCTAAACTCGGCAGGAAATGTAGTCCACGCCGCAACGCCGCACTTAACGACACTACTTACATAGAAGCCAACTCATTCAACGGGTGTCGTTCCGTGCTGGATCTTTACTCCGAGTTAGAACTGCCAACGGCACCGACAGTCAGCGACAGTCTCAAACCAACGTCAAGCCAAACTTCATGATTGTGTCAGACTCTTATCGTTCACGGGCACCGCGATGTAGCATGCATGTCACCGTTGAACAGTACTAAGCCGCTCCGCAAGTGCCCCAAACATGAGTACTTAAGCGCTTGTAGATGTGGTTTCGAATTATTCTCCAAGTGGTCAGCAAGACCCAGTGTAGTACTACTCAAATCGTTTGGATTGACTCTGCCTTGAAAGTCCTCCGCCACACAATTTTGATGGTCAGCGGACGAACAAATGCTTCCTAATTTGTATAAAATTGGCGTAGTATCTGCTGCCCATGATGATCAGCCGTTGGAACCACTGTGGTGGTGCTTTACTCACGAATCCAATTCAGAGAATATCTCTTAGGGGCGCTACTGTTTCACCACCGCCGCCGGCACCTTTCCAAGCTGGTTCCTGTGAGTGAAAATAAAGTCGGCTGTGATACCCTGGGATTAACCTGGATTAGCGCTATAAATGCAGCTACCATACTGTATTCCCGTTAATATCTCTCCTGGTCCTCACACGCCATGACTGAACAATTCTCCCTTAAACTTGACACACCTGCATACAAAGGAACTCTCTCCATCAATACCGGTCTGTTTATTAATGGACAGTGGCTAAAATCTGTCGACCCCGAGAAACTTGAGTATGTGGTCGTCGTGTGCCTATAACTGTAGTTTATATCATTTTAAAAAATGCTCTCTAGTGTGGTTAACCCGGGTGCGTAGATTATCAGACAGCAAATGTCATTAGTGTCCTGACATGTTATGCACAGCGACTGGCAAGATTATCACAAGTGTCGAGGGAGGTTGTTCTAAGGATATTGATATCGCTGTCGACGTCGCTGAAAAGGTTAGCCCCAGAATTTCGTTTATCGCTTATTCGTCGGACTTTCTCATAGATTAATCACTTCTCGAATCTTAACTGACGTCTGCGATAATTCCATTGGTATATTTGCCTTCTCGTTCTCATACTCGTGTAGGCTTACAAAACGACGTGGGGACTCAAAGTTCCAGGATCGACTAGAGGCCAGATGCTTCTCAATCTTGCCAAGTTGATCGAAAAGAACACCGATGAACTTGCCGCATTGGAAGCTTTGAACTGTGGTACGTACTCGGTTCAAAAATGTGTGTGAAGACTAAGAATCAAATGCAATTGCACAACCACCTATGACAATAGGAAAGCCTTTTGGCCAAGCGCAACAAGAAATTGCAGGGTGCATCAAAGAATTCAAGTATTACGCCGGTTGGGCAGATAAAATCCACGGAAAAACAATCGAAGTAACAGTATTCCTTGGTTTTTTTGTCATTTCTGATTCGTGATCTCCTCTAGACAACCGAAAATAAGATGGCGTATACTAGACACGAGCCTTATGGAGTTGTGGTGTGTGAATTCTATGGTCTACCCAGTGTACGCATTTATTAAATGAGTATTGATTCTCTTCGTTAGGCAGCAATTATTCCTTGGAACGGGCCACTGGTAAACCCCCTCCCAGGAGGACATCCATATCCTTCTTGTGACCCAAACTGACTTATACATCTTAGACAATGTTGTCTTGGAAGGTTGCACCCGCTCTTGCTGCAGGGAATACTATTATTGTAAAGGTCTGTCTCGGAATTTTGCCCATGTAGAACGGCTGAAGATCTTACTTAGGTCACTATTCTTTAGCCATCGGAACTTACACCATTGAGCGCCCTCAAATTTGCCTCTCTTGTGAATGAAGCTGGAATTCCCCCTGGGGTTATTAATATCGTCAATGGAACCGGTAAGAAAAACTCCTTCGAGTTGTGATTTGTAAAATGCACGCATGTACTGACAATGGATGTGCAGGACCGGCGGTCGGAGAAGCTATGGCATACCATCCACGCATCAGAAAGCTCGCGTTCACTGGAAGTACGCTAACTGGACGAAGAATTCAAGAAGCTTCGGCCAAATCCAATCTGAAAGTCGTCACCCTCGAGCTTGGGGGAAAGAGTCCCAATATCATTTTTGATGATGCGAATTTGGAACAGGCTATCAAATGGGCGTCGCTTGGGATATTGTGAGTCAGGCCCAATCAGATAGGGGTGGCAATAGTAGAATTGTATTGTTCCAAGGCTTTTGGCTGAGATTTTTTTGCAGTGCAAATATGGGCTAAGCATGCTGCGCCGGCTCTCGGATTTTTGTACAAGAAGGCATCTATGATGAATTCATCAAAGGGTTTGCGGCTGCCGCTCATTATCTACAGCAAAACACGGGTGATCCATTCTCTGGCAAAGCATTACATGGACCACAAATGTCTTCGGTCCAATTCGATGTATGTCGCAGTCAGGTTCCATTAAAATGAGTCGTGCATTATTTTTTGACCAGGATTATTGCCCTTACAGCGTATCATGGGTTATATCAACTCCGGAAAAACGGATGGTGCTCACGTCGTCAGTGGTGGCGAACGCGACGGTAATGAAGGATATTTCATCAAGCCCACGATCTTCACAGAAGTTAAGCCGAGTATGAAAATTGCTCAAGAAGAGATCTTTGGACCTGTAGGTGTCGTGATGAAGTTCAAGACTGAAGAAGGTTGGTATCATTCTGAACTATCCTAATTTGCTATACATCTGATTCATAAATATCAGAGGTCATTGAAATGGCAAATAACACGACTTATGGCTTGGCTTGCGGAATCTTTACGGAAAATGTCAGTCGAGCAATACGAGTTGCTCATGCTTTGGAGGCCGGTACTGCTTGGGTAAGAGTCCGAGTCATGGTTCAATTATTGATCTCTGATCTTGAACCCTATAGATCAATAATTATCATACGGTTGAAACTATGGTTCCTTTCGGTGGCTACAAGCAGTCGGGCATAGGACGAGAGCAGGGAGAATATGCTCTTGAGAAGTATGTCCCCCTGTCTTTGTTCATCTGTGTTAATCTTGACTAAATATGCACTATCTAGCTATACGCAAGTGAAGGCAGTTCATATCAACATAGGTTTGAAGCTTTAGAAGACGGTCACGTACTCTCGACCACATCAGTGGCTTTGTGGCAAATTTCTTTTTTCAGTGTATAATGTATGAGTTCTGATGGTACTAGTAGCTTTAATGAGAATGGATTACCGATCCAAGGAAAGTAGCACATATTCTCGTGTCTTGTGGACGAGAAATTCAGTGACGCGTTCCATTAAGATTATAATCAAAGGTGAAAGGTCATAACAGTTCGTAAAACTTGTATATGTGTAACAGCCGATAGCAAAGCAGTGGAAGGAGAATAGAGTAAGTAGATGATAAAACATAACAAAAACAGCAGTGTCCAGCACCTGAGTATAAATATGTTGGAGAAAGGATTTTTTTCCCTAATATGTAGACATCTAAGCAGAAGCGAAACACCACAGCAAAAAAAAAGTCCAAGTTCCATGACTTCCACCAACTCACTATACACTAACCGGCAAGTTCTCCTTTTCCCGCATCCCCTTCCCACTTACTCCTGCAACCGCCTTCTTCGCTTCCTTGGTATCCTTCATTTTCTCCTCCCCAAACGAAACATCACCATCAAAACTAATATCCCCACCCATCACCATCTCACTCTCCCCAACCCACTCCTCTTCCAACAAACTCCCCATCGCAGCTCCGTTCTGTTGATGCGTAGACCAATCGATCCGAACCGGGCTATCCGTACTCGTCGTAGATATCATTGACAACCTAGCGTTGGAAGAGAAATCGTTCTCTTCCACGTCCTTCCCTCCATTCGTCGGAAGAACCTTGACAGCAGGTTTGGGCGTCGCCGTACTCGGGAAAGATATCGTCGACACTGGACCACTACTACCGGAGACACTCCTTCGATTAGTACTACTACTGAGACTAGGAAGGACACCCAAAGAAGCTCGAGGTGCCGCTCTCCCAGTAATCGTATTCGTAGATGCATTTCTCCCTACTGCGAGACTAGCACGTCTCCTCGAGGAGGGAAGGCCAGAACCCAAGGAAGCTAAAGCCGAGGTGGATTTGGATAGCAACGATGTAGCATCATCATCTGTCCCCACAACGACACCAGGACCCGCCAAGCCCAATCCCAGCGAATCAAACTTGGTCACAAACGCAGTCAACGCTCGTCGTTCGTCTTCTAGGATTGTTCGAAGCTAACAAAGAGGAAGGAAAAAAAAGGCCACAACAAAGGATCAACATCAAGAAAGGTGTAAACAAGGGGTCGTAGATATGCACCTTCTTCTCCTTTTCTAACTGTTTAACAACCTCGTCAGCCCACTGTTCCTTCTCCTCTCTCTTTCTTCTCTCCTCGTCAACCCTCGCCTTCCAAATCTCTTCCATCTCTCTTTCCACGTCCTCTCGGAGTTTCTTGGGTGGCTCGGCGCTGTGAGTTCCGGGCATGGATCGTTAGCACAAGAGAGAAAAGTAACAAAAACAAAAACGAAAAACGAAAAAAATAAACTTTCCACTCACTTATCATACAACCCCTCATAACCTCTCACCACATTCTCCAACTCTCGTATCGTCTTTGCCTGTTCCGCAATCACCCTATCCTTTTCATCCTTCTCGCCCTCACCCTGCGAATCGGCGAGGGAAGGACTGCTGCCCGAGGAAGCAGCGGAAGACTTTGCTTCCAACGCGGCTTCCAGCGAAAGAATCTGGGTGGATTGAGTTTCCAATTGGAGTCGAGCCGATAACAATTCTTGTTGGAGCTTAGTGTACACCACGGTATATCAGCCAACCGTCAAACAACACGCGCTAACTTACGCGACGAAAAAAACAAAAAGGGACCTCATCTCACCTGATACGGCGTCATATCGAAATCAATCCTACTCTTGCTCGGACTAACCGGTCTTGCCCTTTCATCTGCTTCCATTCCATTCTCGTCACCCTCCCCGCCTATTCCAGCAAGCGTTCCCTCATCAATAGTCTGACTCGTCAAAATCAATTTTGTCAACTGCTGAATCCTATTCTGTAGATCCCTCATCGCCTGAGACTCGTCTTGTTTCTAATCCGTTCCGTTCGAGTCAGTCACCCCCAGGTGTAAGCAAACTGAACAACTCACCTCCTGTTTACTCATCCTCCTCCTCCTCCCACTCCCACTCCCACCCCGTCCATCCCCCCCACCCTCCCCTCCCTCCCAAACCAAACTCTCCTTCTCCTCCAACCTCTTCCTCAAATCCGATATCTCCTTCCTATACCTCTCAATCAACGCTTCCATCTCCACCTCCCCCTCCAAAATCTTCTTCTTCGCAGCCAACTTGACCCCAGCCACGCGTTTCGCGAAGAGCAAAGTGGACGTGGATTCGGATATAGCGGAAGGGTCGGGGTTGATTGTGCATATCACTGAGATGCGAGCGTTGCCTGAAAGAGAAGGGGCGAGGAGACGGGTGAGTTTGGAGTTGCGGTAAGGGATGTGGTCGCTGGATTTTTTAACGGAAAGTGGAGGGCGGGAGGGAGGGAGGGAAAAAAAAGAGGGATTGTTAGTTAGTTAGGATATTTTGATTGGAGAAAGATTTGGAGCGACTCACGTTTTGTTCCTTGTGGCGTTATCCGCAAGTGTACCGATGACCGTCCCGAGAGTGAGTAAACTGGAAGAAAGAAAAAGGAAGTAATTAGCTTAACGCGAGTTGGTTGGAGACGAAAGGTGACTTTTAATACTCACCTAGTATTAATATACTTCCCTTCCCTTGTCCTATCCTTATCAGAAGTAGCTTTTTCGGAACCAGCGAGATCTATAAGAGACTAGAAAACAGTTAATCTCGGATGAGAAAGACAAAAAGAAAAAAAGGAACGTACCAAAACGCTCATCTGCACACTCCTTCCATCCCTCGCTTGGAGCCTCGGACCACCAGGGGCAGGCGTAGCCCTTCCTCCCGGAGTAGCCCTCCCACTCGGTGTCGCCCGTCCGTTATTCCCTCCTCCCGAACTACCCTCACGTTCCCTACTTTCAATTACCAACCTAAACACCGAATGACTCCTAGAACTCCTCTCGTTCCAATCCGTACAAGCCGTCCTTCTATGATTCATCCCTCTCTTCAACACCTCCTTGACAGATTTAAGCGAAGTAATCACTTCCTCTCTCAAGGGAGTCAATATCACCTCCGACCCTGCCCCTCCCCCTCCTTGGATCTGGACCACGGAACTCGAGCCTGGCGGAGCGAGGAGATCGTATATCGTCTCGTTGTAAATTTCCAAATACGAGCATCGCAAGAGATACTCTCTCCCACCACCTCCAGCTTCTTTACCTCCACGTTTAATAAACGCAAACACGTCCCTCATCGCTCGAGGGACGATTCCAGGTTCGCCTCCCTCCTCGTCTCCGCTGAGCGTATACGTCTTTCCAGAAGCGGTCTGTCCATACGCAAATATCACAGCGTTGTAACCCTCCATAGCAGCAAAGACATGGGATTTAGCGACAGTGTTGTAGATCGGTTTGTTCGCTGAACCAGTGAGTATGGCGGAGAACGAGTAGACGCCGGGGTTAGGACCAGAAGGGTGTGAATGAGAAGACGAATGTGGTGTCGAAGAGTTCGACGAAGCGGAGGGATTAGATAAATTACAATTCGGATGATTCTTCGCGAACGTCTGGTCCAAACTAATCTCTTTCTTCCTCTCGTTCACGACCCAAGCATTCTGAGCGTTCCCTTCGGGAGGTTTCACCCGAATAGAGACCATGACTTTATCTTGTTTTCCATGATCTACACTGCTCGCCTGCATCGCCCACAGTGTCTCTTCGTCCATCTCAATCGAAACGTCACCGTCCCCAGTCTCAACAGTCTGGGAATCAACGAGGACTTCTTCCGGGTCCACATTAGACACGTCCATCTCCGATTTCGCATTGGAGAGATACAGACCGGGACTCTCAGCACCTTTCCTGGGACTACCAGGGGTCCCAGGTCGGGAACCAGGTCTGGGAGAAGTCGGTTTCGTCGGTGTACCCGGAACAGGCGCTAGCGTCGTTCGGGGTTTACTGAGCCCTACAGCAGTCGACGACGACGACGATGACGACGACACAGGGGTTCGGCGGGTCTCAACTGAGAGCGAAGCTTTGTATTTCTTGTGTGTCGATGCCAAGAGTGGGGTCGTCGAGCGGGATGTAGTGCTAGAAGTCAAGCTGGACGAACTGGAAGAGGTGGAGAGAGGTCGCTTTGGAGTGAATGAGACCGGTCGGCCAATTTTGGAGGCGGGTGTGCTGGGGACAGACATATTGTTGTGTCGATGTTGACCGTGCTTGAAGAAAAACGAACCGTGTGAATTCAACGGACGCGACTCAGTCACATGTTCGCGCTTTGCCCCTTTTCGAGCTTGACAAGTGCCTCACACATCCCAACGTATTACATCCCTCTTAGCTCAGTTGGTAGAGCGCGTCACTAGTAATGACGAGGTCAGTCGTTCAAGTCGGCTAGAGGGAAGTTCCAATTTGTTGAAATAGCTATTTTTATTCTGATACTGGATACATACACACGAAGAGTGTCAGGTGTTTATCGATATCAATGATCATATGAGATGTGCCGCTTTGGTGGAGAAACACGACGTAGTAACATATCGTCATTCTCATTCATTCTTCAGTCTGTTCGAAAAACGGAATTAAAATAGTTCTATCCGTTTTGCGGCAAGTTTCCCTTAAGGTGTATATCAACCCCGACCGTGCGGGTTTCCGAACAGGTCTATCACCTATAGGTTCATCGCCCTTGCTGACCGTATCCATACGTTAGTTCAACTCGTCCCTGCTGGTCTTCCTTTAGCTGCTATTCCTCACTGTCATTCCTATAACTACTTTCTGTCTTGCATACACCGATATTAATTCTTGGCTCGACCATTCTGGCATCCCAAAACAACTTAGACGGCGACTCCTCGAATCTGTACTGATTTTTCCCGGTTCCGTTCTGTCCTTCACCAGTTTACCTCATCGACTTGTCAAGTGGATTTGGGTACAACTGTGCATGTTAGGTACGACACAGACTACACTGCCACGTCACATCGTGTGGAGTGAGGCATATATGGAGTAGTAGTATGGAGTTTGGGGAAAGTATGAACGAGATGAGATGACAGTGACACCAACAAACCCGTAACGATGAGGTAGTAAAAGAGTTTAACAAAGACGTCTACGTTCATCAATTAGTCATTCAATCCATATCGATCTCCCAATGTTCCTGCTTCTTGACGGTAAGTAACACCAGGCGCACTCTCATTCCAATCCTCCTCTTTCATTGAACTCAACGACGTCAACGGTGGTGGGATTCCCTTCTCATTGAGACCCGAACCTAAACCTCCTCATCCTCATACCCAAATTCATCAAAGCCCCACTCATCCCTCCCGCGCGCTAACCTCACCCTAGAATTTGTTGCCGTACCCGCTGAGGTACATGTCGACCCGGAACAGTATCAGGGAATTGCAATAGTCATGTCTTACTAAAACTCACCGTTTCATTAGGCTGAAGCAGTTCCTTTCCCCGAAGAAGATGATTCGGATCTCTAAACCCTTGTTCAGTCAACTACTGTCAGTATTTTCGTCGCCCGCTTCCTCCGTCGTATCTCTAACAAGACGGTATTTCGTTCCACTGACTCCTACAACTATTTTCGTGCTTCAGAGGACTTCGGGAATCGGCACATGTAAGAAAAATCAGCACTTAAGGTCACACAGAACAGAGTTGGATGACATGCCGGAATATTCCGGCTCCGGCAAGTCGGCATTAGGCAACAATTCACGGATAAGATTTGCCGACCTGAGCCTGACCAGTCCTCAACTTTCAAGTGAGGACTCAAACTTCAAGGGTAAGAAGCGGACACATGCCCCGACCGGCGTCAAACCCATACACTACGTAGAAAGATTGAAAGAGTTCTGCTCACAAGCGTTGATGAGGTTTAATGTCATTCCTCTCGAGAATCCTCTTGAGAGCCCTCCCTTCTCGGTGATAGATCGACAATTCTGTCATCTCTGTACCTACTTTTCATCTTACTGTTATTAAAGTTAAAGACGGTTGGGATCTGGAAGACATCAAAGAAGTTTTATCCGAAGCAGGCGACTGAGCCTCACGGGCGGCAGTATAGCAGTTTGCAGGAAAGGCCAGATAGAATGATGAGTAGCGCTACTAATTAGAGGAGAAATCATCATAACATCAATAGCATTGTTATACATAAAGTTTTACAAAGTTATCGGTACCCATGGCCTATTTAAATATCGAAAATTCCCGGGATTTGGAACTATTAATCATTTCACCCGACCTTGTGGGTAGGAATAGACAAGAATGATCAGTGAGATGATCATGTACCTTAAAGATGATAAGGACGGAGGAACCATCATGATTCTGTAGGAACTTATTGTACCCGATAAATTCAACTTGTAAAACTGAGACTTCGTACAGTTATCTCTTATTTAGTACTTTACAATTCGAGTCGCGATCGCATCAAAGCATTCGGCTATGCCTTGACTCGTTTATGTAGATTTCCTTGCAAGCTGGCCGACATATCTCCCAGTTTCCCACTGTCCCAATCTCACACTTCAATTTTTGTACTTTCATTGAGTTCCTATCCCGTTTCAGAATATGTAATAATATTTCGAGTAAAAATAGCTACCAAAGAGGAATACAAGAAAACGTCACATACGTATACATACATGTTTTAAACAGGTGTCAGTGGCTTGACTAGAAAGTACAGGGTCGATCTGTTCCGGACACAGCTGCGGTCAATCGTCTCGAAGTTCTGAATGACTCAGGATTCTACTAAATAGTCTTCTACCCGGTAAACTATTTTAAAAGCCATCCGGTGACTTTCACGTCCATATTCTTACAACTTATGTATCACTACATCTCGGACCAACGTTCCGACACAAGGTCAAATTACACCCTCAATCGTAGTATAGACTCAATGCCAATATCATATCGATCAAGTCCTGTTCGGCCAGCTAACTGAGAGCACGTCAATCTAGCACATGGTTCCCCATTCTCGTTATTCCGCTGATGACCGTTGAGCCGTATGCTCAGGTTACCGACTCGTTATGCATAGTCTGAGGTCTTTACTAAAGTCCAATCGGATGAAGGATGATCAGAATACCGACAATCTTCACTACAAGATCCACTGGCAATACCGAGGATTCATGTTGTCTACTTGGCAATTCCATTTGATTTGTATTATCTCCTCGGACTCGGAGTGCTCTGATGATCGATTTCCATACGTATACAGAAGAAAATTCGCCCTCAGAGTTTTTATGTTCCTCAGATATTTCCATGTGGCGCCTCTTAGCTGCCGCTACTAACCCAGGTCATTACAGGCTAATCAACCCGCGTTTGTTTCCTTCGTGTTTCATTGAGTTTATCATTCATTCTCAAGCGAATCGGAGGTCCGAGGATGACAGCGTCTACTTTGCCGCATTGTTCCCATGTCGAACAGTACTATTGATCTGCTTCGGTAGACCCAACATATTGCGTAAAGTGTTCGAGGTTGAACGGAGCAAACTCCAACTTCTAATGATAAATATGTAGTAAGGTCCTTGGATTTGGAACGTTGATGAAATCTCGGAAAGCAAGTGGAAGGGGGAATGCAATAAATTGACCCTTGGAACCTCGTGAGTCCGAAAGACCAGAAATCATCGGACTATGTCACTTTGGAGACGAAGAATCGCCGAAAGTGCAGAAGCACATAAGCTTTGGGTGGGAGTTTAGATCCGCGAGTGTGTATATGTTTCGTCAGTTCCCTTTACAAGTCATTTGTCCGTCTATTCTTATGTTTCTCGAGTTCTATTGGTCGCAACCGCGTTCGTCTCAGTCTCTCTCTGTGGCTACTCGAGTAAGGAGTCCGCGGAGATTGAGTATCACATTAAAAAAAGGCACCCGTTCCCTCGAAAGAGTCACTAAGAACCTTAAATAAAAGGCCGTATGGCTGTCACCACAGAAGGCTACCCATGACTTCTCTCGTCTTACCTTACTACACTGCACTCCCTCCCGCTATCATTCGTCGTATCGTTGATTATGCTTCCTTGGTTGATCGCCAGACGGCATTGCGTTTAGTCCTCGTCTCACGTCAAGTGAAAGAATGGTAATGTTGCCTCCTGTTTTTTTTTATTTCCCTTTTGAACTGTCGGCCTGGAAGACGAGCTCACGAATCTGGCAGGGTTGATGTGAACCTATATTCGACCGTCGAACTATATTTCGAATCTCAGATCACTTCCTTTCACCAGACGATTGAAAAGTCATTCTCGAACACCAGGGCTTTCTTTACGGATACCGTCCGGTCACTCTCAATTTCATTTGATCAGAAGAATAGGCGAATACCAGGGATTCTTTTGGCCTGTCCGAAGATCGACAGCTTCACTATGTATGTTATTCATGGCAATACCAATAACGAGGGGACCAGCACTGTTCTCAATCCCGTCTCTGATCTCGAATACGCCCTTCACACTCTGCGACCTTTGCGAGTCCAGATTCAACTCTACCACTGTTTTCGGAATCCTCTACAGAAATTCCACAAAACCCTCTTCTTGAACATGACCCACCTGGCGCTCTTGGACGATTGGGAGTACTGGACCAGATGGTCGGACGACTTTTGTCTTTTACCCGCTTTGACACATCTGTGTCTCGATTTAAGAGTCGGCCCCAAGGGTTTGGGACAGGGTGATGGCTGGAGGGTGTCCGACTGTGTTCGCAGGATTTTGAAGACGTGTCGAGGCTTACAGGTTTGCATTTTACGACTGCTCTTTGATTCACGCCCGGACACGACGAAAAACATGTTGTTGAGGATGATGCAGGAGAGGGGAGAAGTAGACGGACGACTGGTATTTCTTAGAGAGGCTAATCTTTTTGGGAATACTATGGCTCGGTCCTTTCAGGAAGGATTTTTGTGGTCATCTGGGGAGGTGGCAATAGAACAGCAATGGAAAAGGTCACCACAAAAAGGTGCGTACATAGATGAGATTCTACAAGTGGTCACTCAACAGTGTTTTCAGATAGTTCACGGTGGTCACAACATCCTCAGCAGTTCAGCCAGAGAATGATAGAGCGAAATATGACCCAAGATAGTCGAGTCAATTGAGAACTCATGTTAGTTTTACACAACTTGAACTTTTTTGGACTATGGGGACTTAATTACTGTTTTCGAAATACTTTACACAAGAAGTTTGTTATAGTTATGCTTCTCCAAGCCTTCGCTCGTGTGGTGGCTTTGAATGAAGAAGGAATTTGACCTTGACAAGTACGATGGATCGTGCCAAATACTTATATAATCGTTGTGAATGACCGCCGACCCAGTGTAGACTATACTGGAATAAGTAAAGGTCAAGTCACCCTCTTGGATATTCAAATTTTCAAACAACCAGATACCGTATGGTCCGCAGCAATCAAATGCTCAATTAAAATCTTAGTGCCCTTTTCTCTGAGCACGAGTGGGAATGTCTCTGCTTTGTCCAACCAGATATCTAGAACCTAAACATGATCATATGTTTCTGTGATCTACACCGGGACATAGCCCACCCAACTCCCTAAAATCTTCCTCGCTCATGTCCAAAACCTTTCTTATCTCCGAGGGCTCCAAGGACAGATGCTAACGATGTCCGCATGCTTCAACTAACCTTCTTCTATCCCCGGGTTTTCAAGTCGGATTAAATAGCAATCGACACCTTAGATCCGCAAGCCCGGTCAACTCGAGTCCTCGCCCCCGGAAAGCGCGAGTGGACCCTGATCAAGGAATGTGGGGAGTTTCTTCAAATATCAGAATTGTGAGTTCTTGTCAAAGTTCGGCTATGGATGAGTCACTTGAGAACTCGAGGTTGTATGAGCCCAGTTCTTTCCCAAAATTTCTTCTGTGCGCACTGTGGGCTCAAGTCCGGACGATATCGCGTTTCAACTTGAATTCTGCCTTACCTCACCTCGAACTGCAAAGGTCCAGCTAGCCTTGGCACTGACAGGAACTAACCGGCCGTACTATGAGCGTGGTGAGCGTCGATACTGAACATCAACCGCCATACAGAGTAATGCCACACTTTACTCCATATCAGTTGGCCACTGCAAGTTAGTACAAGGCCTGGAACAGGCCCACCAACTATTACCGGGCCGAGAAAGCCTAAGACTTCTGATCCAAACAAGGTAATATCATGACCTTCTAGTAGGCTTCTACGCCGGCGCTCTCCACCGTCACGCCCGAATCTTATTCACGTGCTCATACTCCCGAATATAACTTAGCCTACAGGCTACAATAAGGCTACAATATCTTCTGACAGTTCTGTTGTCACGACGTCGCCAAATCATGTTCATTCCTCTCGTCTTCCCTCATTGTCAAGATTTCTGTCGCTGCAGATGTCTGATATTGATTCAAAGGTGGTTATCAACCTTCTACCTTTTTTCTTGATTTCTTGGTGTTTTACGAATGGTGTTTTACGAATAACTGACTGACCCGCAAATGATTTCTTGTTATGTGCGTCTACTATCTAGGTTGCTATCGTCGGCTTGATTCTTCGGACTGCTCACTTGTCATTTGTTGGTCTTTGGCTTCAGAGTGTGAGTAACGGTATCCTTAAACCATTCAAACCGACTTTGATATTCATTGCTTTATGGCAGTCGTTTACCTCGTATCCGGAGCTTTGGCGCGTCAACCGACACAGGCAAACCGTCTGGTCCATTATCGGTCTGTTCAGAACGACCGACGTCTACGATTGGAGGATCCTCTTTACTCTCCTCGCTCTTTCTTGCATTTGGATCATAATACGATCTGCAGTCAGGATATTCGAGTTCACTGAAGGCTACATATGACTCTTTAGCTTTTAATTATGCCCTTCGCTGTTTTTTATGCTTACACGCTTGTCTTCGTGTTGGCTTTTGTTACTACTAGGTACTACGGACACCTAGCCACTCATGAGATCTATTTCTACTTGTTCGATGCACTACCGTTGTGGATTGCCATGACACAGTACTGCTTCTTCTGGCCTATCCGGTTAAAACCCTATGAGCCCTAGGGAGAAACGTGGGGAAGAAATTTCTTTAGATAATGCTCGCAGTGCTGGTAGTACGGTTTAGAGGGCTCGGGGTTCGAAAAATTAGACGATGAATTTTTAGTAGAAGTGGGTCATTAATGGTAGTGTGGCTTTTTTGAAACATACTTCTCTTCCCTTTGGGCCTGGACTTATATCTATATGCGTCATATGTACGTGGACATTGTCACGGTGATCAGAATATCTTAACGATCATGGACATCTTTAGATGGCCTCGAATAACTTGCAATTGAATACTACATACTGATCATGATTTACATACTTACTGGTTTATATTTGAAGTCTGGCATATGTTTTCTTTAACAACGCCTTCCGATTCTAAATCCTTTGTATCATCAATCGTAACTGTCTATGTTGTTTGGTTGGAGGAGGAGGAGGAGTCTATTAAACCGGGTAAGGTCCAAGAACTGAACACCGGTGTCCGGGAAGCACCTAGATGTCCAGCTAGATACATCATTGTTCCCGGGACCCAGCTCAATCACATGAACGAGCTGAAGGCTCTATGTCCAACGTAGATTCATGTGAAGACGAAGGGCCGCAGTAGATACAGGATATATACTTTGTTACCATCTACTGAATGTACAATATACTACAATAATATAAGGAAACCTATAACTACCGTCGATATGCAGCAGGGACACAAATGGGATAAGAGTCATAGATTTTGAGAACATTAAATATGTATTTGGCCGTGAGGGTACACTGGCTTGCAGGACAGTAGATTACCAAGGAAAGTAATTTTGTCCTCATGCTCAAAGCTCGGAGCTGTTGGGTACATGCTGTAAAAAACTGAGAAGAATTCCTGTCTCAGTTCAAGCAGAGGTTCATAGCTGGATTCGAGCAGTGCATGTTTAGGTGTTTCAACTCTATCTTGGCAAAAACAACAGAAGTGTTCTTCAAATGGTACATAGACTCTATGATTACCAGTCCAGCAAAGGCGCTCAACGGCTAGGGAATGATCACTACACAACAATTTTGTGAATGCCTTGTGGTGTGCAGGATGTTCAATATCCTCAAGGTACTGTCACATACACATTGTCCTGTAGACGTAGTTTGTCCCTTTTTCATTTGGTTCCTTTTGGTATTGCAGTAAGTACATTTTACACTGCTTTGATGATACTTCACCCTTGACCCAGCATGAGATTCCCTTACGAACAATGTCATGGAAATTAGACACCTTGTCAATGTCTTTGAATTCCTCAACATTTGGAATAGGGAGAAATGACAAGCACATAGGTGGGTAAAGTAGGGCACAGATGAGGCAATGGTCAGTGAGGTTAAGTGACAAAATAGAGTGGATGCTAGCAGTCCTATAAGTGGTTCTGGCTCACCAAATATGTGTAGGGTATGAAAGTGGCCTAAGAACTAGTACAGCTCATTTAAACAGGTTCACTTACGGGGGGCGGACCGAGACTTTCTATCCTATAACTGGTGTTAGTTGAGGCCGACAGAGGAACTTTTTACGACTACCTCGTCCTTCCTAGTATAGTACCCCTCACACATGAACAAGGACTGGTCCTTAAGCTCCGTGCTCCCCGTCGTGTAACTTCCTTACCACGAGTCTATCTCATCTATACATTCCATACTCGACTAAACCATCATACCCTAAATTACACACTGGCTACAGCTAGGTTAGTACTCACGACCTCTGCCACCAAGAACTCTATGTAGCCAGTAGAGTTGTAGTAATAGCTTTACCCTTAACTTACCACCCCTCTGTCTCTACCCTTATAAACAACCCGGCGGACACGAACGTAAGTTTGCTCTTGACTTTCTTCACCTCCTTAAGCTTCGTTACCTCTTAAATCCTTTCTACCCCTTTGACACCTCGACCCCGATCTGGGCCACAACCTAATCAACTTTTACCACCATGGTACTTGGGTCTACTCGGAGCGAAACTACCACTCTTCCCAAGACAAGCCGCAACTTCATACAGCTCGAAAAGAGGTTTCAGTGCTTCGACTACCCTTTGTCTCGCCTTACGTAGAGCTCAGCTCCGAAGTACTTTTAACCTACGCTGACTCAAAAGTTGGAATAGATGTCGGTTAGAAAGTGATTCCTGGCATGAGGTCCTTAGGTACTTCCGGAATCGTAGACATAGGAAGTCTTACGCCTCGGCAAACTTATTTCTACTCAGACCTATTGAAAGAGCCTCTGACCTCTAGGGGACACGTTGTTTATATACACTCTAATACTAGTCAGTTAGTCATTCTTTATTGATGAATGTGCGGTTTTCTTACCGGAGTTTGTATAGTTTTCCAAGTTCTTTAATATCCAAGGAACTAACCATGTTGGACAGCGTGAGTTGGATCGGTCACGTAAAAGCCGTTTACCTTTTTGAAAGAACAACTCTAATAGTCCTTGTCTATGGAGCCGGGTTCCGTGTGACATGAAAAGGGTTGACTTTTAGGTCGTTCCCGCCGTTACCGGATTTTAATTTCAAATGAATGCTCACGTAAATACTCTAATTTATCTCCTTAATGTATGGTTGAAGCCTTCGAAACTCCACATATGAAGAACCGCACATAAAGGACGGGTTAATGGTCAGCGTAGTTGAACTAGACGACCATGGGAATCATTTTTAGGTAGTTATTTAGCTCGGATCAGTATATATTTAAATTTTTTTATAGCGTGGGGTACAGGACCTCTTATAGTCCGTAACAAAAGGCTCGGTTTACACGAAAGAAAAACCTACACTGCCTTCATACAACATTTTTCGAAAGCATGTAGAATGATTCTGGTAGTGGTGACTTAAAGAATAGCTGACAAAAGGGCTTGTCATGTCACCGGAAGGCTCGTTTTAAGTTATACTTTTAAAAACATGTTGTTTCTTAATGCTTGGAAAGAGGTCCAGAAACGAAGTCGGGTTAGGGTTGGGCGTTAGAAAAGTGTATTTAAAAGAACTAGTTTGTATATTACCTCTTCTTAGTGTTCCCGTTAATGTCGTGTTGCACGACCCTGGAACACTCCATCTTATTTCGATATACAGCCGAGCCTTAAGACCTTATTGGTACTGTAAAATTCATAAGTCAAGTTTCCATTACATTTTATCGTGAATGTGGACCGAAGCGACAGAACCAAACGGTTATGTACCGTTCATGTGGTTTCATGCGACAACGAAGGGGCCTCTGAACAGGTAACCGGTCGACTATCAACCCATTGCTGTAAACTATACCGACATTTCGTCTGTTCTAGTTCACCTGTTACAATAGAGGAGCTAGGTTACAGCGTCAGACGGTCAAGGTCCGTTTATTACTGAACTGTTAACTAGGTTGAATGTCTAGCATTAGTCATTTCAGTCTCTGTAAAAAATAAAAGTTTGGGTATGGAACCAGATTAAAACATTTTTAACGTAACCATTAAAGTAACTTGACAACCCCAGCGTTAACGACAAGGTTATATCACGGTTGTCATTGTAGTTTCAGTAGAAAAGACCCTTGCTAGTTCCTTTAACTTATCATCCGATTGTAATGTCTTTTTCTTAATGAATGAGTTCTGCCTCCGTAACTCGAACTTAGTACTCCCGGAACATCATTAGAAGCGTAGCACTTAAACACCGACCTGCGAGGAGAAAGTTAAACCCCAATAACAGAAGAACCGCTGCAGCTTGTGCAGGCTCGTACCATAACTGGAAGAAGTCACTTCTGAATTTTTAAATGCACTATATTCGATGTAAGTTTAAGTTATGTTACATTTCTGAATGCCGACTATCTGCTAGTAAGGGAACAAAACCACATGGGAAGAAACACTTGTCGACGGCTCATCGTCGCATAACGTACATAGCCTACTCCACTAAACGTAGCTGTTACAGTAGGCCTTACTCCGGTAGACGTTATCGTGGACCTGTGGTTCGGACTTTTCTTATCAAGAAAATGTAACACCTGTCAGGTAGTTGGACTGCTGAATGAAAGGTAACGGAGTTCCACCTAAGAAGGCACCGGGCAGGTGAGAATGCCGCTCAAACTTCTTAAAGACGTAGTTAAACTAAACTATTGAGCCTACCTAATCTTCTTGGTGGTTATAGTAAGAGCGGGAGTGAGAGTGAGAGTAATAGAAGAAGGGGTAATCGGGAAACTAATATAGGTAGTAACTTACTGGGAAGGTCGACTGAGCGTAGGACTTGATAAACTAGACCTAGTTATCTTCAGGGTACTAGAAGACCGAGCCGTTACAAACCCATACTTTCTACGCTATTACCAACTCCCTTACAACTCAACGAACTGCTCCTCAAACGCACTTGTGAGCTTCTCGACTTATTTTTAGAAATCTTAATTGAATCTCATCATATACATTAATTTATGTATGCCACAAGGCCGTAGGAAATCTGCACGGGAATTAACAAGTGTTCAGGGGTCGAGGCTTTCTGAGTCAAGGGATGTGAAACGAACATTGAGCCGGAAGAAGTACAATCTCGAAAAAACCTCATAGTAATTACTTCGTTGGTATGTGTCTTCTTACGATGCATGATTCCTAAGAACTGAGCCGAGAACGCGTTACGGAAAAGGCACGCCTAATGTGGATTAGGTTTATACCCATACATATACCCTTGCTTGAAAGAACCTTCACTTGATCGAGTGGTAGTCAGTACGACAGTACGACTGAAGCTTACCATCCAACGAGCCCACTGCAGTTTCGGTAGTCGCGACCCAGTTAACCTTATCTCTTGAGCAAGACCCTCCGGTAACTCTCTTTTGTCTTCCAAATCCCCGGAGATCGAAACGGACGCCGCGTGAGCAACTGAAGAGGATTCCAAAAGGCCGGGGGTTCTGTCGAGTGTCCAGGCAGTGCACAACTAACACTTGGTGGACGTCCAAGTGTGCCGATAATACACTCGGCGACATAATTTCAAGCAGATTCCAAAAATCAAGGGGTCTTTTGTAGTAATAATTCAACTCAAGTATGCCGTCAACAAGAGAATTGAAAGGAGGGGGAAAAAACGGTTAGGCTCTTAATCTCACTCCAGAGATGGGAGAAACCAGACTGGACGAAGTAGAGTCTCACTTACGGTGCCGCTGACGAACAGAATGGACAGCTTTGCCTTCGAAAAGTAGCGGATAAAAAAGATGACATCGCCGAGGTTTAAGTTTAAACACGCACGGGGAGTAACGACTGGGGACAACGGAGTCCTGATCTCGACATCTACTGTGGTTTGAGCGGGCTCCAGTACAGGGCCACAATAATGTGGGTACATATATAGTAAATGGAAATAACAATAGATGGAAAATGGAAATAAAGTGGCTGCGAACGTTGGGAGAGGATTCGGGTCGACGCGAGCCGACGACTTGGTTGTGCGTTCGAACCTCGATCTAGACTGCCACGGTCAATCAGCACATAATGGTATAGAGAAAATTCAGTACGATCGTGCTGGAAATAAAGTAGCTGCGGGCGTTGGGAGAGGATTCGGGTCGACGCGAGCCGACGACTCGGTTGTGCGTTCGAACACTGCCACGGTCGATCAACGCACAGTATTTGACCACGAATGTCTGAGTAAATAAAGCGGCTGCGAGCGTTGGGAGAGGATTCGGGTCGACGCGAGCCGGCGACTCGGTTGTGCGTTCGAACCTCGATCCAGACTGCCACGGTCAGTCAGTGCAACATATTGTATGTGGTATACGATCAAAATAGAGTAGTTACGGACGTTGGGAGAAGATTCGGGTCGATACAAACCGGTGACTTGGTGTGTGTTCGAGCCTCGAACCGTCACGGTCGATCAACACACAGTATTTGATCATGAAGGTCTGTCTATGGATAGTAGTGGTTATGTAAAGTCAGGAACAAGTATCCGGGAAACGGAATACTGACTCAGACACTACGAAAAGCATACGAGAGGTGACCCATAAAAGAGAGACACTCTTACGTGACCACCGAGGAATCTGAAAATTCAGTCGAAAGTACGACATGTCACGTGAAAGGTTATTAGTATATTGACGTCGAATAAAAACCTATGTCCTT
>ML179160.1:5524-98540 GCA_004369135.1 Dendrothele bispora CBS 962.96 | reverse complement strand
GCGGAAGGAAGAAGGGTGTGAGGGGTGTTACTAACTTGCAGTCCTATAAGTGGTTCTGGCTCACCAAATATGTGTAGGGTATGAAAGTGGCCTAAGAACTAGTACAGCTCATTTAAACAGGTTCACTTACGGGGGCGGACCGAGACTTTCTATCCTATAACTGGTGTTAGTTGAGGCCGACAGAGGAACTTTTTACGACTACCTCGTCCTTCCTAGTATAGTACCCCTCACACATGAACAAGGACTGGTCCTTAAGCTCCGTGCTCCCCGTCGTGTAACTTCCTTACCACGAGTCTATCTCATCTATACATTCCATACTCGACTAAACCATCATACCCTAAATTACACACTGGGCTACAGCTAGGTTAGTACTCACGACCTCTGCCACCAAGAACTCTATGTAGCCAGTAGAGTTGTAGTAATAGCTTTACCCTTAACTTACCACCCCTCTGTCTCTACCCTTATAAACAACCCGGCGGACACGAACGTAAGTTTGCTCTTGACTTTCTTCACCTCCTTAAGCTTCGTTACCTCTTAAATCCTTTCTACCCTTTGACACCTCGACCCCGATCTGGGCCACAACCTAATCAACTTTTACCACCATGGTACTTGGGTCTACTCGGAGCGAAACTACCACTCTTCCCAAGACAAGCCGCAACTTCATACAGCTCGAAAAGAGGTTTCAGTGCTTCGACTACCCTTTGTCTCGCCTTACGTAGAGCTCAGCTCCGAAGTACTTTTAACCTACGCTGACTCAAAAGTTGGAATAGATGTCGGTTAGAAAGTGATTCCTGGCATGAGGTCCTTAGGTACTTCCGGAATCGTAGACATAGGAAGTCTTACGCCTCGGCAAACTTATTTCTACTCAGACCTATTGAAAGAGCCTCTGACCTCTAGGGGACACGTTGTTTATATACACTCTAATACTAGTCAGTTAGTCATTCTTTATTGATGAATGTGCGGTTTTCTTACCGGAGTTTGTTTAGTTTTCCAAGTTCTTTAATATCCAAGGAACTAACCATGTTGGACAGCGTGAGTTGGATCGGTCACGTAAAAGCCGTTTACCTTTTTGAAAGAACAACTCTAATAGTCCTTGTCTATGGAGCCGGGTTCCGTGTGACATGAAAAGGGGTTGACTTTTAGGTCGTTCCCGCCGTTACCGGATTTTAATTTCAAATGAATGCTCACGTAAATACTCTAATTTATCTCCTTAATGTATGGTTGAAGCCTTCGAAACTCCACATATGAAGAACCGCACATAAAGGACGGGTTAATGGTCAGCGTAGTTGAACTAGACGACCATGGGAATCATTTTTAGGTAGTTATTTAGCTCGGATCAGTATATATTTAAATTTTTTTATAGCGTGGGGTACAGGACCTCTTATAGTCCGTAACAAAAGGCTCGGTTTACACGAAAGAAAAACCTACACTGCCTTCATACAACATTTTTCGAAAGCATGTAGAATGATTCTGGTAGTGGTGACTTAAAGAATAGCTGACAAAAGGGCTTGTCATGTCACCGGAAGGCTCGTTTTAAGTTATACTTTTAAAAACATGTTGTTTCTTAATGCTTGGAAAGAGGTCCAGAAACGAAGTCGGGTTAGGGTTGGGCGTTAGAAAAGTGTATTTAAAAGAACTAGTTTGTATATTACCTCTTCTTAGTGTTCCCGTTAATGTCGTGTTGCACGACCCTGGAACACTCCATCTTATTTCGATATACAGCCGAGCCTTAAGACCTTATTGGTACTGTAAAATTCATAAGTCAAGTTTCCATTACATTTTATCGTGAATGTGGACCGAAGCGACAGAACCAAACGGTTATGTACCGTTCATGTGGTTTCATGCGACAACGAAGGGGCCTCTGAACAGGTAACCGGTCGACTATCAACCCATTGCTGTAAACTATACCGACATTTCGTCTGTTCTAGTTCACCTGTTACAATAGAGGAGCTAGGTTACAGCGTCAGACGGTCAAGGTCCGTTTATTACTGAACTGTTAACTAGGTTGAATGTCTAGCATTAGTCATTTCAGTCTCTGTAAAAAATAAAAGTTTGGGTATGGAACCAGATTAAAACATTTTTAACGTAACCATTAAAGTAACTTGACAACCCCAGCGTTAACGACAAGGTTATATCACGGTTGTCATTGTAGTTTCAGTAGAAAAGACCCTTGCTAGTTCCTTTAACTTATCATCCGATTGTAATGTCTTTTTCTTAATGAATGAGTTCTGCCTCCGTAACTCGAACTTAGTACTCCCGGAACATCATTAGAAGCGTAGCACTTAAACACCGACCTGCGAGGAGAAAGTTAAACCCCAATAACAGAAGAACCGCTGCAGCTTGTGCAGGCTCGTACCATAACTGGAAGAAGTCACTTCTGAATTTTTAAATGCACTATATTCGATGTAAGTTTAAGTTATGTTACATTTCTGAATGCCGACTATCTGCTAGTAAGGGAACAAAACCACATGGGAAGAAACACTTGTCGACGGCTCATCGTCGCATAACGTACATAGCCTACTCCACTAAACGTAGCTGTTACAGTAGGCCTTACTCCGGTAGACGTTATCGTGGACCTGTGGTTCGGACTTTTCTTATCAAGAAAATGTAACACCTGTCAGGTAGTTGGACTGCTGAATGAAAGGTAACGGAGTTCCACCTAAGAAGGCACCGGGCAGGTGAGAATGCCGCTCAAACTTCTTAAAGACGTAGTTAAACTAAACTATTGAGCCTACCTAATCTTCTTGGTGGTTATAGTAAGAGCGGGAGTGAGAGTGAGAGTAATAGAAGAAGGGGTAATCGGGAAACTAATATAGGTAGTAACTTACTGGGAAGGTCGACTGAGCGTAGGACTTGATAAACTAGACCTAGTTATCTTCAGGGTACTAGAAGACCGAGCCGTTACAAACCCATACTTTCTACGCTATTACCAACTCCCTTACAACTCAACGAACTGCTCCTCAAACGCACTTGTGAGCTTCTCGACTTATTTTTAGAAATCTTAATTGAATCTCATCATATACATTAATTTATGTATGCCCACAAGGCCGTAGGAAATCTGCACGGGAATTAACAAGTGTTCAGGGGTCGAGGCTTTCTGAGTCAAGGGATGTGAAACGAACATTGAGCCGGAAGAAGTACAATCTCGAAAAAACCTCATAGTAATTACTTCGTTGGTATGTGTCTTCTTACGATGCATGATTCCTAAGAACTGAGCCGAGAACGCGTTACGGAAAAGGCACGCCTAATGTGGATTAGGTTTATACCCATACATATACCCTTGCTTGAAAGAACCTTCACTTGATCGAGTGGTAGTCAGTACGACAGTACGACTGAAGCTTACCATCCAACGAGCCCACTGCAGTTTCGGTAGTCGCGACCCAGTTAACCTTATCTCTTGAGCAAGACCCTCCGGTAACTCTCTTTTGTCTTCCAAATCCCCGGAGATCGAAACGGACGCCGCGTGAGCAACTGAAGAGGATTCCAAAAGGCCGGGGGTTCTGTCGAGTGTCCAGGCAGTGCACAACTAACACTTGGTGGACGTCCAAGTGTGCCGATAATACACTCGGCGACATAATTTCAAGCAGATTCCAAAAATCAAGGGGTCTTTTGTAGTAATAATTCAACTCAAGTATGCCGTCAACAAGAGAATTGAAAGGAGGGGGAAAAAACGGTTAGGCTCTTAATCTCACTCCAGAGATGGGAGAAACCAGACTGGACGAAGTAGAGTCTCACTTACGGTGCCGCTGACGAACAGAATGGACAGCTTTGCCTTCGAAAAGTAGCGGATAAAAAAAGATGACATCGCCGAGGTTTAAGTTTAAACACGCACGGGGAGTAACGACTGGGGAACGGAGTCCTGATCTCGACATCTACTGTGGTTTGAGCGGGCTCCAGTACAGGGCCACAATAATGTGGGTACATATATAGTAAATGGAAATAACAATAGATGGAAAATGGAAATAAAGTGGCTGCGAACGTTGGGAGAGGATTCGGGTCGACGCGAGCCGACGACTTGGTTGTGCGTTCGAACCTCGATCTAGACTGCCACGGTCAATCAGCACATAATGGTATAGAGAAAATTCAGTACGATCGTGCTGGAAATAAAGTAGCTGCGGGCGTTGGGAGAGGATTCGGGTCGACGCGAGCCGACGACTCGGTTGTGCGTTCGAACACTGCCACGGTCGATCAACGCACAGTATTTGACCACGAATGTCTGAGTAAATAAAGCGGCTGCGAGCGTTGGGAGAGGATTCGGGTCGACGCGAGCCGGCGACTCGGTTGTGCGTTCGAACCTCGATCCAGACTGCCACGGTCAGTCAGTGCAACATATTGTATGTGGTATACGATCAAAATAGAGTAGTTACGGACGTTGGGAGAAGATTCGGGTCGATACAAACCGGTGACTTTATAGATGGCATCGGGAGATCTGTTCCACTTCGATTGATTGAAGAGAAATGGGGAAATTTGAAGAACGAAAATGGTAAAGGAACATTCCCTGTATGGCGTCCGAGAAATGAGACTAGTGTAAGTAAAAATCCGATTCACTTTTCGATGCAAACTCACTTATCTGATATACATCATAGGCTCGCAAGACTTGGAGCAACTTTTCATTTTTTATAAATGAAGTGGAGAAGCGCAGAAGACAGGGAAAAAGTACACAGCAAGCAATTGAAGAGCTTGAACAACTTCGCAATGGTAAATCACTCAATCAGCTTTACAAAAGCTTACGGCCCAAGAAAGGTTCAAAGTCTACTGATACCTAATTCAGGGTCTGTTTTTCCTGCTAACGATGACTAGAATATTTCAGTTATATTATTTTCAATAATCTTTTCCATCTCTCTACCTTCCTATAACATTCCGAGGACCGACAAACTATTTACATTAACTTTAATGATCATTTACATGTCTCTACCTTTTTTTCAACATTTCGTAGATGTCTCAGCCTTCCGAATACATTCCCGGGACCGGAACAAATTACTTACTTGAATTTTAATCACCGTTTATATGTATCTGCTTTTTTTTTAACATTTCGAGAACTGGAACACATTACTTATTCTGATTTTAATCATTGTTTGCATGCATCTGCCTGTTTTCAACATTTCGAGGACCAGAACAAATTACTTACATTGATTTTAACCATTATTTACATGTCTACGCTTTTTTTAACATTTCAAGTATCTACGCTTTTAAGCCATTGAATATTTCGCACTGAGTATACTGCTATTGGATACAAAAGCCCATTCAAAATGCCTACCGGTAACCGAGGTATGCCTGGATATTTTTATTCTTATACCCACAAAGCGAGCAAGGGGCATAGAGACCGGAACAGTGAGTGTGAGGCAGATGAAGCTAATTGGAGAAGTCGGGAGGGAGCGTGACAAGAGGGTTGACTTCTCCAAAAAAAATGCGTTGTGTCAGCCAAAACTTGTGAGCGAAATTGTGAACCCGGCAGTTGAACTTGTGAATTCCGCGAGCAAAAGTTGTGAATCGCCCCGATTTTTTCTGACTTCTCTGTTCCCACCTGCAAAAAGTTGTGAACTGGCCGAGAAGTCGACGTCGAGAAGACACAGTCACAGAGCGTCACACGCGGCGATTTTGGCGCAACTCGCAGGATTCACGGTTCACAGCAAGCGTGGGAACGCGGCCTGGTTCACAAGACTTCGCTAAAGATCTAACAAGTGACTACGAGTGTCCTAGCGATGAGCCAAAAACCCAGGAGACAGCAAATTAGTTGAGGAAGCACACGTTTGCGATGAAATATTCAGAGTATTGAGTAACACGTTTGTATAGACGCAGTATGGATAGTTTATAGAGGAAAAAAGTATGGTATGACCCTTCGCATGTTTATGTCAGCTTGCAGACCTAGGAAGACGAGCTGGGAGAGGAGTATGACCGTAGCGTAGGTGTAGCCGTCTCTATATCAGCCTCGCGTGTGAATGTCGGCTCAAAGGCCTAGTAAAGACGGGCTGCAAGAGGGAATAAGACCGTATGCGTGGGTACAAGCGTCAGCGGCAGCTTCGTGTTCTGTCGGCTCTGAGCTAGTAAAGACGGGGCAGGGTATAGAGGAAAAAAAGTATGGTATGACCCTTCGCGTGTTTATGTCAGCTTGCAGACCTAGGAAGACGAGCTGGGAGAGGAGTATGACCGTAGCGTAGGTGTAGCCGTCTCTATATCAGCCTCACGTGTTTATGTCGGCTCAAAGGCCTAGTAAAGACGGGCTGCAAGAGGGAATAAGACCGTATGCGTGGGTACAACTGTCAGCGGCAGCTTCGTGTTCTGTCGGCTCTGAGCTAGTAAAGACGGGGCAGGGGATAGAGGAAAAATAGTATGGTATGACCCTTCGCGTGTTTATGTCGGCTTGCAGACCTAGGAAGACGAGCTGGGAGAGGAGTATGACCGTAGCGTAGGTGTAGCCGTCTCTATATCAGCTTCGCGTGTTTATGTCGGCTCAAAGGCCTAGTAAAGACGGGCTGCAAGAGTGAATAAGACCGTATGCGTGGGTACAAGCGTCAGCGGCAGCTTCGTGTTCTGTCGGCTCTGAGCTAGTAAAGACGGGGCAGGGGATATAACCAGATGTGTGTGCGTGGGAAAACAGAATGTGGCTGTGCGACGCGTCAAACTGAAAAACTTAGGTCTTGCTCACCGTTGTAGACAGCGCACACGTCGTAAGACAAAAAAAAACAACCCCAGACTTGGCTGTGGGGTGCTAAGTATCCGATAGGTTGAGTATACGAAGTTTGAGCGCGATCTACCGGTCGGAATAGGCTGGATGACGGTTCGAGTGAATAGATGATGGTGGTTTTGGGAAAGCGTAACACTTCAAACGACTTAAGTATCCAACATATGACTGGGGGGTATGGCCGCAAGCGGCGAGGGCCGAACCTTTTAGAGATTAATTCATATCCTCAAATGTTCATTTTGTAAAGACCATATCAGCATCATTTAGATGTGTAAGAAATCAGATTATCAGCACTTTCAAATAAGGCGTAAACGTAAAAAGGTATGTCCTATCAAACCTAATGACGGAAAGTAGCTATTAAGTGGTTTCATCAGGTCTACGATGTGAATCCTAACGTCTGTTCTCGTCATCACTGTCATCAATAAGAAATATCTGACACTGCCTCTGGATGTATTCCTTGGGCTAAGAGCAACGACGAGGTCCTTTTCAAACAGAGTTACGAGGAGGAGCATATAAAACAAATCTTTTCCAAATACTTTGACATCAATCGGAAATCCCAGGCTAATTCTCTTCAACAGGCATACTCATACTATGAGCCAATAAGTGAAAACAAGAATGGATCATATTGCGAAAAATAATCAAACAAACCCAAGCAACAATGAGAAGTTGCAGAACAGTGGTGCTTTGAAAAAGAGGTGATGCGGGTGATGAGACTCGAATGGCATGGGTTTTGTCACTTCAAGTTCTTCTTTGCATGGCCAAAAATCGAGTTTAATTTCAAAACTCAAGCTTGAGGGATCAGGGTGGTCACTAGCCCTTCCCTGCTAAGTAGAAACGGCAGAAATCAGTAATAAAAAATAGAAGAATAAAACTTACAGCAATGTTCAGGACGAAGACTGATTTCCGTAGATATAAATACACATACTGCTGCTGGTTCGTTGGGATTTCTAACCCTTGGACTGTTGAAGTAGACTTTAAAAGTCGAGCACGAGTTCCGTGTATTCAAGTACTGACATTGTAAACACGGTGTGAAAAATCTCGGGTTTATGAGTATATTTGGAAGGAGAAATTAACATACGGGGATAAGTCTAGAAACAAAACGCATTCTTATAAGGAGCCAAACCTAAAGGTTCGGCAATGATAGGTTCTATAAAGTTGGGTCAGGGCCGGAGATACCTTATGGTACTGGAATAACTTTTAACCAGTCTTTTATGTATCGCTTGAAGGATTATGCTAGACGTGGGTATGGATACAGTACAGTGTACACTGTACAGGAGCCCTATCATTGATTTGCGTAATTCCAGTTAAGTGATATTGACACCTGAGCGGCAGCGCTGGGCTCACTGACACGCGATTTTTCTCTGAATCTTTCACTCTTGTGCGCTCACCCCCCGCCCGTTTTGAAGATTCGTCAGGTTACGAGTTTGTAATATCCGATTCCCGTCGGATTATCCTCTTATTCCTTACACAAACCGCGTTTGTACACGAATCGAACTCAGCCAAAACTTCGCATGGTCTCTTTCGCTTTTCAATTGTCGATCCATCACCGAAGAGCGTCGATCAGCGATTCGCTCCATTTTTTACAGTGTTGATTTTAATCTGGATTATGGCAACAGAGATATCATCTTTCTTGACTCGCATCTGAAGGATGCGTGTCTCCTGTGTCTTCCAAAAACAACTCAAGGACACTGGTTCGGTGCAGACAGTTGTGCACTCTTTTCAATGGCAGTGTGTTAACTTTAAACTCTTTTGCATGGGGAAACTCGGGGGAACGTGATTCTTCCTGGTTTCATCGGTATGTCGCTCACTCCGTTTTGTCGCTCGCATTTCAATCGTCATCGTTCGTGTGAACCAGGCCTTCTGGAGCTTTAAATAAGAGCCTTCTGAGCAAGAGGGGAGTCAACACTTATTGAGATCACCTTTCTCTATGGCAATGCTTCGAAATCTACGGACTCTGCTACCAGTTTTCCTGCTGGTTCTCACTTCTCCCGCTCATAGCTTTGATTTCAACTCGACATGTTCGTCAATTGCGTCTCAAATCGCTATTCCTAACGCGACAGTCTCTCTCGTTGATTTCGTCCCTGCTGGCACGAACTTGACCTTTCCGAACAATGATCCAAGTTGTGCTCGGCCTTCTCAACTCGTATTGACCGATATGTGTCGTATTGCTATGGCTGTGGCTACGTCCAATCGGTCTGGTTTCGATTTCGAAGCTTGGTTACCGCGTAACTGGACGGGAAGGTTCTTGAGTACAGGAAATCCTGGTCTTTCTGGATGTAAATTCGCTCTTCCTCTTTTTACCTACTTTTTTGATCATTTTGTGCTCAGGTATTCAGTTCGAAGATCTAGCGTACGGCTCTGCGCTTGGCTTTGCTACAGTCGGTACGAACAACGGACATGATGGAGATACTGGAGCACCCTTTTTGAACAACCCAGATGTCCTAGCAGACTTTGCCTTTCGCGCGTAAGTACCACTTTTCGTCGATACACCCTTCACTCTGCCTATAGAGTTAACTTCAACTTTTACTTCGCCCAGCATCCACACAAGTGTCCTTGTAGGCAAAAACCTGACCGAGGCGTTCTACGGATCTCCTCACAACAGATCCTACTACTTGGGATGTTCCACCGGCGGTCGTCAAGGTCTTAAA
This sequence comes from Dendrothele bispora CBS 962.96, assembly GCA_004369135.1. NCBI lineage: Eukaryota > Fungi > Basidiomycota > Agaricomycetes > Agaricales > Dendrothele > Dendrothele bispora. The sequence goes on along the minus strand of ML179160.1, from coordinate 89,210 downwards.
TCCGTTCAAGATTTCCCTGAAGACTTTGATGGTGTCATCGCTGGTGCACCAGTGATCGATTTCAACCATTTGATCGATTGGACAGGACACTTCTTTGGGATCACAGGCAACAGTTCTGCTCCTACTTTTCTTCCTCCCGACCAGTGGATCAGTGTAGTTCACCCAGATGTCCTGGCACAATGTGATGAGATCGACGGTGTGAAGGACGGGGTTATAGAGGATCCTAATTTGTGTGATTATGATCCGTCGGGGTTGGTTTGTGCTGACCCGGCTGGGGGGAATCAGACGGATACAAATTCTACGACGTGTATAACGGAGGCTCAGGCTGAGATGATTAGGGAAGTCTTCCAGCCTTTCTTCATTCAAGGCAAGTTTGCGTATCCGCGTATGCAACCTGGGACAGAAGACGTGCCGATCTACTATCTCGGAGAGCCTTTCATGTATGCACGCGTGAGTTTTGATCCGTTTTTGAGCTCTACGGGATTCTAATTCCCATCTCTTTTTGTTTTTGTTTTTGTACATTGACGGTAACAGGACTGGTTCCGGTTCGTCGTATACAGTGACCCAAACCACGACGTAACGACCCTCTCTGACAAAGACTGGGCTCTCGCTGAAGAACTCGACCCATTCAACATCTCCACCTGGTCCGGAGACCTCTCTGCTTTCCGTGATCGACAAGGCAAATTGTTGACTTTTCACGGTCAAGCAGATGGACTCGTGTCATCGAGAAACTCTGAGCGATATTATCGTCGCGTAGAAGCGACTATGGGATTAGACAATACCGAGCTGGACGAGTTTTTTAGGTTCTTTAGGATCAGTGGAATGGGTCATTGTTCGACTGGAGTTGGAGCTTGGGAGGTCGGACAGAACTTGGCGGGTGCTGGGAACATCAGTGATTTGAATTTGGATCCTGGGAGTAATATCTTGACGGCTATGGTTAGGTGGGTGGAGGAAGGGGTAGCCCCGGAAGATGTTTTGGGGACGAAGTTTGTGAATGACACGGTTGAGGATGGGGTGCAGTTTGCGAGGAGGCATTGTAGGTATCCGTTGAGGAATACGTATGATGGGGTTGGGGATCCGACGAAAGAGGAGAGCTGGAGTTGTCAGCGTGTTGAGTAAAGGTAAGTGCTATTTCTCGAGTTATTAATATTTATTTAGGTACAACGGTTACGCTGTACAGTGTTATCTATAGTAAATATAGGGCAATGTTATTTATGCAGTTGTCATCAGGAGGCTCAGGTGTAATAAAGACTAAGTTTGGATTTCTTTCTCCGGAGAGGTGACCGCTTTTCGTTGTTGTCAAATGTTCAACATTCAACGTTCGTGTTCGACCAAGCAAAAATAGAATACGTTCATGACGAGGCAAAAGTCCCTAATTTCCAAAGGGAGTTGACATGAAGAAAGGACACAGCCACCTGCACAACTCAGTTCAGTAATTAAACGAGTCTCATTTCATTTTAACTCCCGACTTCATCAGTTAATGTTGGCGATGCTATCGGATTTACAGTTCAACAAGAACGGAAAAAATAGCCATTTTCGGTACGGGAGACACTATACCGTTTACACCGTAAATGGAGTTGGCATACGAAAGTACAGTTTTGAGTGACTGTGCGGAGTTCTGAATTTGCTGCAATTATTTTCATAATACTTGTAATGGGCCAATACCGATGTACAGATTCTCGGGAAAGCCACTACTATCCTACACGAATAGCTAATCAACTTAAATCACATATTTATAATCGGTGGCTTTCCCTGCCAGTAATAATTCTTGATGATTTCATCAACAAAGTGATTTTAGCCAAGGAAAGTCCATTAACTCGTATTGGGAAGAGATTTGTTGCACAATCGATACGATTATATCATCTATGAGCCATAGTGTCTCGGTCCAATATACAAGCTGCTAGAGTTATGTCAATAAACTGGTCATCATTCGGATTGCCGGAAATCAATAGGATCATCTCATATCTTGGGGTCAACAGTCATACACAAATCCCTACTATGAAAGTCCTACAACGGCAAGCCGGATGTATGTATAGTGGAATCATTTCTGGTTATCTGATGTGTTCGTCGCAAAAGTTACCAAATTGAGCCTTTTTTGAATCAGGTACTACTAGTAAGACTGCATCCGATAAACGCGATTCATAAAGTCTAGACATGGGTAAATAATTTCTCCGAAGAATGGTATTATGAATTTCCATCAAGGACAGCCTTTAGCCTCACTTAGTACCATGGTGGACAGAGAAATGCAAAAAGTCTTCCCTTGAATTCGAAATCTATAGAAAGATGATGTATTGAATACGTATACTATGGAACGTCAAGAAAAATTGAAACGGGCGATGATGAACAACAGTGGTATTCAATGGGAAACGAGATGTGAAAAGTTGTCACTGCCAGTGGAAACTAGTCTGCGGCACGGGCTTGACGGGTTACTGGGCTAACGGACACGGTGGGTATCAGGTTCATCAGGCCGCTGGGAAAGTCGAACTTTCTGATCCAAATAGCACTAGAAGCAAATTTGTGTAATTCCTTGGAATTACAGAAACACTAAAATGGAATTATGATAGGAATTACTGTAGAATTTGGAATTACAGTGGAAATACAATAGTGATAGAATTATAAATCTTCTATAATTCTTCTGTAATCCCTTGGAATTACAAAAACTTGTTCCCAGTGTAGGACACAACGACGACACTCAAGTTCAAAGTTTGTAGTAAAGACTCCACCTTCTTAAACTCTGAAATCAACAGTAAGTTTAATGTGAACTTCACTTGCTTCAGTGGGATTTCAAGTTCAAACCTACTATACTCCACTTTTCTGTGAATTTTTCTTTGGAAAAAATCTAAATAAAAGGTATCCCGCCCCGGTCTGTATGCTGGTACAGCCTTAAGGTAAAAGTTGCTAGTGCTAATGATTGGGAATTTATACTATTATACCGATATTAGTTACATTCAGGAGGCGTTGCTGAGTTCAGGGCGCCTCCGTGACCACCTATACACTTTCTCGCAGTGTTGCTGAGCACAGAGCACTGCACATTTTTATCCACGGGCTCCATGACCATCACTAGGACACTCGCTAACGAACAACCAACGATTAGACGGAACAAGCCCTAAGCAAATGGCCGAACAAACCTGCCGACTTCGTCGGAAATTTTTTTTCGGTTGTTCGGGTCGAATGACCCTAACATATTCGCAAATTTCGTGTTTTGCAAAATGATCACTTCTTTGCCTCAAATGTTTTAGAACCATGAAATCGACCGATAATTAGTGGGATTTCTTAATGGCACAAAGAAACACTGGATTGACATTTACCGAGAAACATCACTAAGTACTAGAACTTGAGGATAATCTAGTGCTCTCTTCATTCTACAAACCAATATAAGCCTCACCGCCTTTGCAACTATCCGAGATCACCAATGTACTATGAGATATCCGGTAAGTAAGGACTGAAATAGTACGACCAGAATCTATGTCACACTATGTGTGATTTCAGACTTCTTTCTTCAACCCAACCGTATAAATACAGACTTACTAGCATACTTACTACTCTCAACAACCCAAAATTACAGTGTCATTTTCCTATATTACTTCAACTATGACATCCAAGACTTTCACTGCCGTTCCCTCTACGCAAACTGCTGCTCTGTATCGACCTGGAGATATCAACTTGAATATTATTCATGATTATCCAGTGCCAAAACCAGGCAAGGGAGAGGTTCTTCTCAAGGTTCTTGCTGCTGGTGGTATGTCTCCGCCTCCTTTTGATTCATTCTAACTGTCCGTTAAGTAATTTCGTCCAACCAGTATGCCACAGCGACACAACACTCCTTTCTGGTGCCCTTTTGGACACAAGGACCTATGTACTGGGCCATGAAATTGCGGGGGAGGTGGTTGAGTAAGTAAAACATGTCTATGCTTCACTTCAGCGAGAACTTACGTTGAATTTCCTTTCCTATGATATTATTTTCGAAGGTATGGCGAGGGTGTCAATAGGGACCACATCCGCATGAAACAACTCTACATCATTCTTGCTGCTGATCACAAAGATCATGGTATGAACGGTAGTGCAGCTTTCCTGAATTCTATTGGAATTGGAATGGATGGTGGCTTTGCGGAATACCTCAAAGTCAGGACAGATAATCTTGTACCTGCTGTAAGTAAATTACTTCTGGCTTGCTTTCTCGTATCAGTATTGTAATAATTTAATAATTTTTATATTGAAAGCCCTCCGGAATGCTTCCCGAAGTCGCTGCCATCGCTGCAGATGCCGGCATTACTGCATTTGATGCCGTTCACAACAAAGCTGGAGCGAGTATTGCCTTTGGCATTTATGTAATTCTGAATTATTGATTTGATTATTGATTGTAAAATCACAGATTCAACCTGGGAGTACAGTGCTTATCTTTGGTGTAGGGTAGTGTTGCCACGGCTCGGCTTGGCTCGGCTTTGGAGCCAAGCTGCCCGAAGCCGGCTTTTTTGACATGGCTTGGTTCCGGAGCCAGCTCAAGCCATTGGAGCCATGGCTCGCTGGTCATTTTTACTTCTGCTCAATTCCTCGATGGCTTTGAGTTTACAAGGGTGCATATGACTTTGCAAGACTACAGGAACCTTCTCAAGTCGTTCTCGGGGTGACAAAGGGTACTAGGAAGATTCATTGACATTACCTGGGGAAACCGCCTAAAATGGCATCTTTATGACATCACGACATCAACAGTGAAATTCGTCGCTCTTGATATTACTTTCGCTTTTTTCTGTATAAATTCATTTCTTGTAGGCTTTTAGACATACATAGCATACATAGCATACTCTACCTTATAGTATTTATCAATATTTCCAAAAGTTGCAAGGAGCCATGGCTGAGCCATCTCAAGCCAGCTTGGAGCTGGCTCCGAGCAAATGGCGTGGCTCGGCTAAATTTAAGCTTGGCTCGTCGGCTTAGCCAAGCTTAGCCGAGCCGTGGCAACACTACAGCCAAGTGGCCCAGTCCCCCTACAGTGTAGGGGGACTGGGCCACTTGGCTGTTCAATATGCCAAACATTTTGGTGCCACGGTATATGCTTGTGACTATAAACCTGAAGCTCGACAGCTTGCTCTAGAACTGGGGGCCATTGAAGCATTCAGTCTCATTGAACTAACAAACAAGATTAAGGAAGGGTTCACTGTCAATACCACAATTGATTTTCTTGCGAATGGCCAATGTGAGTACAACCTTTCAGTTGGCAGGGACATTTCGTTTGCTAATCCACGATAAAGCTTTTCAAATGGCCCTCGATCTTCTCAAAGGCAACGGTGTAGAGTTTCCGTCAAAGGCCACTGCGGTTCTTGTGGGAGTGACCCTCGAGAACTTAACCTTAAATTCAATCGAGGTGCTGACCTCTGGTATCAATCGTAAGTAACATCTTCAAGTTGACTGGGACAACAAATTTTAATATTGAAACTTGATAGTTATCTCTACTACGTACGGCTCTAGAAAGGACGCAGAGTCCGCCCTTGATCTTTTTGCCAAAGGGATTGTTCGCCCAATCGTCTCCACAGAGTCACTTCATAACGTGAACGACGTGATCGATGAGCTAAGAGCTTCGAAAGTCAGGGGTCGGAAAGTTGTCATTCCTTCTCGCAAGCATTAAATTTTAGCGTTCAGCCTTATTTATGAATTGTTGTCTAGCGTGCGGGTCCTTGCTTTGATGCTAATACTATCAGTGTCACTCCAGAAACCCCATCACCCCCTTTATTTATTTTATTTTGTTCTTTTACTGATAGCCTTCGATTAGTTCGTATAACTATCAAATACAGTAATCCGAAACCGAAGCATTAGAACGTTCGTTAGTGCTTATTAGTCACAAAGTCACATCTTTAGTGTATTGGCAGTCCACACGGTACGAATTGAGATAGGAATTACCATGTCTGAATGTCTAAGTCACTTGCTATAGCGCAATGAAGAAATCTCCAGGTCATAATTTTTACCAACAACTTAGGCCCAATTCTAACTGAAAACAAAAGCAGAGCACAGGGCCAAATCATTTTTGGCCGCCAGTGTTTAACTTATGGGTTGATTCTGGGTTCTCGAGCTGCTCCTGACTCAGGATACTATTTCAAGCCATACGTAAGCGACGTATTTGCTCGTAAACACAGTCCAGAGGGTGAGGCCTAGGCCTTGAGCTTGAGGGTTTGTTTGAGCGTTTTTTCACTTGAATATTCGTTGGTTCGAGAGGGTTTAGACTTGTTGCTAGGGCAAATTTGTCACGTGTATTTACTTAACGGTGTGGTCAATAAACGTTCAATTTGGAAAAGAATAAAGACATTCATCTTGAGCTTGATGACTCTCATGAGTTGTTTTCCCTCTAACAGGTAAAGAGGGAGGATTCCATATACTCGAGTCCGACTGATGGGGCCTGAGGCCATTACTGATATCGGCTCTAAGACTGATGCCATCACTTATCCAACTACGTCGGAATGCTGTCCGAGCTCTTCGTATCACTTTTCACGTGGAGACAAAGCGGAAGAATTGGTAACATACTCCAGCCTAATGTCAATCACTCCAACATAAAAGACTCTCTATCCGTCTCTGGTCAACTTCATTTGCTATACAACGGTAAAATTTGGTATTATGTTATGAGCTTATGTATGACCGGTTCCTTTTATGTATTACTAGTACTGAAATTGATTACTCCCCCTTGCCCGACCTTCATACTGCTGTTCTAAAATAACAAAGAGCTATGGTCAGACTGGATGTGACTCAAATAAGTATGATAGATAAGTCTACTCGTTAGTCTTGTTTCCTCAAACCACGCTGAGCCTTTGATATCGAGTTCTTCGTCCTGTCCGGTCCGAATAAAGACCGTCTGGGTCTTGAATTTCTCAATACTTCTGGAGAAGTCCGGCCAAAACGCGCCCTTCACACAACATTGCTGACAATGGAAATTAACCGTCTATACGTGAATATGCTCCGAGTCTCACATGCGCAGCTTCCTCGTACTTTACGAAGCAAATAGTTGAGCTTCTATTGTATGGTCGAGTGACTCGTTTTCGCGTGACAGCTCCGACCGAAGTATAAATAACCTCGGCCTCTGGAGCGTATGGTCGAGATATCCCACTTCCCTCCCTTCTAGTGACGGCCAATTCTACCAAAGGCACAATGCCCCCGTTGTTAGCCTTCTTTGCTGTGGGAGGAGCATTGCTCGTCCTTCGTCTTATCGCTCGTATTACTCGTAAACCCCTTTCCAAGCTCAGAGGGCCAAAGCCTTCATCGCTCTTAGCTGGTAAGTATGGTTTGCTAACCATTTATTTGATTTTGCCACGAGATATTTGAGCTTTGTTAATGGACCATTTCAACTTTAGGATACGAGTACGACCTCTTCAACCAGAAGTCGGCTGGTGATAAGGAATACAAATGGTATCAAGAATATGGGACTGCTTTCCGCATTAATGGACCTTATGGGGTACGTCTCAACGATTTCAAGAGCCTTGTGGAGGGGACAGTTCTAATAATTATGAACAGGAGGAAGTACTTATGACGGCAGACCCAAAGGCGCTACAATATATACTCCAAACTTCGGGTAAGTCGCTAATCACCCGGAGTACGTAGAAATGCCAAGTTCTGACTCAAGAATGTCTTTCTACCAGGTTACCGTTTCAGCAGGCCAATCGAGTTTCAGCGCCGCATCTCTCGCCTCTTTGACAAAGGTGTTTTGTGGGCTGAAGGTGAGCATAAAGTCCTTGACGCTATCAATCCAGTGACACCCCTACTTTTCAAACCAGGTGATGTTCATCAACGCCACCGCAAAGTTCTCAACCCTGCTTTCTCGGCCCAGCAATTGAGACAGTTTTTAGCTATTTTCCAAGAATCTGTGTCGCATGTAAGATTTTTATGTTAAATTGGGCTGGCTTTGTGACTTACCTGCGTTTCTAGCTTGCACGTAAATGGAAAGAGGAGATAGCTCAAGGTGGTTCAAACGAGAAACAGATAAATATTCCATTTTGGTTGGGAAGAATGACTTTGGACGTCATTGGAAAAAGTACGTCTGTATTCACCTTTTGCTTCTCACGCACGAGATTCAAAACTCTCAATGAAACCATAGCCTCCTTCGATTTCGATTTCGGTGCTCTTGATAACAAAGATGGAGTCCCTTTAAGAAACAAATTTCAGAACCTTTTGTAAGCAGGCTAGTCTCTTAAACAGGCCACATTCTTATATTATCACTTGTCCACAGCCAGGATTCCGTCCAACCCTCTGAAGCCAACATGATTCATCGCACCCTCGAGCGCTATGTTCCTTCTATCTTCCGGATGTTCCCATCAAAGGAAAACCTTCGCCATCGGGACTTTTTGAATGAGACACACAGAGTTGCTCGTGATATCTATGCCCGGAAGGATTTGGTGGTGGATAACGACGAGAAAAAAGGGGGAAAGGACATTTTATCGGTCTTAGGTGAGAGTGGATTTTTCATTTGTGCGCCATGACGGTGTTGACGCTCTCGCTACACAGCACGGGCTAATAGTGCTGAAGACTCGAACAAGAAGCTCAACGATTCTGAAGTTCTTGCCCAAGTCGCGTGAGTATCGTTGATACAAAGAATAATAAAATCAGACTGACGAACGAAATGTGATTGCCTACAGAACTATGCTCAATGCAGGTCAGTTCGGTTCATACGTCTTTATGCTCTATGTCAATAGCATCTTTTTATCAGGCCAGGAAACAATTTCATTCAGTACAACATATCTGCTTTATGAATTAAGCAGACACCCGGAAGATCAAACACGAGTTTTCCATGAAATACGCAACCTGCGGGATCAAATCGGTCAAGATACAGTTCCTAGCAGTAACGACTATGATTCTATGCCATATCTCAATGCGGTTATCAAGGTATGAGGCTGTTGTTAACTACTAGCATCTCATTCTGACCGAGAACGAAATTAGGAAGCTCTTCGTCTTCATTCCATCCTTGCAGGTGTCCAACGCGAAGCTTTGAACGACGATGTCATTCCGCTGGAATTTCCTGTCACAACTACCTCTGGTGAAACCATTAACCAGATTCCAGTGCGAAAGGGTCAACGGATTCATGTGAGCCTTGGTGCATCTAATCGGTAATTTCCTTGTCTTTTCTACCTAATATTTCGAGACTGAAGAGAGGCCATTTTTGTAAGACTCAATTGTGTATGGGGTCCGGACGCCAATGAATGGAATCCATCTCGGTTCCTTGAACCAGGTTACAGGAGAATAAGTGAAACACACGTAGGCGTAATCAACAATTTGTACGTTTGGTTGATTATTTTATTATTTTTATCCATCTTTCTAATCGTTGTATAGGACCACATTCAGTAAGTAAATAACCACAAAAAACTAAGGGATCAATCTCATAGAGTTCCGTATAGGTGGTGGCAACAGAGCGTGTATTGGCTGGCGTTTTGCGTAAGTGTTCTCTTTTTTCTCTTTGCTTCGCTCAATAAAGTTTTCACGTGTGTCGGTATCTCATCAGCCTCATGGAAATCCAATCCATTCTATTTGGGCTTCTGGAATCATTCGAATTTGTCTTTCCCACTGTATCGTCCAAGTCAAACCCGGCCAAACTGGAGGATGAGTATGAGTTACAGCGGGTACCCCTAAACTTGATGATCCCAGCAGTCAAGGGTAAAGAGTTCAGAGGACCTGCAGCCCCGTTGAAGGTGAAAATCAGGCATTATTAATGATAAACGTGACAATACGTCGATGTTCTTTGAGCGTAGTCTTTGTTTATGATTTGAACATGTAAATCATTGCTTTTATTAAACAAATCCAGACTTATTATTTGCCGGAGAAAACCCTACCCAAGGATTCATAAGTATTCATTTACAAGAAAATTGGAATTCTCCGTTGTCAGAGACCAGAGAGTCGGGCCCTCACAGCAAGTTGCGTAACGATAGGCCACCGCAAAAACTTTTCTACTCAGGCGGACTTTCAATTCACGTGACATGTAGCCCATAATAGATCTAAGATACTGTATGGATACGTACTGAATATACTTGAAACCACACTGCGTCTGCCAACTCTCAGCTTTCGCGATGAATACCGGGTCTCAGGTATACATAGAGTCACTGGGCAGCAGGTTTGCTCAACGGACTGCAGCAGAACTATAGTGAGAGAGGAGTTATTGAACCAGAGAGGACTCAGGAGCGGACATCCTCGGAGTTGTATTACTGGTCGCAATGTTGAGCGCTTGAGCATTTCTAGGCATTTCTGTGCCTCGCAATTTATACCTGCAGTGAAAACAAAGGCGGCATCATCGCTGTACTGATGGGTGTTTACGTCGACAAGGGTTGAGAGGAGTAATGCGTAAATTACTGGAACGAATTATTGGACGACGAGGGTGATGACTCAGATACGATGACGTCGTTTTCACGTGGGTTTCAGAGTCCGCCTGAGTAGAAAAGTTTTTGCGGTGGCCTATCGTTACGCAACTTGCTGCAAGCATGCCGTCCATAAAACTTGTAGTCGTAAGAAAATTCAAAACATTCAGGGATCGTTTGTCCCACTTACTCATGTGTTTACCCAAATTGCAATCGCGTTCATTTTCCCTCTTTCCCCATTCTCATCCCCCTCCCTAGCCTCCGAGCTCCCTACTATCTCGCCTTTCCGATGAAGGAATGTTGGGTTCCTTGATAAATCACGGCTTGTAGACTAGAGTCACTAGAGGCCTCTTCCTCAGCCGGTAACAGTTGATGAGCCATTCTAGGCATCGTAATTGCCACGCTTTCGGTGGCCCACTTCATTTACGAAGGAATCGTCTTTAACATGTCCGAGACGGTCACCGATGTGGTCCTGTTTGGACCGGCCGGTATCGACTTTCCCGGCCCGGTAACAGTTGATGGGCGTTCCAGGCCTCGTTACTTGCCACGCGCCTTCAACATCTGAATAAAGATGCACCAGCAAACGGTAGTTAGTGTCTGGTGTCTCCTTTGTGTCTAAACGCATATAGTTGACACATCTCGTTCGATACTTAAGATAGCCTATATCAAAGGTGAGACCTATTGTGACGCATCACAGGTTTGATTATTATTAGTTCCTATCTCCCGCTACCCTATCCATACTTCTGGTAGGCTGTGGCGATGAACGGAGAGTTGGATAGGGAAGTCGAAGGGATCGTGTTTGGAGGATTAGGAGGTCGAGGACTTACTGGACGTTCAAACGTTCAAATGTTCACTGCTTTAAGTTCCGTTCAGCCGTCCTCGCTCTGCTTTCAATGGCCTCAAGAGTACCTGTTCGATAGTCCGGTAACTCGGAAGATTATCGCGAGAGAAAGTTTACGCTGATACTTATCTATAACTTACGCGTCTTGTTTGTATAACATTTAGTTTCTCTTTCCTACTGACTCGTCTTTGAAGTGTCTGTCCTTCCGTATAAATTCCTAGGGCGCTTTATCGCGAGTGCACAAAATGATTGATCACAACATATCTCGATGTGATCCCTTCGTTCATCGACTCTGGGTTCTTATAATTTATACCTTAGAGTCTGGACCTTACTATGGGTTCGTCATGCAACGAACCCTTCCAGTCATGAAGATTTTATTCATAAAATTGGTATGAGACTCAATTTTTGAGCTAACACGACACTGACTTACTGTGAGTACCAGACCGTTCGGGTACCGATGACAATTGAATATGCACAGTAGCCACCCGAAGTCTTTTTATGAATGTTCCTCTGAATATTTAAACCCAGACGTCGAAGGGCCAAAGAAACTCACAACTTTGAGCATTTTTCTCAGCTGTAACATTCAAATACACTCAAACATAACCTCACACATCGATTTTAGTTATGTCTTCTGCTACCGCCACAGCGAGTGACATGACTGCTACTCTCGCCCTTCCTCCTCTGCCTCACGCTCAGGCAGTTTCCCCGTCTAACACGACTTTTGCTGCACCTCCTCTACATGATTCTATCTCCGTCCTCCAAATGTTAGATTGGCACTACGATCACAGCTCTTCGCACCCGTTCTTCATCTATGCCCAACCCGACGTTCCAAGTTCTTCCGAAAGTAATGCCGTTCGAATCATTACTTGGAAGGAGACTGTCGAAGCCGTGTATACTGGTGTCGAGCTCATTCGTAACCACGTTCAACGAGGACTAGGACCTAACAAGATTGATGGCCAAGTTGTTGGGATTCTATCCTATTCCGATTCCATCCCCTATGCTACCACGATGCTTTCTGTCATGCGTGCCAATCTTGTTCTCTTCCCGATCTCCCCCAGAAACTCTCCCCAGGCCGTTGCTCATCTTGTTCAAAAAGTTGGGGTGGCACATATGCTTGTTGTGCTCGACCAGAGCGTACAAGAGTTGATGTCGGGAGCGGTGGAGTTTTTAAAGGCAGAGTACGGGTATCGCGATGACCAAATCCCTGCGGCGTCGATGATGCCTCTGTTTGAGGATCTATATCTAGAGAATGGGACTAAAGGAAAGATAATTGTTGAAAAGATCAGAGAAGAAACTCCTTTGAAGAGACAACGACCTCAGGACATCCAGTTCTATTTACATTCTTCTGGTATGTCTTTGTTCAGCCCTTTTATCTTCTATTCCCTTTACAAGATTTATCTCAACATATCTCATCAGGATCAACTGCTTTCCCCAAACCCATACCTTACACTACCCGTGGATATCTAGAGCTATCTGTCTCTCCCTACTTCGCAGGACAGGATCTCAAGGCTGGCAATATTTCATCCATGCATGCCGTTCCAATGTTCCACTCGATGGGGATGTTCCATTTGGCTTGGGTCATCACTTGTGGAATTGTCTGTGCGGTTTTCCCTCCTCAGCTTCCTCCTGTTCAGCCAACACCCGAGAATGTGTTCCATGCTTCTGTCGAGACAAATGTGGATTATACGCTGTGCGTCCCTTCGTTGATAGAGGTGTGTCTCTTTCTTTCTTTCTCGACACTGGCGAATCAGAATTTTCGATGCTGAATCTTTTGTTATATAGGTATGGTCCCAGACACCCTCCTACGTAGATTGGCTAGCCAAGCGAAAGGGGGTGATATTTGGAGGAGGTCCGTTGGACAAGGAAGTAGGAGATCGTTTGGCTGCCAAGGGTGTTCCACTCTTCAGTGCATATGGATCGTGAGTGCTTGAAATCACCTTTTCGTTCTCAATCTGTTTTTTTTCTTAATTCAAAAGGATCTAATGTGTTTACCTTTCTCTTCTCCTTTTCTACTTCTTATCAGAACGGAGTGTGGTTCTGTGTCTCAACACACCCCTAAAGAGGTGGACCGAGATGCCTGGGACTACCTACGGTTCAATAAGCATCTCAACATCCAGTTTATTCCTTCTGGTGATGATGCTTTTGAGCTTGTCATGCTGGTAAGTCACTCCGTTTAGTAAACTTCTTGACGCAAATGTTCAATTGATATCTCACATGTATTCTCACCACTTCTTCTCTATTTTATATATCCAACAGTCCAATGAACACTTTACTCCTCGTGTTTTCAATACCACAATCAACGGTGTCAATGGATATGCGACTGCCGATTTATTCATCGAACATCCTCAGAAGAAAGGGTATTGGAAGATTCTCGGTAGAGTGGACTCACAGATCATCCATTCGTCTGGGGAGAAGACTAATCCTGGGCCGCTTGGTTAGTCCTTTTAAAATCTGTTTTTCCCATAAAGAATCGATCCAATCTAAGCATGTCTCACAGAGAGCATAATGAACCGAGACCCACACGTAACAGCTTCGGTCATGTTCGGACGCGGCAAGTTTCAAGCTGGGATTATTGTAGAGCCCACAAAGGAAGAGCAATTCGACCCGAGGGACGATGTGAAATTAAGCGAGTTTAGGAATAAAATTTGGTGAGGACTTACTTACTACTTCGATCTATTTGTACTCGAGTTGTTCATAGTTCAGCGACTAACTATCCACCCGCTCTTCTCTCCAGGCCTACGGTGGAAAAGATGAATGCTTTTGCCCCTCAACATTCAAGGATATTTAAAGAAATGATCCTCGTAGCCTCTCCATCTAAACCATTCACTTATACAGCCAAAAATACGACTAGGTAAGCTTCACTTCACAAAAAATGAGGTGTTGTTTCTAATACTTACCACCAATCCATTTCAAACCAGGAACAACGCCATCATCAAAGAATACGCGTCCGAGATCGAAGCTATCTATGACAGCTTGGAGGAGAGCACTCAATCAAACATACCTGCTCCAGCTCAATGGGATTTGGAGTCTTCTACCGAGTTCGTGAGGACGGTGGTTAAGAAAGTCTTGGCTATCGAGGACATTGGAGATGAAGAGGATGTATTCCAGAGGGGAGGTGATAGTCTTCAAGCCACTTGGATCAAAAATTCTCTTCTTCGTGGACTCCGCGACAGTAACAACAGCAAAGCGAAAGTCGATACGAGAGGGTCGACGAGTAATTTCGTTTATGAACACCCCACGATTGCATCTCTCGCTTCTTTTATTACTCTAGTTGCGCAACGTGGGACACTCTCGCCGCTCCAAGGGAGTTCGGAAATGCAAGCTGTTGAAAGGGATGTGGAGGCTATGCATCGGATGGTGGAGAAGTATTCGAAAAACTTTGTTCCTGTGAACGAGAACTTGCCGTTGACGAGTAATGAAAGGAAAGTGGTGTTGATGACCGGATCGACGGGAAGTGTAGGTGTTCATATCCTCGATAGGTTGCTTCAGGATGAGACGGTAGAGAGGGTGTATGCATTGATCAGGAAGGGAGGAAGCGGCCTTAGTATCGAGATGAAGCAGGTCAATGGGTTCATAGAGAGGGGTGTCGATAGTGATCTTGTGAGGTCAAAGAAGTTGGTTTTGTTGGAAGCGAGTTTGAGTCAGGAAAGGTTTGGGTTGGAGGAGGGAGTGTTTGAGGAGGTGAAGAGTCGGGTGACGCATATCATTGCGAATGGTGTTTTTCTTTCTTTTTTTCCGAGTCCTTGGATTTAATGTGTTTTCTTCTTATCTCTTCTTCCGAAGCGTGGCGCGTCGATTTCAATATTGGTCTTTCATCATTCGAAGCAGATATTAAAGGCTTGAGATATATGGTTGACCTTGCTCTTGCCAAGAATGCTTTGCTCGTGTTCATCAGTTCTATCGGTGTCTTCCAACGTACGTATCATTACCCCTTTATCTTGACCTCTTGAGCCATTCTCATGATTTTTTTCCCACCCAGGATATATCTATGCCAAAACCCGACCTTTCTCCGAACAGCATCTTCCTGCACAAGTAGCCTCGAGCGGTGGATACTCCCAAGGTAAATGGGTCTCTGAACAGATCATGCAGAACGCAGCAACCCAAGCTCGGTTGAGGTCTGTCATTGTGAGACTTGGACAGGCTTGTGGAAGTCCGAACGGGTCTTGGAATAGTAAAGAATGGTTACCCGCGCTGGTGAGGAGTGCACCGGTGTTGGGATGTGTTCCTGGGGACGACAGGGTGAGTGGTTCATGAAGTGAAAGAATATAAAAAGGACTGACTCGCATACGGCAAAATTTTCTCTAGTTGGTGTCTTGGATACCTGCCGACATGGCCGCGCGTGCCATCAAAGACTTTCTCGATGTCCCCACAACCGAGACGAACGGTCAGACAGCGATTGTGCACTTGATCCACCCCCGACCCGTTCGATGGTCGACGCTTGCTCATCTCATCGCATCACGTCTGGAGAACGTCGATGTTGTACCGTTCAAAGTTTGGTTGGCGAAGCTGGAAGAAAAGGGCAGAGAAGATCCAGAGGCGGAGAAGAAGATTTCGGCATTGAGGATACTTGAGTTCTATAAGGGGTTAGCCTCTGAGACCCAAGCTAGGAGTGGTAGTGTCCCTTTGACGACAAGTGGACAGACTGAGGATGAGTTGGAGGCATTTGGGTTTCCTGAGATTGGGATGGAGAGGGCGAAGAAGCTTTCGGAGACACTGGCGGATCCAGAGGTTAGACAATTGGAAGAGAGAGATGTAGAGAGGTGGTTGAGATGCTGGGGGCTTTTGAGAGACTGAGGGTGATAGCACTAGATGAGCCTAGTGCCAAACTTAAGCTATTAGGTTTTTGGAATGCTAGTGTGACATAAATGTGCGTATTTACTGGAACAGCGATGTTAACTGTTTACGAGGCCGATTGAAAGGAGGAATCGTCCCCGACTCTCTCTTATCTAATTTGTTTACAAATTAGATAATAATAAGAAACAGGGTATTAAGTATGTCTGGAGGTCGACCATAGGGTTCCCACGAGTCATTCTTTGTAAGCAATTCAGAGTCATAAACAAAGAAAAATAAATAAAACGGAAACAGGGGCCAACGACAGCACCCAACAACGCTCGACCGGAAACACCGTCAGAGACCATCCGTTGACCCGTTCAAACGTACAATATCCTCACCCTCACTCGAGCCACATAGACACCATCCGTCGACCCGCTCAACTCACAAACTACTTACGTTACATCTGCCTAAGACTACAACTATCCACGGTTTTTGCCAACGCATTCATCAATACCATCACCAAGCTAACCGAGCAGTAATGTTAGCCTTTCTAAGTTCCATCAATCGGCCATGCTTTCACAGCAAAGCGAGTATCATGACGAGTCACGAGAACAACGGTTAGTACCCAATTTATGTTTTTTTTTTTTATTGTGTGTAATAGCACTACGTTTGCATATGGATGTTAACGGGTGTTTCTTACCTGCTTCGGGGTTCCTGAGCAGTCGGGGACGCACCGCTTGCGGGGGTTAGGATCTTTACTCGGTCACCGATGTGGTCTTGTTTATCAAGACCTTAATTACCAATCAAGCATCGGAAACTCCGGGCTTCTTTCACCCGAGTTCATCTGATGGTCCTGTTTGGATCAGAAGCCTCTTTCTCGCCGTAACAGCCATTCCGGGCCTCGTACTTGTCACGCTTGCGGTGGCCCCATTCTTTACATGCGACTTTCAGCCCGAGACGGTCACCGATGTGGTCCTGTTTGGACCGAAAGGCATCTACTTCTCGGCCCGGTAACAGTTGATGGGCACGTGCCACGACCGGCCTCCTCAATTGCCACGCGTCGCGTTGGCCCACTTCATCCCTGAATCGACTTGAAGGTGGGTATCTTGCCAGGGCAGAGATAGTGCCTACACTGGTTTTCAAAAAAGACCTTCAACAGAAAAGATACATTCGATCTCGCACTCAACGCATGCCCATCATTCTTTCCACAAGTCCCCGAACCCTCTAGCTTGATGAAGAAAAGTGGGCCAACGCAATTAACGAGACTGGTTGTGGAACGGGTATGTACCCTTCAACTGTTGTCTGTGAAAGTCAATCAAAACAAGACCCCAACGGTGACGGAGTCGAGCTTAAAGTTGCATGTAAAAACAAGTCTTTCCGATCGTAAACACCGGCCTCGTAAAAATGTGCCATAGTTGGCTTAAGCATTTATTCCATATAATTAGTTTATGTATACTAATTGAACATACTTCTCATGCATTGCTTATCCAGAAAGAAATAAAACTGGAGACGAGGCCATCCGATCAATTGGCTGCCTTACAGAAAGCCACCCTGGAGCCGACACAAAGAATGTTAGTGATACAAAAAGATCTCCAATAAGTACTTCCCTTTCAACTTTCACTCGGCACAATCTGCGGTACTGACTTCCCACTGTGACCTCGCCTCCGGTGTAAACTGGAGCCATGTCGGAGTGCTTACAAAGTTCCGCAAAAATCTTTTCCCCGTCGTAAGCCATTAGACGACCTATTACCTGCGACGTTGTAAGGGCAGAATCAACGACTTGTAAGTCTTGGTGCCTGGTCAATTTTTACGAGATACTGTAGGATCTCAGCTAGGCTCTAGTATTCTAGATACTGAGTAGAATCAAGTATTTCTTTTCCACTTTTTGCTCTTCTCTTATGTTTTATGCTTGCCCATTATATCCATTTCTACTTCGTCGAAAAAAAATAGTGGCAAGGTGAATCCGAACGATCGCGGTCATTAACGGAGTTTTGGGAATGTCCAGTAATTATTTTCTCAGTCAGAATAAATAGAAGCCTATGGGAAGGCAGGACGACAGTTTCTCAGTGCGTGTTTGTCTTGTGATCAGTGTAGCAATGCACCGAATTGATTCATTTAGTAGACAAACGAAATGTTACCCAGCCCCGGTTGACACAATGCTGCGATACCGGCCATCTGATCACGTTTCATCAAAATAGAACTTCTCAAGTTCTTAGCCAGTTTCCATTGGTGCTTCAACACAAAAGGCAAAAGGATGATTTAGCACCCGAACGTGGTGTTCAAGCAACTTGTGGATGGTGCAGGATCTCCCAATGAGAAACTATAAATACCTCAAAGATCATACGAAGAAGAAAAGTCCGAGGAAACAAGAATAGAGAGAAGGCGGTCTCATAAATGATAAAGAGCCCCACCTTACTGTGCAGCTTCTACGGGAGGCTTACTTAGATTGTGCTCCAATTGTCCACGGAGGCTGCCAGTAACTCTGTCCTTCGAAAGTCTTCCATGAGCTCGCTGACATGTCCCGATGTTGACAAGCTCCAAACATCAAAACATGGAGTTAGTGAAAAGACCAATTCTCCAAGATAGCTGAGGCTGAGCACGACAAAATTGTATCGAGTTAGGTGTCAGGCAACATGCTCAACATGGTAGAAAAAAAAAGAGCGGGAAGAGAAGAATATCGGTAGAAGAAAAGGAAGAAGGCGCACGTTCCCATTTCTGAAGATTTGACAGCAAAGCTAAATGGGTTGATATCTATCTTCAAGCCTAGTTGCATACGACGAGCACGCCAGAGCAAAAGGTTGTAAAGAGTTAAGTGTGGCAAACGTAATAAAAAAAACGTTAACGAAAATAGACTGTATCTGCAACAGGAAAAATGAAAGCTCCAACAATATAAATCCCTTCAGTAAAGCTTAAAAAATGGTCAATGCAGATACGGTCTAATGTCGGTAAAAAGCGGAACGTGATGAAGAAGACTAGGCATAGGCATTGATCCCTGAAAAATAAGAGCCGTGTATCAAGTTGTCAGGAACAAGAACTCTATGCAAATCGAATCGGGGTCTCGCTGCCATTCAAATTCCATCTTGATAGGCTACAGCTGCTGGCTGAAATGTACCAATTACATAAAACTTCAAGTGGCTACCGCTAGAGAGATTATGCATAAGCTCAGGTCTATAATCATACAGTAGCATACGGTATCTTGAGATTTTCTACAAGAAAAAACTTGTCTGAGGATAGGAGAAAGGAGCAGAAGTTTTTTCGTATGAAGGAAAAAGCCGGCCTTTGATTACCTTGCGAGGCCAGGTCCCTTCTGTGTCAAAGTCGTGTGATCCGGTGTTTTTTTCCAAATAATTTTAAATGTGTCCCGACCCAGAAGTAAAGTCTATGTTCATACCGCATGGCTAATGATGAACGACAAACAAGCGTATTTCAGACATGTGTAGCGTTCTGCATTGTATGAGCCTACGAAGGGGTAGTGCATGGACCCATCCGATGTTAACTAATTTGAGCCAGGTTTCTGCCGATGGAGTCGGTTACAGTCGTTTGCATAAGTCGTGAGAATCCGCGCGTCGGAAAAAAAAAGTCACACAACATACGCATAAGCAATAAATCTTTAATAACTCAACAACCACAGGGATATAAAATTACGGGCAAATACTGATCTATGCAGAAAAACCCCCCGCACATGCCTGTAAACTCAGATTTTTAATAATTTGGGTTTTTTTGTTATCATATGAGCAAATTATCATTTTTTGTTAGAAAAAATAGCAATTTGGCAAAATCCCAAATTATTCAAAATCTGGGTTTATAGGCATGTGCGGGGGATTTTTCTGCACAGATTGATATTTGCCCATAATTTTGAATCCCTGTGGTTGTTGAGCTATCGAGGATTTATTGCTTAACCGTATGTTGTGTTACATTTTTTTGCGACGCGCGGATTCTCACGACTTATGCAAACGACTGTAACATCAATTTATCATATCAACTGCATTCAATGATCGGACTTGAGGCCTTGAGAGTCCACATTCTAAGATATCTTCACTTTATTTAAAAGTTGGTACATGCCACAAAACAACGCCGAGGAGATCCAATAAGGGTGAAGAAAATCGTGTCGCCGGAACGGGCTCTTAATTGTCCCATAGACACAGTGCCCGAATCTCTTGAGTATCTTCTAAGTTCTTGAAAGGAACAGCAATTTTACTGCATTGACTCCATGACTCGGTATGACAAAAGAAACGATAGAATGTTCAGAACCTCGGGCGAGTAATACATCAACAAAGTTGGATGTACTAGGATTTGCGCTGCAAAGTCGGGCCAAAATTTTATACCATCTGGGATCCACAAAATTAGGTTGATGTTCAAGACTGAATTTTTTGGATGGGATAGGTGTATAAAAGATCATAGCTTGAGTAGAGACGAAAGGACAACCTGACCTGTTCTTCAACGCTACTTTAAAGGTTTATCCTCTAATTTCTTCAATGTCAAAGAACGCTTCACAACGGATACCACGAGGAGGAGCATGCACCAACTGCAGGTACGACCAGGTTCAGAGTGGTTTTTGTAACTTAGACAACTAACTTCGGGGCGTACCAGACATCGTAGGATCGTGAGTCGACCTGCTGACCCATGATTTACATAGACCATTTACAGTTGAACATGTATCAGAAATGTGATGGTGCCGTCCCTAGATGCTCCAATTGTGAACGTTCCACAGGTCGTTTCCGTGACTGTGAATATCTCGATCGAGGCACCTCACAAATAGAAGACTTAGAACAACAAATCGCAGAACTAGAAAGTCGAATTCAAGAACGATCTTCCAATGCTGCACAGCGAATGGACGGTGGCGTCTCTCTACATGATCCGTACGTTACACCCACCACAACGCAAGTCCAATCTGCATGGGGTAGGTTGCGTGTTTCATTCTTCCTGTGCAATGTAAAGCACTAATGAAATCAGTATCTTTTCAAGTTCCGTCAGCTGGAAGATCTGAAGAAGTGCCACTGCAATTACGTCAAAATCTGTAAGTTGACTCTTCCAGATTCTAAAAAATAGCGCTGACTATCTGTGTTACACATTCCAGCTTGTTAGCCTTCATTCCCTATGCAAAAGATCTCGGGTTCTTCTTGAACTTGACCGAGATTTGCACCTTTATATTGTCGACTTCAATCACTCATGCTGGAGCTCCAGCCCCCAGTCCAGCATTGATGCATGTCCTATTTCTATGGGGCTCTCACCTTTCTACGTCGCCTCAAGTAACTGCTCTCGAGCCCGAATTTCTCTCCAGAGCGACAGGAAGTGTCTCTCATATTCTGAGTTTTCCTACCAGCACTGCATCTGATACTAACGCGACCTCAAGTCACCCCCATTGGAAAGTCCTTGAAGCGATCCAGAGTCACGTTCTTCTTGCACAATATTTCTTTTACAGAGGTCGCAAAATAGAAGGGATGTACTCGATAACCGTTGCGATTTCTCTTGTCCTAGGAACGAAAATGCATCGTATTCGATCTGAAGAAACCGGTCAAAGCCAGATGCAAATAGCTCTAGGCGGAGGCAATTATTCTCACGAAGTATCTTTTTTTGGTCATGAAACTCCACAGACTCAATTAGAAAAAGAAGAAACTCAGCGTATCAACGCATTTTGGACCGTGTTGGCTCTGAACAGTTTCTGGACAGCCGTTGACGGGCATGTTTCTAGTTTGCCTTATTGGACAGCTCGGATGAGGGTTGACACACCTTGGCCTTGCGTAAGTATTGTCAGTCTCACAAATAACCTGATTGTTTTATACGAATACCAGGTGAACTTGACTCCTGCCACCCAAAGTAGCTCTACTATTCAGCGCTTCTTAGTCAATTCTCCAGATGATGCTCATTCTACATTAGCTCTCTACGCTAAAGCCTGCATTCTGCTTGAACAAGCACTTGAGCTCACTAAACGATATGAGTGGAACCAATCCTCTCCGGACCCGGACCCAAACTCGTTTACCCGAAAATTCCTGAGTATCTTCAACAATCTTATGAAACTTACAGCCCGATTTATATCCCAGCTTCCATCTATTAACTCCATTCAAGAATTCGAGTCCCCTTCTTCCGATTCTGTTTATACCGAAGCTTCAAATTCGGGTTCCGGGAAGAGAATGTTGCTCGTCATTCATACTCTCGCTCGAGTCGCCATCATTCGGTTGTATATCCTCTTCGAGAATACGAGCTATTCAAGCTCAGATGAACGCGTGAGAACTCACAGACTGAAGGTAGAAGCAGCAAATGAATCCGCGAAGATGATTGATCTAATCGACGGAAGGGGTGTGGTATTTATTGATTCAATCATGGCTGTACGTACATTCAAAGTCATTCTGTTTTTCGTTTTGAAGGCTGCTAACCTTTCAATCATCTATAGATGCTATGGCCCATTATCACTCATGTCCTCTCTACTGAAATTCGTCGTCTGGGACAAAGAAGAGGTGGACAACAGGATTCTCGTTTCTTTGGTTACCAGAAGTCGTATGACTTGATTGTCCAAGCAATGTCCGGACTAGCTTCCAGTAGTCCGCTTATGAATGAGCAGTTAATGAAGATGCAAGAACTTTCTCGATCCGAGTAACTTCACAGACCATACAAGTTTCCAAGTTTTACTTTACATGATATGTATATGCAAGATCACTTTAAGTATGTACACGATTTCGAGGATTCTACAGCGCTATTTCAATCAACTTATTTAATTTACATCTTTAATATTCGTATTGTCTTGTCCGTTCTTAGTATTTATCAAAGCAGATGTCGATTTCAAGTTGGTGAACTATGACTCATGATACAGGTTCGCAAGAGATAAGATAGAACATCATTAATTTGTTGACAGCGAGGGTAAAAAATATTGGCTGGCTGTCGCCGTACTCGTCAACTCTGGCCGAGGTACGGGCTCATATGACAAATTAAATCTTCCAGTGTTGCCATCGATTTTATATACTTTGTGATGGAAACAACAGCGAGTGTTACCTCCCTGGAAGAATATGATGATAAAAAGGTGTTCATGCTATCGGGAAACTAGTTCTGTTAAACCAAGCATCCATTCAATTTCTGGTAGAACCTATGCACGTCATATACCTATACTTAGCTCTTGGAGTACATGCACACACTAGGTGGCAGTGAGTATTGTGCTCTAACGTAATACGGTGCTAAGGGGGAAAAATTCTGATATGGGATACTAATACTTAGAGTAGACCGATTCAGCTTGCTTCGGAGCCTCAAAATTCATAAGCGAGTGAGCTCAAAGACGAGAAGGAATAGTAGGAAGCCTGTGGTTGAGACTAGTACGTGGAGACAGCGTGCTGTCAGCTGATTCAGCCGAACTTGATTAAAGAATTATCCGAGTCTAACATTGCGCACTGGTGACTGCAGGACACTCCCGACCAACCAGACAATTAACGAGGCCAGTTGTGGAATGCCCATCAGCTGTTACCAGGAAAGTCGACACCTTCCGATCCAAACAGGAACACATCGACTCGGGCATGGGGTAGCGGAGTTTAAACTTTGGTGATCATACTACACGACTCTTCCCCTATTTACAGGATGGCTAATCTCCCACCCGCAGAGCATGTACTCAACAAGGCTGGAGAGGAGGATGTGAAGAGCGCTTACAGAATCGTTCTAGAAGCTGAAAACGTAGCTTCCAAAACAATGGACTTAGTCTCTGCTCGAGTTATTGGCTACCTCTTGCTCTATCCTCTCAACCACACCTCACGCCAAAGGGTTACTACTGAAGTGTTCTCTATAAATCGACTGTACAAAAATGAGGTCTCAGAAAAAGTTTTCTTACTTGGCAAGATGTACATCGATCACTTGATCTGTCCATGTATGTCTTCTTCCTCGCGTCAAACTTTTCCTCAAGCCATTTTCTAGTTAGGGGTTCTCCGGGGAGGACACCCTCGTCTTCACAACATGTTTCAAGACCTTCCTATGACTTTCTGCGCGATATGATAAGAGAGACTCTGGTTCCATATCCGACCAATCACAGCCAGACAAAATCAAATGTATGAGAGCCAACGCCCCCCTGAGGTTCTTAAATTCTGATTTCTTTCTGCAGGCCCTGATTCGAGATGGCTTCCGTTGCATGGTGACCCGCAAACTGGATCTAGAATCCGTCGCTTCAGTGAAAGATCTAGGTACTCTTGTCGCCTCAGAGTGGCCAAAAGATCCAGGAACTACAACCGAATGTGCCTATATCTTTCCGAAGTCGACGAGCAGCGGGATTTCAGGCACCACCCCACCAGAGTTGCAGAAAGTGAGCAATTGTTCTCGTTCTCTGATCATCGGGATTGTTGATATCTCGAAAGCTTCAATGTGCAGCTTCGTTCTGGACAATATTGGAAAGTTTTGGTTACTCCGGCATCTCGCAAGAGCTAAACGGACAACAAGTCCACCAACTCGGTAATGTGATGACCCATGACATTGGTCTACATAAATGGATGGATAAGCTAGTACTTTGGTTCGAGGAAGCCGCTGACGGTGTATGTCTCTTGTTATGCATTCAGTGAGTATGATCTTGACAATGACTATGCCCGACACAGGTTCCTAATCACTACAACGTCAAGATAATTGAAAGATACGAAACGTTAGCACGAAGGCATCTCAGTTTACCAACCGACGTCACTTTTACCGTTGATCAAATCGTCCAGTCTCGTCTGAAACCGGATTCTCCTCCTCTCACAGGATCCGAGCTGCCTCTTCCTAACCCAAAATACCTTCATATTCATGCTTCCGTCTGTCGAATCGCTCACATGTCCGGCGCAGCTGATTACATCGATTTCATTTTTCGTGACATGGAAAGGCTGGATGTGCTTGCAGAAGACGGGGCTTCTGCGGATGTGTTGGCAGGCACACTGTCTTTCTCCACAGCTTTGCCAGCTGTTGGGACTGCACTTGTTCGAGAATGTGGACGGTGAGGACGAACGGGTGGAACCAAGAAACGGCGCTCGCTTTCATGTAGTCGAGGCTGATGGTTCTCCTTTTGGTGTGACGCCATTAGTTTAATACGAATTGGCATATGGCCGACATGTTGCCCTTATACTTGGCGCCAGACTATCCGCCGCTCCCCATTGACGAAAACGTTGCTCTTATCTTTGTGTCCGAGTCGTCGCTCACCGATCACAATGCTACTGTTGGCGCTGTTCCATTTTGAATCTTCCTTTCAACTTTGCAAATCGACGAGGAATGAATCGATGACGCGCTTGCTACTTTTTTTTGCGTTGCTTCATCAAACTACATCAGAAGTACTGTTCCGTGTTACTTACTTTTTACCCAGGGACAAAGCGAAAGAGTCGGCAAATACTCCAGTCTAATATATTAACCACTCCAAAAGAATCTCCATTCGTCCCTGTTCAACTTCATTCGCTATACAACGGTAAAATTCGGGTTATTAGTTTCTGTATGACTTGATTCTTTTTATGTACTGAAGTCGATTGCTCCTTCTTGACCTCCTGGTGACCTTTACATGCAATTTTTTTAAATTGAAAAAAGCTATGGTCAGACTGGATGTGGCTTATAAGTATACTAAAAGAATTGATAAGTCTAATCGTCAGCTTTATTCGTTCAAACTACTCTCAGCCTTAATATCGGGTTCTTCGCCAATCAGGCTTGCTGTCGGGTCCGGAGGATGTCTGGGTCTTGACACTTCTGAAATTTTCAGCGCCCTTCACACAACATTGCTAACAAGGGAGGAGGAAGTTATCAACCGGAAAGGAAGATTAACCGTCTATATAATATTGCTGATGAACCGCCTATACTTGAATATCCGAGTCTCAGTGAGACTCGGATATTCAAGTATAGGCGGTTCGTTGGCACGTATACTTTGCGAACCAAATGCTTCAGCTTCGAGTGACTCGTTTTCTCGTGACGGCTCCGACCGAGGTATAAATGAGCTCGACCTCTAGGACGTATTGGTCAATAAATACATTCCCTGATCTTTCGGTGACAGTCAATTTTTACCACACAAAATCTATTATATGCCCTCCCTGTTTAGCCTCCTTGCTGCGGGAGGAGCATTGCTCGTCCTTCACCTCATTTCCCGTATCACTCGTAAACCCCTTTCCAAGCTCAGAGGGCCAAAAGCTTCATCGCTCTTAGCTGGTAAGTACGGTTTGCTACACCACTTGTTTGATTATTTGAGCTTTGTTAATGGACTACTCCAACTTTAGGGTACGAGTATGACCTCTTCAACCAGAAGTCTGCTGGTGATAAGGAATACAAATGGTATCAAGAATACGGGACTGCTTTCCGCATTAATGGACCTTATGGAGTATGTCTCAACGATTTCAAGAGCCTTGTGCAGGGGACAGTTCTGATAATTATGAACAGGAGGAAGTACTTATGACGGCAGACCCAAAAGCACTACAACATATACTCCAAACTTCTGGTAAGTCGTTGGTCATAGTACGTAGAAATGTCAGGTATTGACTCTAAAAATGTCTTTCCATCAGGTTCCCTTTACTGCAAGCCAATCGAGATCCGACGCCGCATTTCTCGCCTCTTCGACAAAGGTGTTGTGTGGGCTGAAGGTGAGCATAAAGTCCCTGACGCTATAAATCCAGTGGCACTCCTAACTTTTCAAATCAGGTGATATTCATCAACGCCACCGCAAAGTTCTCAACCCTGCTTTCTCGGCCCAGCAATTGAGACAGTTTCTAGCCATTTTCCGAGAATCTGTGTCACATGTAAGATTCATATACATCATCAGACACTGTAATTTTGTCGCGGTAGACTTACTAGCCCTTCTAGCTTACTCGTAAATGGAAAGAGGACATAACTCAGGGTGGTTCAAACGAGAAACAGATAAATATACCATTTTGGTTGAGCAGGATGACTTTGGACATCATTGGAAAAAGTACGTCTCTATTCATCTTCAGCTTCTCACCCGAGATTCATAACTCAACGAGCCCACAGCCTCCTTCGATTTCGATTTCGGTGCTCTTGATAATAAGGAAGGAGTCCCCTTGAGACTCAAATTTCAAAACCTTTTGTAGGCAGAATTTTTAGTATCTTGAACTGGTCATATTCTTATCTTATTACTTGTCCCCAGCCAGGATTCTGTCCAACCCACTAAAGCCAACATGGTTCATCGTACGCTCGAACGCTATGCCCCTTCTATATTCCGGATGTTCCCGTCAAAAGAAGACATTCGCCATCGGGACTTCGCGAACGAGACTCGTAAAATTGCTCGTGATATATACGCTCGGAAAGACTTGGTGAACGACGAGAAAAAGGGGGGAAAGGACATTTTATCGGTCTTGGGTGAGAGTGGAATTGTCATTTGCGTGTCATGATGGTGCTGACGCTCTCACTACACAGCACGGGCTAATCATGATGAAGACCCGAAAAAGAGGCTCAACGATTCCGAAGTTCTTGCCCAAGTCGCGTGAGTATCGTTCAACGGTGCAAGGAATAATGAAATCGGACTGACGAACAAATTTGTAATTGCCTACAGAACTATGGTTAATGCAGGTCAGTTCGAATCATACATCTTGATGAACTGTGTCAATAGCATCCTTTTATCAGGCCAGGAAACAATTTCATTCAGTACAACATATCTGCTTTACGAATTAAGCAGGCACCTGGAAGATCAAACACGAGTTTACCATGAAATACGCAACTTGCGGGCTCAGATCGGTCAAGATAAAGTTCCAAGTAGTAACGACTATGATTCTATGCCATATTTCAATGCGGTTATCAAGGTATCAGAGCTGCTATTCACTACTAGCATGTCGTTCTGACTGAGAACGAAATTAGGAAGCTCTTCGTCTTCATTCCATTCTCATAGATGTCCAACGCGAAGCTGTGAACGATGACGTGATTCCGCTGGAATTTCCCGTTACGACTCTCTCTGGTGAAACCGTTAATCAGATTCCAGTGAGAAAGGGTCAAAGAATTCATATAAGCCTTGGTGCATCTAATCGGTAATTTCCTTGTTCTTTCTATGTAATTCTCCAAAACTGAAAGTGGCCATCTTTGTGGACATAAGACTCAAATGTGTATGGGGTCCGGACGCTAGTGACTGGAATCCATCTCGGTTCCTAGAACCAGGTTACAAGAGAATAAGTGAAACAAACGTCGGGGTAACCAATAATTTGTGCGTTTGTTCAATTAATTTACTATTTTTATCCAGCTTTCTGATTGTTGTATAGAGCCACATTCGGTAAGCAAATAGCCACAAAAAGTCAAGAGATTGATCTCATAGAGATCCGTGTAGGTGGCGGCAACAGAGCATGTATTGGTTGGCTTTTTGCGTGAGTGTTCTTTTTTTCCCCTATGGCGAAGTTTTCATGTGTATCGGTGTCTATTTAACAGCCTCATGGAGATGCAATCCATTCTATTTGGGCTTCTGGAATCGTTCGAATTTGTTTTTCCCACTGTGCCGTCCAAGTCAAACCCGGCCGAAGTGGAGGATGAGTATGAATTACAGAGGGTGCCCCTAAGCCTGATGATCCCAGCAGTCAAGGGTACAGAGTTCAGAGGACCTGCAGCTCCATTGCAGGTGAAGATTAGACATTCTTGATGTTAAACGCGACAATACTCGGATGTTCTTTAAGCACAGTCTTCGTGTATGCTTTGAACATGTAGTAGATTATTACCTTTCTTTGGTAAACCTAGACTTGTTATATATCTGCTAGGGTTTAACAATGAAACCCAACTAAGCATTTTTGAGTACTTATTACAAATTGAGAAGTTTGGGACTCTAGTACTAGTAAGTGTTGGGGCGGGGAGAGTGTCAAAGATATATCTATTACCTGCGGGCATGTTCTTGAAGTATTCTAAAATTTTCACGAGGTGCTCTTATACTGCTAAGGTTCACGTCAGAGAGAAGTGTGCTCCCAAAGATGGTCTGATTAAGCATGATGGGTGGGCGTTAGTAGATCCGGTAGAATAGAGAGTAAGCAAAAATGAAGAAGGAGAAGAAAAAGGCGTACCTTGAAACATTCGCATTTATGATCTTGACCTCTCTTCTTGCCTTTTCCTGGTTTCGCTGCTCCATTGGTAGTGGTAGGTGGTGCACTATAGCCGGCACACTCAGTGTCGTGGTGGACATCCCATTAGGAAGACCCATTAGACACGACTTTAATAGGTATCGCGGTAGAGTTGCCGCCGTTGACAGTGATGGGGACAGTAGACGTAGCTGGAGACGAAGTAGGTGGCCCGACCTGAGATAATGAACGTGAAGACGAAAGGGTTACTACGAGAGAGAGTGGCCGCAGAGGCTAGTCTGTAGGAAAAAAATAAAGGAATTAGTATAACTTACCATGAAAATAATCGGAACATGGTTGGGCCATAAAATTTTTGGTGCTGTCGATAGACAGGCAGAGCAAGGTTTCCATCAAAGAGCGGAGGGTGTAAGGGAACGTAGAAAGAAAACAAGACTAGAAACTAAGCATCACTCAATCTCCTAGTCTTCCTTGTCGACGACCACCGAGTCGGCTGCGCTTGCCGGAAGGGATCTTGGCTGACCAATCACAAATGCTTGGAACCTAAACCATTTGTTTGTCAGAACAAACAACCTCTCTTGGTCGTTCGCTATGACGGACGTAGAAGAAGACGGGGCTTCTGTGGATGTGTTGGTAGGTGCACTGTCTTTCTTCACAGCTTCGCTAGCTGGTGTGACTACATCAACGTAAGCTATTTGGTGTATAGCTATAGAGGAGAACTTGTCTACAGATTATACACCGTAAATGAATACAGGTACCACCCTGTATCTTCTCAAAGTTCTCATGGACAAATGGCAACGTCAGAGGATATGGGCCTCGTACTATGGCTAACTGGAAGCCAAGTTTTTTTTGGTATGACGTCATTAGATTCCAAAGGCATCACCGCTCCCCATTGGCAAACGCTGCTCTTCTCTTCCAACCGGGTCTTGAACTGGTCTCTTTATGTGACTAAAATGCGTCTCTGAGGGAGATGGTTGGGTAATGCAGAAGCCATATTAGAGATGGGAAGAATTTGTCGTCGTCACCCATTACAATGCTGTTGCACTGCTCCATTTTGAATCTTTCTTTCAAACCGAAGAGAGATGACGCTTGCTGCTTTTTTTGCGTTGCTTCATCAAATCGGAACTGTTCCGCATTATTTACTGTTTACCCAGAGACAAGGCGGAAGAATTGGCGGAATGCTCCAGTCTAATGTCAACCACGTAAAAGAACCTCTATTTGTCTCTGGTCAACTTCATTTGCTATACAACGGTAAAATTTGGGTGTTATGTTATTAGTTTTTGTATGACTGATTCTTTTTATGTACTGAAGTCGATTGCTCCCTCTTGAACTTCTAATGACCTTTAAATTTATACTGCAAGTTTTCTAATAACAAAAAGCTATGGTCAGACTGGATGTGGCTAATAAGTATACTAAAAGAATTGATAATTCTAATCGTCAGTTTTACTCATTCAGACTACTCTGAGCCTGAATATCGGGTTTTTCGCCAAGCTGGCTTACGGTCTGGTCCAAAGGATGACTTTCTGGGTCTTGACACTTCTGGAAAAGCTCGGCGTCCTTCACATAACATTGCTGACAATGAATATTAACCGTCTATACGTGAATGTGCTTCTGAGTCTCACGACCACTTTACGAACCAAATACTTCAGCTTCTATCAAAATATGAGTGACTCGTTTCTCGTGGCTCCAACCGTGGTATAAGTGGTCTCGACCTCTGAAGCGTATTGGTCAAGAAATACATTCCCTCCTCTTCCACTGACAGTCGATTTTACCACAAGAAACCTATCATATGTCCTTGTTGTTTAGCTTCCTTGCTGTGGGAGGAGCGTTACTCGTCCTTCGTTTTATCGCTCGTATCACTCGTAAACCCCTTTCCAAGCTCAGAGGGCCAAAAGCTTCATCGCTCTTAGCTGGTGTGTATGGTTTGCTATACCACTTATTTGATTATTTTAGTTTTGTTAATCGACCTTTAGGATACGAGTACGACCTCTTCAACCAGAAGTCTGCTGGCGATAAGGAATACAAATGGTATCAAGAATACGGGACTGCTTTCCGCGCTACCGGTGCTTATGGGGTATGCCTCAACGATTTTAAGACCTTTGCAGAGAACGGATCTGATATTGATGAACAGGAGGAAGTACTTATGACGGCGGACCCAAAGGCACTACAATATATACTCCAAACTTCGGGTAAGTTGCTGGTCAGAGTACGTAGAGATGCCAAGTATTGACTCGAAAATGTCTTTCTACCAGGTTACCGCTTCAGCAGACCAATCGAGTTCCAACGCCGCATCTCTCGTCTCTTTGACAAAGGTGTTTTGTGGGCTGAGGGTGAGCATCATAAAGTCCTTAACGCTATAAATCCAGTGGCACTCTTACGTTTCAAATTAGGTGATATTCATCAACGCCACCGCAAAGTTCTCAACCCTGCTTTCTCGGCCCAGCAATTGAAACAGTTTTTAGCTATTTTCCAAGAATCTGTGTCACATGTAAGATTTTCTATGTATCATCGGAATACTTATACTGGGCTTTTGTCACGGTAGACTTACCAGCGCTTCTAGCTTGCTCGTAAATGGAAAGAGGACATATCTCAAGGTGGTTTGAACGAGAAACAGATAAATATTCCATTTTGGCTGGGAAGAATGTCTTTGGACATCATTGGAAAAAGTACATCTCTATTCATCTTCGGCTTCTCCTTCTCACACACGAGATTCAAAACTCTCAATGAACCCACAGCTTCCTTCGATTTCGATTTCGGTGCTCTTGACAACAAAGATGGAGTCCCTTTAAGAAACAAATTTCAGAACCTTTTGTACGCAGGCCAGTCTCTGAAGCAGGCCACATTCTTATATATTATCACTTGCCCACAGCCAAGATTCCGTCCAACCCTCTAAAGCCAACATGATTCATCGCACCCTCGAACGCTATGCCCCTTCTATCTTCCGGATGTTCCCATCAAAAGAAAACCTTCGCCATCTGGACTTTTTGAATGAGACTCACAAAATTGCTCGTGATATCTACGCTCGGAAAGATTTGGTGGTGGATAACGACGAGAAAAAAGGGGGAAAGGACATTTTATCGGTCTTAGGTGAGAATGGACTTTTCATTTGGGTGCCATGACGGTGCTAATGCTCTCGCTACACAGCACATGCTAATAATGCTGAAGACTCGAGAAAGAAGCTCAACGATTCTGAAGTTCTTGCTCAAGTCGCGTGAGTATCGTTGATACAAAGAATAAAATTGCACTGACGAACAAAATGTAATTACCTACAGAACTATGCTCAATGCAGGTCAGTTCAAATCATACGTCTTCATGCAAAATGTCCATAGCATCTTTTATCAGGCCAGGAAACAATTTCATTCAGTACAACATATCTGCTTTACGAATTAAGCAGGCACCTGGAAGATCAAACACGAGTTTTCCGTGAAATACGCAACTTGCGGGATCAAATAGGTCAAGATACCGTTCCGAGTAGTAACGACTATGATTCTATGCCATATTTCAATGCGGTTATCAAGGTATCAGAGCTGCTATTCACTACTAGCACATCGTTCTGACTGAGAACGAAATTAGGAAGCTCTTCGTCTTCATTCCATTCTTGCAGATGTCCAACGCGAAGCTTTGAACGATGATGTGATTCCACTGGAATTTCCCATTACGACTGCCGCTGGTGAAACCGTTAATCAGATTCCAGTGAGAAAGGGTCAAAGGATTTACATGAGCCTTGGCGCATCTAATCGGTAATTTCCTGGTTCTTTCTATGCAATGCTCCGAAACTGAAGGGTGGCCATCTTTGTGAACATAAGACTCAATTGTGTATGGGGTCCGGACGCTAATGACTGGAATCCATCCCGGTTCCTAGAACCAGGTTACAAGAGAATAAGTGAAACAAACGTCGGGGTAATCAATAATTTGTGCGTTTGTTCCATTACTAGCCGTGACCCGTGCGATGCACGGATTTTCTGTCGGGAGTGAGTTGCTGAGATGGTTGGAGCTGTCACACATGAAATAATCACTAAAAAACAATCGAGAAAGATTGAACATTGAAGAACTTACCAAGAGTAGAAGGAGGCAAAGATTTGTAGCTGGTAGGCGGACAGATAATGAAGGTGGAAGATTTGCTAACCGAATTGGAGGGAAAAAGCGTGTGTTTATAAAGCCCTGTAACATTAGCGAAGGAAGTTTCAAGAATTTTGAGGAATTACCGCATTCCATCCGCTAGCAAAGGGAAGATTCGAGAAATTTAAGTATTTCATTGTCTGCTAATGAAGGAAGATTCGAGAAATTTTGGAATTGTCGTCCAGACTCAAAGATTGGCCTGTAAGCTCATCATGATTAGCAAACAGACTAATCAGCTGACGCAAGCAACCAATCAGAATAATCCTTTCGTTTATACCTTTCATTTATTGAGCATGAACAAATACATATTCTTTTAGTATGAGGATTTGCTTAACAGATCGTGCGGCCTTCCTGTATTCCGGTCTGTTTCCTAGCACTGATGCAAGCCTTACAGGAGCAGATCAGCTAGCCGCTGACCTTCGGTCGAGGCACCATTGCGTCACCACCTTCGGTTAGCAGCCAGCCAATCAGAATATACTTTTATCAAACACGAACAAACATATGTCTTTTGTAGTGTAGATTTTACTATTTTTATCCAGCTTTCTGATTGTTGCATAGAGCCACATTCAGTAAGTAAACGACCACAAAAAGTCAATAGATTGATCCCATAGAGATTCGTTTAGGTGGCGGCAACAGAGCATGTATTGGTTGGCGTTTTGCGTAAGTGTTCTTTTTTTCCCCTATGGCGAAGTGTTCATGTGTGTCGGTGTCTATTTAACAGCCTCATGGAGATGCAATCCATTCTATTTGGGCTTCTGGAATCGTTCGAATTTGTTTTTCCCACTGTACCGTCCAAGTCGAACCCGGCCGAAGTGGAGGATGAGTATGAACTACAGAGGGTGCCCCTAGACCTGATGATCCCAGCAGTCAAGGGTAAAGAGTTCAGAGGACCTGCAGCCCCGTTGAAGGTGAAGATTAGACACTCTTGAATAATAACAGCGCAACGATATTTTTTCAGCAAAGTCTTCGTGTATGATTTGAACATGTAACCCATTACCTTTCTTAAGTAAATCCAGACTTCTTATGTATCTGCCAGGGTTGAAACCGACCCACCAACATTTTTAAGTACTTATCACAAGTTGAGAAGTTTGGAACTATAGCAAGTGTTGGTGCGGGGAGAGTGTCAAACATTATCGATTATGTTTGGGAAGTATATTTTCACGAGGTGCTCTGCACCGCTGAGCCTATGTATATCGGCATGTCACCGGCATGGGTCGGAGTTTTAGTCATTCTGAGATCCGACGAGGGTTAACGTTAACATGCATAACAGGCTGTCCCTCGCTATTGACCCCACTGCTCTTCTCCTCCAACCTGGTCTTAAACTAATCTTTTTAGCTACAATGCGGTTCCGAAATCTTCCAGCGCCGGTAAAGGGCGATGATTAGGTAACGCCGAAGTCATCAGAGGAGAAACAGACTCGTCGCCCACCCATAATGCTACTGTTGCGCTGCTCCATCTTGAATCTTCCCTTCGACTTCGTAAACCGACGAGGAATGACGTTTGCTACTTTTTTTATCCTTCTCCTAACCCTGTGGCTCGATATCATGGGATCCCTCAAGTACCGTGACCAATATAAAGGTCATCATACAGTGGTCCGTCGTTGCCGTGTCGCATTCTACCTCGTTGTATAAAGGCACCACTTTGAAGCCTTCTTTCTC
The DNA here is from genome assembly GCA_004369135.1 of Dendrothele bispora CBS 962.96. Taxonomy (NCBI): domain Eukaryota; kingdom Fungi; phylum Basidiomycota; class Agaricomycetes; order Agaricales; genus Dendrothele; species Dendrothele bispora. Next base: position 54,538 of record ML179160.1, on the reverse strand, counting down.
GTCATGCATTCAAGAACTCTCTTCCTAGTTTCTGTCCTAGTCTCTTACACTCGTGCCAGACAAGTCAACATCACTGTCGATGCATCCAAAATCCTAGACGATCTTCCACCTGTTGCCCGCTTCTTCGGTGCCGACGAGCCAAACTACGCGACTTACCCAGATGGTAGGGTGCTTCTAGGCCAACTCGGAGATCTAGGACCCCACCAAACATATTTCCGAACGCACAACCTTCTCACAACCTGCGATCCGCTAAATGACACAAGTCCGCATCGACTCAAATGGGGTTGCACGAACGCTTACACCGAAGACACGAACGGTCAAGCAATTTACAACTTTACTATCATTGACACGATATTCGATGCTTATCTGGAGAACGGCGTGAAACCATATGTTCAAACAGGGTTTATGCCCAAGGCTCTGAGCTCCCATCCAGATCCTTATTCTTTCGACTTTGATGGGACGTCCGACGTCAGTAACATTTTCACAGGATGGTCCAATCCTCCAACCTCTTTCCAGAAATGGGGCGAACTCATCTACCAATGGGCCAAGCATTGTTTGGAGAGATACGGGGAGGCGGAGGTCGAGAGCTGGTATTGGGAAGTAAGGATATTTTGTAGACTACGATGTCTCTGAGCGTTTTTCACTGACATTGGACACTCAAGGTATGGAACGAACCTAATATTGCGTATTGGAACGGAACACAAGAACAGTATTTCACACTCTACGACCATGCCGTCAATGGTGTTCTTCGAGCTCTGCCCAGTGCGACAGTAGGTGGTCCAGAGGTAGCCGGCGGAGCATCCGGCGACTGGCTCGGTCTCTTCCTCGACCATACGCTGAACGGACAGAACGATGCCACTGGTGATAAAGGATCACCGCTTGATTTCATCTCATTCCATGCCAAAGGCTCTCCGACATTCGTCAATGCTACCGATTCCGTCCCCGGACACTTGCAAATGAACATGGCTTCTGCTCTACAGAACGTCAACGACGCGTTCTCCGTCATTCAATCCTTCGAAACGCTCAACCATCTACCTGTCTTTATTGGTGAAGACGATCCCGATTCTTGCGCTGCTTGTCTCTCAGCCAATGTCGACTACCGTAACGGATTGATATACCCCTCGTACACAGCGGCTGCATTCACTCGCGAGATCGACTTGGCCGAGAATTACAGCGTAAACTTGACTGGAGCGTTGACTTGGGCTTTCGAATTCGATAATCATCCTTATTTTGACGGCTTCAGAGTGCTAGCGACGAACCAAATCGACAAACCGATCCTGAATGTTTTCAGGATGTTTGGGAAGATGCAGACGAAACGACTTGAAGCTCAGAGCACAGGGCAATATGATCTTGACTCTGTAGTGTCAAGCAGTGTGAGAGGTGACTCTGATGTTGGTATCTTAGCTTCTATATCCGACGAAGGCGACAAAATGGCAATGTTAGTGTGGAACTATCACGATGACGCACTGCCAAAACCAGATGCCCAGATCTCCTTCACCATCTCAAATGGATTTGCGAGCCATCAGGTCGTCAACTTGACGCATTACCGCATCGATCAAAGCCATAGCAATGCGTATTCGACATGGTTAGCATTGGGTTTGCCTCAGGATCCAACGCCGAAGCAGGTTGCGGATTTGAAAGCGGCAGGTATGCTACAAATGCTGCATCCTCCTACACAGATGAAACTAGAGGATGGGATGGCAGATATCCAATTCGATCTGCCTATTCACGCCGTCTCATTGCTCGTGGTCGAGCAGTAAAATCTGACTGTGTCTTTTTGATTCTCATACGTCGTTTGTATCGTAATCTGCATACTAAGTGATAACACAATCCTAGTATGGAATACACAGCGATCTCAATGCAAATTAGACTTCAAGAATCGTCAAGCATACTATGTAAAAATTCCTCAGTACAACTCCGCAACGAGAGATTTGCATCTACCAGTGGAAATTACTGTTGAGCATCAGTTAAGTATATCCTCACGCTGAGAAAATGTTACTGTACACTCGACTGTTGGTACACAGATGAGTGGTCACGCGGTCATCCTTTTCACATTCCTAGTACTAGTAGTCTCGTGTAACCAGACTACGATATACTTGACACTCTTCTTGTGTATAATTCCGTAGCCAACTCAGGTTTAATCCCCCTTATTGATGAGAAGGAGCAGGATAGAAAAGTCAAGGTCAGACCTTTCGGCCTTGATAGTGATGAAGTGGGCCACCGCAAACGTGGCAAGTACAAGACCTGGAGTGGGCTCATCAACTGGGCCGAGGAAGTCAGGCTCATCCAGGACCACACACTCGGGTGTGCCATAAGAAGCCGATGCCTAATTGGTAATAAAGGTCTTGACAAACAAGACCACATCGGTGACCAACCGAAGCGAAAAGTTGCGTGTTGAAGACGACTCCTGTGACGATACACACACGTTTTCTCTTACTATGCAGAAAATTCGTCCGAAGGCCGCTAACCACTCTATTCGTGAAGAATCCGTCAAAACACATCCGAAGCAAACCGAAGAACAACGAAAGCATGGGAACAACGCACAAAACTTCCCAGTTATATCTTCATTCGGCTCAAAGTACATAGAACCTGAACATCGAAATTTGAATTCTCAAGTATTCTTCCATCTTACATACGTGTCGACAAACCGCTGGCCTCATGTTCCGAAAACCGATGTGGCATTCGTTTCTTGGGACTTCTTTCGAACCAGACGTTCTCATGCTGCTCTTCAAAACTATGTTCGCATAGAATTTACCTATAGTATTGGTTCCTCATTTTGGTGCCTGACGAAATTCGGAAGGATGGGAACTGATGCACGATGACCCGCAGGCTAACTGGTACCTGATCGCGTATGGACTCCGCCAATCCACTCCGTCTTCCGAGATATCCGAGATATCCTTTCATCCGTTCGGAGATTTACTCGCATATTGTAGACATAACTGTCAATTTTCCCGGTATGGCGAAAAAATCGTAAACTGGCTTACTGTCCAAGTTCAATTACAAGCTCAAGCGTGGGCATGAAGCATAAAGGGACTTCTAACCCTCCGAGCCCAGCAGACCGAGATCGTACCTTGACTGTCCTAGCCCTTCCCACTCAACAGATCCGTTGGACATTCCTCGAGGATGATGAAGGATTGACGTTCCAACCCCGCACGTCCAAAAGTCTTTACCATCATCTAATGATCTGAGTTCATGCTGATTTCAGGTACAGGACAAGAGAATCTGTATTAAAAATGTGTTCATCGTTTGACTGAACTTACTCCGTTTAGTCCAACAGAACAGGTACAAGAATTCGTTGATCACAAACGTTAGAGCTATGTCCGTGACAGACATCCTGGACTACTTTTGTATTACTTTTGTTGGACCTAAAGAAGCTTATCACGGCCAAAATATCCGCTGATAGGAACATTCCATTGATATATTGTCTTTTTTTGATCCTCACTGACGAAAGTGCTGATCCTTGAATAAAGGACAAAATTCCAGCTTTGACTCTAGGACCATACAATGAGGTGAGGGGGAACACTATCCTTCCCCTTAGCGCTTTTGTCTTTAATGCTTGATTCAAGAGCAAAACCGTGTCATTCATACAAAAAAGCGTCTCGACTTATCACACCCATAAGGATTACACTCGATATAGAATTTGAGGTACAAAGAAATGCATCAAATCGGAATAAAGGAACATTTGAGCCAGGGGTAAGTAAAGTGACTTGTCATTGTATTATGTTCGTCAATGGCTTTCAGAACCGCGGGAGTGGCGACTTTTAATTTTACGGACATTACGGGAGTATATTACGAAAATTAAGATTTCAAAGTTTCATGCATTCCACTCACGAGTTTCTTGTTTTTGTTTTTGTTTTTGTTTCGACTTCAAAGTTGGAAGGTTAGAGCTACCAAAACAATTGGAAGTTGTGGATTTGCGGAACAGTTGCTATAGATCGTATTGAGCTCACAAATAGACCTCGGGTGGATTTACCTACAGTACTCGCTTCCTCCGACCCATCATTCCTATTTAGGCCGCAATACCAGCGGGAACCCTGAAAAGATTCACCTTCCGAAAGCATTAGGGAAAACATTCCGATTTGAACACGGGCCGATGAATCCCTACTGAATCGGGGACGAAGAAACTAAGACTTAGAAAGTATACTATTCAGAGGATTCTAGGCTACAAAACATGAGTTGAGACGCGTGTATGTTTCGGCAGACAAACCCATTTCCGGCTTCACTTAGATGCTATGCTATGAAATGCTATGTATGTATCACTAACTTTTATCTTGGACCTCGTCCATCTTTTCTATTCAGTTCTCGTCTACAGATTCCATTAGGATCAACTACACTTTGCTTCTATCAAGTCTAGACTGTCGTGTTCAATGACGGATATACGGATCCATTCACAAATCATGTTGAGACATCACCGGTAGCATTCATCAGATGCATCAGAGTCTTCTTCTACAGACAGTAGAGCGGGAGACCTAGCCCAACAATGCAGTCAGTTTTGCTCGTATGTATGTACATAATTTCTATGTCACCCGCCGAGACCAGTCAAACGTACTTCATCCCGGGCAATTCAAGTGAAACGATACTTCAACCATGCAAACCCGAAGACCTTTGACAGGATTACATGATCACGATAATATCAATCCCATCAAAAGGTTCGTCCAAATTCGTGAAAGAAGGTTCGCCGCATTATTTAGATTTTATACATCCCAGATTACTCCAAGGCGGTACTACCACCTCGATCGTATCCCCCCGCAATCGATTCTCTGAGGACTTGAATGTATTGAATGAAGGGAAATGGATAATTACGCCTGTCGACCCAAGATACAACGACGCCGAAATAATGTTGATGGATCGACGTACACTCGTAATATGTCTTATTTGTCCAAACTTTCAACGGATCAAACAGATTTTTGAGTGTTCCGCGACGTCCTCGATGAAGTGTTCAATCTTACCTTGAATAGTAAATGCTCTCTCGGGCGTTGTACGCCAATTCTGGCCAGAGCGAGCTTTCGGGGCCGCAGATAACGGGGCCGACGTCAAATATAGTGACAGGTGCTGCGTGTATACACTCTTACTGTTATGGAAAGAACGGTCGGGCGTTTATTGTCTCGAACGAGAAGGTATGATACCATAGGAAAGAGCATACTCCACTTTTTGTTATTCCTCTAGTTAAAGTAGAAAGTTCGCACAAAGTATACAGATTGCATGTGTTCTCAAGATTCCAATGAACCTATTAGTACCTCATGAAGAGAACGCAGTTGGCCGCATTCAACTCTCAGGCTCGAGGGCATGTACGACAGGATGAACAGGTCTGAGTAGACACGATGTATTCTGTCAAAGCTGATAATCTTTTGTCGGGCGCTAAAACGCCATCTTCCAACGACAAATAAGGCTAAAAGTGTAACTCGGAATTGTTTCCTCCGGATTCCCCATAAGTGATTGTCTACTTCATCCCTGTTCAATCTTAGTCTCTCGACGCTCTGGAACAGCGAGTACTAGTAAGCGTTTAGTCATTAACAATACGTTGACAGAAGCAGGTAAGTAAGGGAGGGAGACGTCAACTTTCATTTTACAAACGGCAGTAGACCTGAGATCCACGAGGACTCGGGGTAGGGTCGGCAACTCAGAAGAAATTGTCCGGATTGTATGGTCTGGGCCCTCGTGGACCAATCTCAGATCGTCTGGATTGCGAACCAGAGTCACAGCCACCTGAAAGCCGGAATCCGGCATAAGCGGTGTTGAATTCTGAGAGATTTGTGGCGGTCTACCCGACAGTTGGGCTATTAATTGCCTTTGATAGGGTGAGAGCGTCCAATTGGAAAGACTTCCGTGTCAATAGTATGCGGAAAAAAACTTGGCAGTCAAGAGCAGATTGTTCATTGAATGAGTGTGAGTGGGTATTGCTGACCATTGTACTGACAGTATTTTTCCACTGTACTTTGTGACTAACATGAATAAGTATCGCATACAATCCAAACAGTTTATCCGAGTCCGAATTATCGTACGTGGACAAACCACACCTTCGATCAGATGGCACATGATTTACAGGGTACCAGTAGAACCTTGAATGACAAAGTGATAGGAGACTCGAGTACGTTGGTTATCCACAAATGGACCATGAGTACTGTGCTCATGGCTCTCAAACTCTTCCTCGGGAGAAATATCCTATATCAGGCCTCTTCCGCAGACTGCCCGTGGTTTTAGAAGCTGCGCACTCATATTGCCACCCGCTCGTGTATTCGAGTGAATGTCGTGTGTTTTTGGTTTGGTGTTACTTGGGACGGATTGTCACGGTCTTTCTTAGCCCTGAAGATTGAATATTTCTTCAGATTCACTAAGGTTCGCGAACGGCCGAAGTGTCGTAATACATACCCAGGTACTTTTTACATGACAGTGGACACTTCTACCTCAAGAAGTACGCATAAGTGACCGACCGTACCGGTTCATAGTAGATTGACTGTAAAGTACTTATGTCAAGGAAATCGAGGCCAGTGGGCAACTTCCGACCTTCGAGTTTTTTCAGTTGGTAAGCTCACCACCCATACACTCGCTGATTCTGTGCATATCCAACCGCTTTCCTAGGACATATAACAGAACTCGAACTCGCCTTGCATTCATCCACCGTGCACTGTTTCAGAAGTGAAGTGATATCTCAGCATACTCAGGACTCGTCCCATTTTCAGATTCGGATTCAAATTCTCCTATAGTATAGCCTATAGTATACTCAAGAAGTATGCGCCCATTAACACCTTGTAGACGTGCGTACCTGATGGGGTCAGGAACACACATTAGATCGACTTCGTCTTTTTAAATCCGTTGCACCGTTCTTGAACCTTGTTCCCCCCCTTGAAAAAGAGTTTACGCAATTTAATTTTCGCACTTGCTGCTTAAAGAAAAAGGCACCAGTCGTATGTAGTTAATATGCCTCCGTCCAGTTTTATCCAAATGGCCAATCAAGTCAATCCCGTCGTCTCGGGAACAAGGGGCATTTGATGTACATACCGCGATATCTTCAAATTTCATTGGGCAGATAAGTCCAAGTGTCATCTTAATCTCAGTGGCCGATTAATAGACACAGTGACATAGGCTGAGGGGCAGAATGGCAGAGGATAACGTATACAGTGCTAGCATCTATTGACAAGTCCAATTATTGATAGCCGCTCGCTCATAGTAATGATATCCACAAACCCACTTATCCATAGTAGTCTTTGGCATAAATCGAAATGAATCTCACTGAGCCACCATCAATAAACCGAAGGTGAGGGCGCGGAAGCTAAGTAACGGAAGGCGGGACGTCGGGGAGTTAATATCATATGACGTATGACAGGATCTGGATATGTTATTCGTTGTCACGGATTTTCCGATTTCTTTGGGAGTATCGTAGTAACCACCTGTCATGATTGACCGAGCGCACTGAGGCGCACTGATGGGATTTCAATAACGAAAAGGGGGCTTGCTATAAGGATTAACATGATTTAAAATTTATTCTCCCTTTTTCATAAAGTCTCGAAACGCAGCTGGTCTCAATCCCAACACTTTTCTGCGTTCTAAATAAAAGTTAATCATGAAAACGAACGGGTTAATGGACTGGCTAATCCACAAACTACACGTATTCAAGGCTGTACAGCATGCTGATACGTGTATAGAAATCAGAAATGGCTAAAGGAAATGGGAGTATCATTGGGAGAATCATTTACCCCAAATGATATGGATATATTGCGGCTTGTTGATAGCAAGGGTGCTGTTACTAGTACTCGTATAGTATTCATGTACTCATGCACTACATGCGTACTCACCGGGAGGAGCAGCTGACTTTCTCGACACATGGAACTCGGACAAGGACCGGAAGGATAGTGGGTGCTCTCTAAAAAACCTGAAACACTAAAAGGAATCCCAAAGGCTCTACTCGTCCATCATGACCAGCTACTTATCGCGGAAGCCCGGCCCATCCATTGTGTTTGAGCAAGCCAGTCTGCGGACGGTTTTGTGTACACTAGTCTGACATATGTACAAGTACAACTTGAGTTTTATGTATGCGATTTACTATGGTTACCCACCTTTCTATCGATTACAATAGCTAGAGCTGGCAAGACACGACGAGTAAAGCGGCCATGGACGTACTTACGGGAAGATCTAAAAAAACTCGGAGTCGGAACACCGTGAAATGACAAACGCAAACTGACCAAAAAATACAAGGTTCTACCCCGAAATGACCAATTTAAACTTTGACGGAATAGACCATTTCACGCCCCCCCAGTAATGGTCTGTGTATGTATGATAACACTGACCTCTTTTTTGTTACTTACTCGCTTTCCCTCCCACCTTTGGCTTGAAATTCAAAGGCCATGACTGATTCTTGTTGATGAAAAACAAAGGCAGGCCCTGAGAACGAGGGAAAATGTCTTTTACAATTATGATAATTGATTACCAGAAAAGACACCGATCAAGGATACAAACAACGCTCCCATTCCGGTGGTTGCTCGCATCCGACGAGTTCGATGAACAACTATTGTCTTGTTGGGATTGAATGATATACATTGATGTTGATACCATGATACTTATGACACGAAAAAGATTTTGGGAATACATGTAACTACTTACTCATCATTCACTTGGGGATCCGGGTGGTGCGGGATAAACAGCCCTTAGAGAAAGAATAAGTAAGTCAGAACCCTAGGGAACACGCCCAAGAAAAAGATGAAGCGGAACAGCGAGTGGAGCTCGACATATATGAGTTGCTGTATAGTAAGTCTGTGTGTATATGCACAATATGTGATAGACCATCGTTGCTGTTGACAGTTGAAAGCTTGATTGTGGAGATGGAAAATGAAGGTGGGATTGGGTACGGAGTTAGGAGGTGGAGGTTTCGGGTGGATGAATCCAATGATGGGAAGGGTAGGGACTCGGATGAAAAGAAAACAGTACGACATTTGCAGTTATGATATGTATTGCTACAACAATGTGCGAGTGGCTTCAAGATATACACTGATATACACCCGCAGCTCTAAAACATGGAGAGGTGTCACCTATCCGTAGCTTACTGATACCCATATCCACCACTGTCAACACTGGTTCTAATCCAAGTTTTGAATATCTACTACACGTACGGTACCGCGATACAATCACTTCTCAGTTTCTTCCCCATGACAAAGTTCGCCGTTGAGAACTTGAGCCGCGGACTATGCATAGATGTCAATGATGTATATAGGCATATGCACAACTCGCTATAATTAGCCAAGTATATCGCTCACTTGGATTACTATAGGTTGTTAATAATATTGAATATATAGATTGCTTCAACTTTCATCCCCCCTCCCTATGGCTAGCTGGTCATAAGTAAATACCTGGGGTCCCTCCGATATGTATCGTTCTTTACATAAAAGATAGATACCGATAGAGACCTAAGTATGAACGGAGGGATGGGTGTGCATGGACGGCGAAGAGGTAGCCAATTGGAAGTATGTATAGATCTACACGCTCATTACTCCGTCGCCACTCCGTCCGACCATTCCGACCCATGTCGACGTCATCTAAGGTACCTGATTTAATGTTGAGATTAACATTCAGAATTGCTACTACATATGCAGAAAGAGAAAGCAAGATTCCAAAAGGACATCCGAATTTAACAACTAATCCGCAAAAAGAAGAAAAAAAGGCAACAACAACAGTTATGGCTGGATAGCAACACCGTAGACACCATTGATGAAAGTTGCTCCCAGTTGACGAACCCTACACAGCATCTTTACATATGGTTTATGTATGATGTTGCATGAAGAAACCGCGGTTCAACCTCCCTTCAAAAGTTCTGCGGTTGTATACGTGGGTGATAAGAGTCTTAACTCTCCATTCAACATTCAATGGGCGATATTTGTGATTCATGATTGTTTAATGTATTATCGTTATCACACAACTTCTGTACATGTCTAAATCCCCGTCTTTGAAACAGCATCAACGACTCGCTCCCTCCATCACAACATTGCTATATAATTGTGGAGACGGAATATTAGAAATTAGGTTATCTACTTAGAATATGATTATACGAACGGGGAGATGCGGTACCGAAGTTCCAGTCCCCCAAAAAAGTTTGAGAAATGTTGGCGTTGAAAGGCCGATGAGAGAGTTTAATAGTAGTGTGTTCGCTATAACTTTGAGCCCTTACTCTAATTCATTTTTTTTTACAACAAAAACAAAAAAGGACATCGACCGTTTAAGTAATGCTAATCAGCTTTGCTGTCTTGAAGAGGGGGTGGGGTAAGAGATGTTGTTTAACACCGAGCGGGTAAGGGCCTTACTACTACTTCATAGTACTATACTTATGTATACGACATACTGAGTAAAAAAGTAGTGCGCGTTCCTGATTGTCCTCGGTGCCTTGTTCCGTACCTTCCCAATTCAATTCAACAAGATCCACTAGTTTAAACGTTTCCTTGGGTGGAGCTCCACACCCCTGGAAGGAGCCGAAACGATCGCGAAACATATGAAAGCCTTTCAAAAAGAAAAAATGTTTGCGTTAAGGGAAGGAATACAGAAGTGGAGCAAAAAAGAACGCTCGTGGAAAAGCTATTGAAATGTTGATCGGATTGAATTGAGCTTGTGTATAGGCTTGGGGGTTGGGGTTGTATTTTGTTTTCTTTGTGTGTGCCTGAGAGAGAGAGGTTCAAAGGGAGGGAGAGGCTTGGCCTGGGTATGTGCATAGATGTGCATGTATTATCGAGCAGAGGCTTTCTTTTTTACGGATTCCCGTTAAGGACTAGACTGTGTGTAGGTATCTTATTGGATAGGAGGTCTCTCGGTGGAATTCCTTGCAAGCTAGAACCCTGGCCCAGATGGGATTATGACGAGCTATGACTTCAAAAGAACATATATAGCGATACTTAAGCAAAGATCCCCCTCTGACCCATGTTGTGTAATGGGGTTTAACTGCTAAAAAAAAAAGACGGTTTTTACAGTTTAGGTTCGTGTTGGACATTTGGGCAGGTGAGTGGGCCAGTGAGTGGGAGAAGGAGATAGAAGGAGATGGGAAGAGATAGATATGTATTAATATATGACGTCGGTACCAACTCAAAAGACTTTTCTGATGGTTCGTATCTGTTGGTCGGTCTGGGGAGGTGATTGACCGGTCTTGGTCACAACCAAACCCATTCGTGATACTTGCTGATACTTGTCGTCGATCAGAAAAGAAAAGAAAAAAAAAGCCACGTTTGAAATAGCAGCCGTTTCTAAGTACAAGTTGGTAAGGAGATCGTTCGTCGTCGTCGTCAAGTCTCCAACTCCAAGCTCAAGTTGCTGTTATACTGTGCTTACTGCGTTGATGAAAGAGAAAGAAGCCGGAAAGTTGATCGTCCGGATAAAGAGCCCTCGATAGGAGGTCATATTGAGAATGAGAATCGAGAACTTTGCATATGATCCATGATATGCATGGGTGTAGTGTGTCGGAAATACCGCGCTCGGTGGTTTATCGGCAAAAGTCGAGGAAGAACAAAGCTTTAGGTTTTTTGCCTACAGCGCACGCATGCTTGCCTGCGGAAACTAACGGATGATAAAGTATGCCGGTCTGACAGAGAGAGGCAGGGCTGGACGAGAAAGACCCGGAAGGCTTGAGGGAAAAGCCTGGGGGTAATGGGCTATACGCATTTCACGGGATTTCTTGCTGGGCAAGCAACTTGTCCGACGGGATTGAAAGAATTGATTAATGGATGAGAAATCCCGAATCTCGGAGCTGAATTAAAGATTGGGATACAGCATTGGGGGATATAGGGCGGATCTTTGGGCAAGCAGTTGCACGTGGTTCGATTTCGAGATTTGAAGGGTGGGCCCGAAAGAACGGAACGGAATAACATGTCATAACACGAGAGGGAATTTGAAAGGACACTTGATTTGGTGATTGCGTGCCTGAAACTGTCAGGAACGGGCCGTCGAAAAATCTGAGATGAAAAGGAGGATGATACAAAGAGGTCACAAGCTTGTTGATTTCCTTCGAAAAGTCCGTGTCTGCCCGTCCCAAACCATAGGCCCCTGTCATCGACGACGACCACCGACTTCCCTGCTTTCTACTTCCACCACAGTCATGGCCGCCATGGTCGCTACCACCCTTCCCCCTTCCTCCTCAGGTCCCTCAAGTCAGATCAACAAACGGTGCCGCCCTACCCCGCCCAAGACTTTCCAATGTCGAGGTTACGGCGACTGCAAAATGGTTTTCTCCCGCAGTGAACATCTCGCTCGCCACATACGGTGTGTTTATCATCCGGCCTCTCCAGCCCATCCAGTGCTGACTCCTTTTTTTTTACCCCTCAGCAAACATACCGGGGAGCGTCCGTTTGCCTGTCACTGCAGCAAGCAGTTCTCCCGTCTCGACAATCTTAGACAACATGCTCAGACCGTACATGCTGACAAACAAGAGGCAAACGAGCGTATGATGCGCGAGTTGACAACTCTTCATGCGGCGATGGCCGCTGCGAGCAAGGCGGGATCGGGAAGAGGACGAAGGGCATCGAGTAATAATTCCGCTTCTGTGATGTCGGTCAAGCGCGAGTCGTCGATGTATGAGGGTATGTGTTGTCATTTTACCCATCAGTGCGCTTCCCTCGGGATGTTTTGTTGACCGAGTTTCCATTTACGTCCTTGTATGCGTGTTTTTTTTCTCTCTCTCTTGGAATAACAAATTCCCAGGTTTTCAAGGCAAGTCGAAATCTCACTCATTCTTTATTCTCCTTTCAAATGTATTCATGGTTTGTGTGTGGGGTACACTTTAGATTCTACTGCGTTATGGCAAATGCCCGATGACAGCGACATCGACAGTATGAGCATGTCCCAAAACCAGCGCGGGTCAGATTCTCCCACGGGCGCGCACTCACCGGCCAGCACGGTCCATTCCTTTCGGGGGGACAACTCCAAAGCCAACAGTTTTGACCTCAGCCAGTCCTTTCTCGACTCTAACAAACCCAGCCAGTCCTTTCGTGACCGAGAGTCCAACAACGTCAGCGTCAACAATACCAACTCCATCCTCGGCGGCCTTGGCGCCGACCAATCCTTTCGGACCTCCCCAGCCCCTTCCCATTCCCACTACTCAACAACAACAGGTCGAACTCCCTCACCTTCCCATCCCGCTTCGCAGGCAACTTCGCCCACCAGCACCGTTACGTCTCAACTCTACCCCCAACCTGGTCCCGGTCCGTCGTCCTACGACAACCAGTCCTTTCCTCCCACCCACCGTCTCTCGTTCCCACAGTCACAGCAGCACGCTCTCCTCCAACATGAGCAGCAGCAGCAACAACAACAACAACAACAACAACAACAACAACAACAGTCTGCTCGGCAGCAGCAGCACAACCACCACTTCAACAACTCCCCGTACGGCCAACTTTCCTCTCACGCCTCGAACCCCGATCACGACTTTTTCGACAAGTTCGATTTCGGTGACCGTCCCCTCTCCTCGAGTGGTGCAGGGTGGAGGGAACTTGCAGGATATGCAACTTCTTCCTCCTCAGTCTCAGCCTCGGCCTCTGACGCCTCACCATTTTCTTTCAACGCCCCACCAACAACAAGTCATGGAGGAGCAGCAGCAGGAGGATCTGGTGGGTCTGGATCTAATGGGTATGGAGGACATGGATTGGAATATGGTTTTGTCGGATCCACTGGTGGTTCTTCCTCCTCCTCCTCACGACGTCGTTCCCAAGAAATCATCGGAACCAACAGTAACAACAGCAACACCAACGGTAACGGCGGCGCATACGACTACGGTACCGAATCCCGTCCCCATTCAAGGCGATTCACAGTTTTGGAGTTGTGTGGAGTCCAAGGGACCTCTTCAACTCAAGAAAGTGGTAGTCATGCCTCCTCCTCCTCTAGACTCTTCCGCGGTGGTGAAAAAGGAGATGCAGCAAGCACCACCGCCGGTGGTGGTATCAACCCGAGAAGTGAATTATTCGGTAGAGTTGGTAAAGCAGCAGAAAGATCAGATGTCGAGAGTACAGCAGCAGCAGCAGCGGCTTTCGCAGAAGGTTTGTTTTTCTTTTTTCTCTGAAGTTCGTATTTTTTTAAATCTGATATATGTTATTATTATTTTTACGCTTTTTCCAGCTAATTTCAGACTCTACTCAGCCGGTTCACCCCAATCATCCCGTTCCTCCCAATCCACCCAATCAACACCCTCGCCGACCCTCTCTTCACCCTACGGAACAGCAGGGTACGGATATCCCCCAATTGGACATGGACAACATGGACACCACGGACTTAAATCTTTCGGTCCTGGAGGATATGGAGTCCCACCCGCTGTCGTCACAGACTATCATTATGGACGAACGACGGGGTATAACAGCAACCACTATGGAACAGCGAACGGTGGTACCTTCAGTCTCAACCTCGGACATGGCGTCGGGGTTGGCGGTGGTGGAGGCAGTGGTGGTAGTGCCTACCCAGCAACCGCAACAGCAGCAGCAGCAGCCTCTACTTTCTCGTTCGGTTTCTCTTCGTGATCAGATGTCGACTATGACGACGACGGGCGGGACGGGAGGAGGGGTGATGTACGGTGGTGGTGGTCTTGTTCCTAGTGCTCCTGTTCCGGTTTCAGCGCCGAGCATGATTAGAGCTAGGAGCGAGTATCATCACTCTATACAACCACCGCCGTCGTCATCGTCAATGCCAAGACCTAGTTCGGGGTTAAGTTTTGGAGAGAATGGTGGTGGTGGTTTACCGGGCGGTGTTTCGTTTAGGGATCTTCAGCGCCAGCAGAGACAGATGGAGTTGGTTTCGGAAGCTTATCATCAACGACAGAAGCAGCAGCAGCAGCAACAGCAACAGCAACAGATACAACAGATACAAAGGCAGCAGCAGCAGCAGCCACATCCACCACATCCGGTACCGACACATTCACGTTCACATCCGCATCCACTCGAACACCGAGCGTATCAGCAGCGTTCTTCTTCTTCTTCTTCTCATCCTCATCATCACCATACTCATCATCCTCATACTCATCCTCATCATGGCGTCCCGCATCCAACATCGACATCGACTCCGGTTCATCAACAACAAGTTATCGTTCCTAGTCAGAACCATTTACGTCAGGAACAACAACGGATGCGGAGGTCGATGAGTATGCCTATGGAGTACTCTCAAGTTCAGGGAGGTGTTAGTGGTGGTGATTTTACGACTCCGACTCCGACGGCGACTTCTCAGATGATGACGATGATGATGATGGGTCCTCCTCCCTCTTCTTCTTCTTCTTCTGCTATGGTGATGCATCGTCGACCTTCGTTTCATATGGTCCAGACGCAGTCGATGGATTTTGATATTGGTGGTGTCGGTGGTGTTAGTGGTCCGGATGTGTCGATGTTTGAAGACTTTGTGGATCCTGGTGGTGGTGGTGGTGTTTCTGTCTCCCCTGTTGTTTTTGGTGTTGATCATGGTGGTAATGGATCGTTCTTTCAATAGTTGGTTTTTTCTCGCGAAGGGACTCGGGACTCGGATTGTATTTCACGGTCTGGCGATCAAAAAAAAAATCGGGAACAGTGGTTTCTTTTTCCTTCAAACCATATGTGTCTGTGCTGCGCTAATACATATATCTATACGTATAGCTATATCTCTTTCCTGATAGGATTCTTTGGGTCGGTGGACTTTGGAGTTGCTCTCAAATCTGTCTGTCTGTCTGTCTGTCTCTGGTCTGTGGGTCTGTGGGTCTGTGGTTCTCTGGTTGGGGCTTTTGTCGGTTATCTATCTATATCTCTGTGACTCGTTATATCAATAGTACGCTCTATCTGCTTCCCCTTGCTCTCCTTTCCTGCCCCTCCTCCGTTTTGCCTTCTTTCGTTTCATTCGTCGTTCGTTTTCTTGTTTGTTTGTTTTTTTGACTTTTGGGTTTTTGATGAGATACTCTTATATGTATGTGGGTTAATGCGTTGGTACTTTTCGTCTTCTTGCTTTTTTGTATCCTAGTTAAACTTATTATTTTCTTTCACTTGGGTTCATTTATGGATTTTACTGGCGTCGGGACTTTGTCGAACTTATTCTCTCTCTCCACATTCGTCTTGGGGTTCAAAAAGCCTTTATTTACTTGCTTCTCTTTCGTCAATTCACCGCACACCATTTGCCTTTCTAATCCCCTAATTGCTTTCTTTCCCTATCTTCGGACTTTCATATATATATACGGTTATATATCAACTTCCCTATAGTATATACCCTTTTATCATTCCGTCTTTTTTTTTCTTCTCATCGATCATCCATCAACACACACTCTCATCTTACACATCATTTATGTTTTGCAACCGGTACACAACCAACAAAAAAAAAAACCGCAAATTCCTCTATATGCGTAATGTATGTTATTATATGTTCTCTTTTCTTCTTGCTTTTTTTTCGTCCTCTTTTTAACTTGTTGCTATCATGATTCCCCTAGTACGATACGTAATTTTTTTCATTTTTTTCATTCTTTCGAGTTGAAATTGTTCTCGCTTTGTACTATGTTGTACGAATACCAAATCAAATCAAACGCTCTTGTGAATCAAAAATGATCTACATATCTGCAAATTCTTTTCTGCAAACTGTGATTGATGTCGATTGAAGATAGATATCTTCCGACCTCTTCCGACCTCTTCCCTCATTAATCACTCTGCTCCGAGCTCGCGGAGATCCCTAAAAAAAGAAAACCTCACTTCCCACTGCAGCCCTTTTTCCCCCTCTTCATTTGGTCGAATTAAAGGGACGTTTGTGGAGGATCCAGGGACTCTCTCTGTCGGAGTTTTTACTACCACGGCCGTCCGTTCGTGCGCCTGTCCGGTTTTTGTTTGCTTAACTGTCATTCATCATCATCATTACATCAAGATATCACGCCACTGTACGTCAAAGGCGTTTTTCTTTCTTCTTTTTTTTTGTAACAATTGTACAATGAATCTAAATGGGATTTGTATAAACAAAGACTATATCTGTACACGTCGAAGAGTCGGAAGAAGCTGGAAGAACCAGGTGGAGGGGGGGATGAGGGGGATGGAGAAGAGCTTACTGTGCAGTGTGGAAGCAATAGACACCATGCGTACGCATGACTGCGCGTGAGTCTTTTGACATTTGTAAGTACGAGACCACACACAAGCTTCGAAGGGGAGCTTTTGAACCTCTTCCACGTAAGTACGTCGGACCTTCAAAGTTTCGAGTTGACTTATTTCAATTTTTGCAAATGTCAAGAAGGTGTAGATGGGGGCTTTGAGAGAAATGACGAGACTTCCAGGGGGCTGTTGTTGTTGGTGGATCGAAAAGCTACGTTATTACGGGTTCTTTGGGTAACTTTACTACTCACAGCGAGGTCCCCGGAGTAGACTGCGCCGCAGACATTTAGCTGAGCAGTAAAATGACTTCATCTAAGACTCTGTTTCAGGTGAACACCT
The DNA here is from genome assembly GCA_004369135.1 of Dendrothele bispora CBS 962.96. Taxonomy (NCBI): domain Eukaryota; kingdom Fungi; phylum Basidiomycota; class Agaricomycetes; order Agaricales; genus Dendrothele; species Dendrothele bispora. The sequence continues at coordinate 37,169 of ML179160.1, read as the reverse complement.
ATCTATCAGTTATCTAGAGGACACATATGGTTGGTACATACTTAGTCGTCTTATTAAACGATCAGTATCATTCCTTGCCAAGGTCCTTTGGTTTTGACACGTATTCAAAAGTACTTCGAATAGCTGATGTTTATTATGGATAACCAAGGCAAATCAAGCCTCAATGTAATAAATCAAGAATTGGACGTCTTTTCCCCTTTCTGACTTTTAGTGTTATTGCCTTGGCCCTTATAGCCACAATTACCACCTTTAAGAGCTTCGGTAGCCGGTCATGATTCATGATGGACTTGAACAAGCACCTTTTATTCCTGACAACCGTATACACCTAAATCTCAACGGGGAAAGAAAACCGTTCGGCGGCAAGTTTGAAGTATGCAGAAGATGATGTTTCGGTTTGTCGGAACGTAGATACCGACATAGCGATCTTTCATCACCGGAAACCACGACATCTTCGGACTGTCTGGAGTGTTACCCACCGTTCGAAACCCACCGTTCGAAATCAGCTGGATTTGGTACAATGTCAGCGACCCGACATGTACAATGTGGCATTTCTACATATCACATTTGATATTAGACTGTCGCAATGCCGCCCATGTTATTCCCTTTTAGATTCTAATCACTGCAAACCCAATTTATCACGGCATGCATGCCCCGGCGTCTACAGTGGATATATGAATGGGATGTGTGAAGGCTGGATGAACGTTTGAACAGGACACATGTCTGAGTACGTTTTGAGGGTGTTGTCGCAGGAGATGTACACAGCTACCAACGGGAGCTGTTATATCGAACGTTGCCAGTTGGGTTCAGACGACCCTGTGCAATGAGCCACACATTAAGTGTCCTTAAGTACCCCCAATCTCTATAGCGGTATGTCATTCCTACAGGGATCATCTACCATACTTACATGTGTACACTTTACATACGATGTCGGGAACTTGAACACCGAAGGTCTAAGATCTTTTAATGAAAAGCTCAATTCAGACTTATTTGACCCCCTAGCGACAATCAGGGGGTGTCCAAGATACGATGAAGTCTTCTGGTTGAAAGTCAGTTGCAGATCCAGGAATGAAAGCATCAACAAAACCTCATCGTCACCTGGACGACGAAGACATGTAGAACGGGCAAGCAGGTTCGACTTACCCGATCGGTACCGAGAGATGTGGGTCCTGGGAATTGGGGTAGGACGCTTGAATTGTCTCAAAGTAGGATTCGTAGGGATTACATACGTTTCAAATGGAAAAGCTCAAAAGTGTTGATGTTGAATGTGGGCATGGACCCAGGCTATAAGGCCGCACATTCAAGCTTCAAGCCTTTCAATGCAACTCGATCTATGAGACGGAAAAGAATGGGAACCGGAAACTCCTGCAGATAAGGCGTGTATAGTTCTCCTACCCCAAGTTTCGAATAAACATCGGGATACCCTCCTGGGCTTGTCGGACAAAAGGAAGGATAAATATGTATTCCGTGTGATCAAAATACGGGGGCTATAGCGGCTCCCGTGAAGCCTCTGTTTTTACTTTTATATTTAATATTAGTTATAAAATTATTAGTTATAAAATACACGCATACGTGCACTAGTAGGCTGACCGGAAATCAACAAAGAAAGAATGGTCCATTCCACGAGGTTGGATGAGAGCGTGTCGAGAAAAGTCCTTACAGCTGAGAATACCAGAGAATACCCGACGAATCCTCTGCTAGATCAAGTCGAATTCAACAGGCCTTGTCCTGGAATCTTCCCATTGGAAGGCTAAATTCGGAAGGACAAGGGCATTTGATGTAGTTGAAGTACAAGGCGAACCTTGGGCTTGAACGTTTGAACGTTTGAACATGTGAATCTTCAAATCTGAGGATGAATACATAGAAGGTTTCAAACATGCAAACTCATGCGGCCAGACCGATGAGCTCGACGCAGTGTCGGAAGTTTCCAGTGGTAACACACATTCGAATGTCTTGTCCTTGTTGGACTTGTTCAACCTATCGGTACCGATATGTACTCGAGGGTTTGTCTGTTTGGACCAAAATTGCACAATCTTTCCCATGACCTCTTTTCGCTCTGTATGAGTATCAGCTCATAGTATTGCGCCCTTCCGTTACAGGTGTCGTGAAAAGATACATTTTTTCATCTGTAATCCCGAGCTGAGGTCAAACTTGGCGTAGAATAATATCAGTTTTGGCTTAGTTAACACCTGACAGACTCATCTGCTTAATTTCAAAGTTAGTACAAGCGTGTCTTTACCTTTCACCAGTGTGAGTTAGTACATATCGTTATCTCTGACTTCAAATTTCACAGAGTTGTAGATCTTTCTTTGCTTGCACGGATGGTCTCACTGGCTGTGAATTCGAAACGAAAATCAACTTTTCTTTGCGGTGCTTTCTTCGAGTTATCCGCAAACATCCGATTGGATGGTCTTATTCTACCTGGGAGGTAATCAGTCTTCCATCTATGATGCTAGACTATCTACATCGCTTTCAGAGCCCGACTTCGATTCCCGAAGTCGACTTCTCATGTGGCAGTTCGGAGTCCAGCCTGGAGAAGGATCTGCCAAGGCCTAGATCGTGTGAATCTCCCCCAGATCCGGGGTGACACAATGCATTGCCATAACGTGAAATCCGGAGAATTTTTTTTTAGTTACCGACCCTACCCCGAGTCTATTGAATCCTATGAATGTTGCTGATAACCAACATTCAGTTACCCTTCTCTTGTCATTGTACTTTCTTCCGGTCAGTATTCGGTTGCTCGTCTTGGGACTTCTGAGGCCTCGCAGCCATGAAGGCCTAGACTCGATGGGTAGGTCTGGATGGAAAAAGGAATCTCGGTGGGAATCCAGAAGGATGACTCTTGAGTGTAATTAAAGCACCGTGTTGGAATGTTGATCATCTCATTCAGAATGTATCGCCCTGTCTCGGGTTTAAGTGGATATGGACTTCGTGATACCCAGTGTTCTCCTTCTGAGGAGCATCCAGGAACACCGCGCTTCCGGCCTCATACTTTCCATCCAAACGACGCTTGATTATCAGCTAAAAGAGTCTTCCAATTCATTCTTATTTTGTAATTCCAACTTCTGCTCCTTTTCCTTGCGAATGAGCACACAAAAAACCGCATGTATGTTGACGTTGACTGTCGGCCACATTATTTGCGGCCGGAGAAGGCAAATTTGGGGACATCCCTGACTATACAGTAGTTGGACAGGTTGAGCAGGGCTCACACGTATGTACTGACCATTTCAGATAAGGCCTCTCGCGTTGAAAATGTGTCTTGCCTTTGATCCGTGAAGAGAGAGGAATGCGTTCAGCTATGTCCCCCTGATCATCATTTAAACCCATCATCATGACGCCAGTCACTGGGTGTCAGTAATGCCTATTTTTTACAATCACAGTGCTTCCTTCACCCCTCAAATTTGTTTCTCTGAAGATTGTATATACATGACACTCAGTTATTGAAGTACATACTAAATAAGCTCGAGGAGTGTGCAGAGTCCAATGAACTATCTCTTCTTTCTCATGGCTCGAGGAACCAATATTCTATGGGACTGATATCATCAAATACCCCTGTCAATCTCGAGCTAGAGTCATATTCATTTGCATATTGACTGCCTGGGATGATGAACGTCACCAGCATCCGAGAAGTTGTTGAATCCGAGAAGTATAGACGAGACTAACTTCAAAATAATCTATCACTGAAACTGGATTGTTTAGGAGTTTGCATTTCCCCGGACCTCAGTGAATCATCAGTCAGTACTTGGTCTCCCACACCGGTCATAATCAATAGACCTCCTCTGCCCGTTCTAAGCCTAGCTATTACCAGATATCGAGTCTTAAATGAACTCCTTTCCATAAATTGTCCGAGAAAGAGTTTATTCAAACTAGAACTTAGGGAATCTAGTGTTGATGTGTCAATGATATTAAAATAATCAAATGTATGATAAATTATGAATGAATCCGTACATTCATTCGACACAGGTTCCTGATTGTATCAAACTAAATGTATACCAACAAAAATCATCGAGACGTCTAATGAATATCAATGGGGCAAGCTAGCAGAGCTGATTTGAGGACGGCCAGTACAGTCGAACAGGTCCGCCAAGCCATATTATCTTCGCTTTACGTGTTATTTTTGATTCCGGCTCGACAGCTCGGAGGGGGAAGGGATCCGTCGGTCCGTTTTACAGTTCAGGATGGGCGAGCATTAAAACCACCTTATGGCCGAGGTCAGCTTGAAGCACAAGAATCGTGGTAACGTGAAGAAATGAATGGGAATAAGTATGCATCCCTTCCAAGTCCACTTGACTTAGCTTGCCACTGCCATCTTTTTAGCCGTTTTCCCGCCAATCCTGCTTTTGCGATGGCGTGTATGAAACAAGTCACGAAAAACAAGAATATGCAATCTCCCATATATAGCTCCCCCGGGCGGCCTGTCCATATTCAACGTTATCCGTATTCCGACTGTCACTTCTAGCCGTTGACACATGCCATAACGAGCTGCTCTACTTATTCCTCTGACTCAAATCAGTATGTACGTGACTTGATGCTCCTTTTGTATGTTGAATAGTTAACCTGATATATCAGGTATCCTCTACGGGAACGAATTTCAATAAGGCAAGGGTAATGATTCGGGGTACGATGACCATCATTACTATGTTATAGGACTTATCATCAAGGAAAGATAGATTGAAAGTCTAGGAATGAAAATGCTCAACGTGAGCCTCCATCTTTTTTTCCCGAAAGTGAATATGTATCCTGTACTTAGGTATCATCATCGAAAGTCTTGAGGCTTTGATTCAGTCAACACCGAACTCATCAGAAGAACACGATGTCCTGATCTACCTATCAGAAGTTTTTCGGGTGTGATAAACTTCAACTGGTTTCATTGAGTTGGACAAAGATCATGTATGTCACGGATATAGCCTTGGTCCTGCATCATACAAATTTCTGTGCCTTGAATTACATAGTGAACAACTCCGACAAAAGTGGACTAGTGCAGGCACCAGTCTGTATTCATTGTGGGGAGACGAGGCTGGCGCATTCATTTACGAAAGATGATAGATATCAACTCTTACTGCAGGCATCGAGCAATGACTCTGAGGGAGGCCATGGTCCAGGTCAAAGAAGTGCCACGGTCTCCAGCCCGTCAAATACGGCTTCTGTACCTGAAATCAGAGTAACAAGACCTCCAAGTTAAAAACTTTGACAATCCCTGTGAGTGGGATCTGAAAGAAGATCATCAAGCCCAACGGATCTGTCAATCAGGACGGCTTCGGGATGTGGAGTCAAGGTACAATCCGCCCTATGAACGGTTCGAGAAGGTATACTTATGTTCATAATCGAACATTGGGGTGGTATTAGTAGCTTTAGATCAACAGTACTCGGAAGCCATGGTTTGACCAATATACAATTAGTGATAAAAACCTTCAAAATACCGGTTGAAGGGTTTCAACAGATTTCAACTTTCGTGATATTTTCGGTAGAAATATCCAACGTCTCGGAAGACAACGAATGTCAACAATTAAAAAAAAAACCTTGTTCATTATGAAATTCGTTCAATTCTCAACCCAGCGTTCACCAGCCACACAAAATCGAGAGACTCAAGACTAAGCTTTGATTTACACCCTACAAGATTAGGGAAAAAAACCTCCTGAAAGCCCTAGATTTTCATATGTCCAAAATACTAAATCCTCACCATCTCGGGACGTGTATACACGGGGGGTGAGTTGCTCCGGGCATGAAAAAAAAATACCCGAAGTCCGAAACTTCAAAGCTTCAGACTTTCTTCTTTCAACGTCTGAAAATGAGACGATCAGGGACTTGCCGAAGAAAATCTCTTATTGCTTTAGCGGAATCTAACGAGATTGATCTCAAGAACTCCGATGATTGTGAGACGGCAATTCTATGAATTCTGGGTAAGGTCAGTTTTCGCTAGCTATGAACAATAAGTGTATGTAGAAAAGGGCATCTACAATAAGTTTTCAAAGCTATCTCTATCTGTGGTTTCAGCATAATCCAGTAATTTTTTATGGGATTTTGTGCCCACAAGTAGCACTTGTGACAAAACCTCCCAGCCTTTTGTATCCACATCATAATTATAAGAACTAGGGAAGTGCCGACTGCGTCGGCTCCGACCTTGCTTGTGCTGAATCTGATGTGAAGTGCAGAATGCTTCATGGATTTTCACCGCCATAGTTTCGTAGTTTCACGCAATGATGTTCTAGTGTGCTAACTTTGATTAAATAGTCTCCACACAAATCAATCCTGTTCTACCCATATCCATCCCTGAATAAATCACTTCTGGGCCGCGCTCACCATCCATCCCCTCCCCACCACTGAACCTCTTCAAGGTCTTAGTGATGGCAAGCAAAAAAAGCATCAGGTTCCAGGGAACAATGATTTTTACAGACACAATATCTATACAAAAGTCGTTGATCTTATTCTGGGCATCTACTTCATGGCGCAGAGTAAACCTCCCGCTAACATTGGGCACGTAGTTTTTCAGGTGCAACGTACAGAAAGCGGCGGTCATAGACCTGAAGAAAACAACCGACAAAAGTGCAAAAGAAGGAACAAAAACCATTGTAACATTCTCCAGACACAACAAGCGCAACGGCTGTGGTGGGAGAAGTTTGAAGGTCGCAATCTAGAATGGGAGCGTTTCAATGCCGACACAGGCCTTGATGGAGCGGATGGGGGGTACGCAGGATAGCAGAGATAGGGTTTGGGCGTGGTTTCGAGCTGCCATTGGACATTATCGACTGTGAAAATCGAGAGTGCGAGCCTTCGATCAAGGGAAGAATCGGGCTCCGAGTCGAGAAAGGATTAATCAAACGGGAAGTAAAGCGCAGCAGCATCGGACCCCATCAGACGTTTGACCGTGAGTGATGAGAAAGACAAAAGGAAATGACCTCACGGAGGACTGAAGACATACGAAAAGAATCTAGCGTACAGATGACTGAAGAAGGGCAGCGGTGAACATATCGGGGTAATTATTTGGTCTTATTTGCAACAGAAGGCGTTGCAGGCTTTGGCATTATTTATTCGGGAGTGTGAGCACGTGAATAAGAGGGTGGAGAGACCTAGCAAGCAAGGTAACTTTTGCTTATGCGGGGCGACTGAAAACGGCCTTGCTGACGGCATTTCATGGTATACATTGCCAGTTCTTGCAAATGTAAATGTCTCATTGGGATAAATACGAAACCGCAACATATAGAAAATAAAAGCAACTAGCGACGTGACGATTGATAATCTTTGATCTTGCGCAACGCTTCTTGGGCAGAGGGGGCTGTTGAGTTCTGCATCCACCTGCCCAAGTCTCGTAGCTCCGGTGTCACATCCAACGCAGTTAGACTACAATGGATTATCAGCCCCCCAACACCCCATATATCTACTTCTGCACCATGTCCATCAACAAAGATACGGGACGAGTGAGTTGCTGAGTTGAAGTGGGGTTGAGCTGTTGTGGGAGGGGTAGCTGCGTCCTCCCAATCAACGACAAACCACTTCTCTGGATCATCAAGGCGTCGCATGACATTTGCCCAACGAATGTCTCGGTGGAAAACTGGCTGTACAGCACCATGAAGAACCTGTTTGTATGTACCAAGTCAGCATTTCATTCTTGAAGTCCACTACTTTGCGCACCTCGAGTGCCTCTAGGACACATATTAGGGCTTCTAACAATTCACCCTCAGTTTTTGGTTCATCAGGGATACCTCGTGGGGATAAGACCAATGTTGTCCCATATGAACGAAACAGTGAATCAACATGCGGAACACACATCTCCTTGAGAAGAGCGTATATATTGCACAAATGGCTTACTCGACTGTGCTTGTCTAAGCCAGTGTAGCGTTTGATAACGCAACGACCCGCGATCTCAACAGTACTGTTCTCCCTGCAGTAGGTTCAGTAATTAAATCTTTTTGAGATATAAATGGTGTAAAGAACCTTTCCCGTTTCACAAACTCAGCACACGAGGGTCGGACTAGATTTGCTAGGGCTCGGACAAGTCCTGCCAGGTTGATCAAGCGGCAGATATTTCTGATTCGGTCTCTTCGGAACCTCAAGTCTGCACGTGCGATATCATACACAACGGGACGCTGACCCAGTTCCGATGGGGCACTGATTGCTGCAAGGGTAAAATCTGGGCCTGTGGTATAGTAACCTTTCCAGATGATGGCGCAAAGATTGACTTTCCGAGGTGAAAACTGATTTTCCATCACTCACCAAGTACGTAAGGTGCCGGTGCATATACCCACTCGAGTTTATCCCGGAGTTTACTCTTTGGATGGGCACCGGTGTCATCAGGACTCCTCTCCTCCCCTCGGAATGAGCATATATTGCCTAAGAGAAAGACGTAATCTGGATACAAAGACTTCGTAGCAGTGTGTTGGCTGCTATTGCGGTCGCTCCGTCCTTCTGGAAGAAGAAGTTCTAAAATTGCGCGCACGTTTTGATCCCAGAACGAGATAAAGGCATTGACAGTTCCACGAGTTGGAGGTGAATCTGCAACAACAGCGAAGATTTTGTCGAGCGGAGTTTCGCTCTCGCTAGGCCGAAACAGGAGTTCAATGTCGTCAGAGGTACACCAGTTTTGCCCTAGATATGTGACAAGTGCTGACATGCGAGCGGCTGAAATAGGTATCTTCTCCTCATCTGAGAGTGGACGATCTACGAACGTGGCCAGTTCGGCTATTGTTGGTAATTCTGACTTGATGCGTTTGGACCGCCATCGCACGATTAGATGACTAGCTTCCTCTAAGTAGAGTCAAGTTAAGGCGGATAATCAATTGGAGTCTCATACAACCTACCAAAATCAGAACGCTTCCTTTTTTTTGTATCTGTGGTGACTAGTACAGGTTAGTATCTCATCTTAAAGGTCATGATAGATAATACACTCACCAGTCGGAACGACTACGAATGGATGCGCGAACAAAGCGTCAACGGGGAATACAATAAAGATGGATGTGCGACAAAGCGTCAACGGAGTTTATGAGTTTGCACCATTGATAGAGTGGGGGAAGGTTGTTACGATGTAGCGTAATCATGTTGTTAGATTGGAGTGTAGATGAGGACGGTATAGGAGTAGGTGAATAGGGGGAAATGGGACAAATGCAAAAAGACTCACTAGCAACATCGGGTAGCTTCACTGCAATATGGACAGTCTTTTTTGGGGGGTCATCAGGAAAGATTTCGATTATTTCTGTGGTTGGGTCGAGGGGGTCGATTCTTTCAACTTTGTCCTCCACCCGTTTCGTGAGATCGCCTTCGTCTGGGAGAGAAATCAGAAAGAGTTCGAGGTTGTCAGCGTCAACCCCTTTCAAGTCATTTGGCTTCTTCTGCTGGACCCTTTCTTTGAGATCGCCAACAGTGTCCGAGCTTGAGATGACCACTGGGAAAGGCTTGCTGCCACCGACAAGACAGCAGAAGAGTTTAAGGTCCACGGCAGAAGGTGAGAGAGGTCTGGGTCTATTTGCAAAGTTAAATAACTTCAAAGAGAGAATGTGGTGAGATACCTCTTTTCTGTTTGCGAAGAGTCCGTTTCTACGTCCGTCATAGTGAACGCCCAAGAGAGAAAAGGGTTGTTTGTTCTGACAAACAAATGGTCGGCGTTTGTACATAAGGCGCGGCCAAATTTTTTCACGCGCGTCAAAATCTTCCCAGCAATCTTCCGGCCCAATCTTTCAAGGGCTAAAAAAACTCACTCATTTAACTGTTTTTCGGCTCAATTCTTCAAAATATGATTACGTCGTTGTAGGGTAGCAGTATTTAGAACAGAATACAGGGTTTGTACATATGTTTGTTCAACTTTGATCTAAGAGAGGTCAAAATTTGGCATAGTTCTAAATATCAAGAAAATGGCACCTGCATCTAGCTATGCATGAGAATTCATATTTTCAAAAATTGAGGGAAACGATGAAGAAATGAGGGAGTAAGAGCCTGCGGAAGATTGGGTCTGGAAGATTGAAATCCTGATTTTGACGCGCGAGAAAATTTGGGCCGCGCCTTATGTACTGAGAATAGCTGTAAATTCCAAGCCCCTTTGCGATTGGTCACTTTTATTTAGCCAAGATCCCTTCCGGCAAGCGCAGCCGTACTCCTTTACTTTTTCCCCTACAGACCAGCCTCTGCGGCCACTCTCCCCCAGTAACCCTCTCGTCTTTGCTTTCATTATCTCAGGTTGGGGCTACCTACGTCTACCGTCTCTTAGATCGCTGTGAATAGCGGCATCTCTGCCGCAATACTTATCCCAAGTCGTGTCTAATGGGTCTTCCTAATGGGAGATGTCCACCAACGACGCTGAGTTGTGCCAGTTATAGTGCACCCCTACCAATGGAGCAGCGGAACCAGGAAAAAGGCAAGAAGAGATACTGATTAAGAGAAAGTGATATCTATTTTATTCGAGAATCCAACGAGAATCCTTGATGCCGGTGACAATCGGGCTCATATATATATATCTATTGTAAATTCGGTACTTGTGGTAAGTATATTTGCTCAGAGTTGTCTACCTTGAGGTAGAGCTATATAGCTAAATGTCATTAATCAGTGACGGGGAAAAAAGGAATATTTGGCTAGCTACCAACTTGAACAATCATGCTGGATGTAGATCACGGAGATTGATAACGTCAGAAGCACAATTTACTATATGAATATTACGATATAAATCTAGGCTACGAACATTTACGAGTACTAGTCAGTAATATTAGATGACAGAAAAAGATTAAAGGACGGAAGATCAGACATCCAGCCGCCCATGCTATATATAAAATTATCACAGAAATTCATTCGGACACAAAATCAAAGTTGTTGAATCACTCTCAGCGCTTCTCCAGCTGCCGCCTCTTCAGCGCCACGTCTATTTCTTGCCACACCTCTTCCGTATTCCTGCTCGTCAACTAAAATAAAATTAGTGTCTGAACAACGGCCAAATGTAAAGATGTCCTGGAGCTTACCCCGAACTATAACTGTCCATGTCTCATTATGCTGAGGACCTGATCTATGATATTCGTACTCGATCTTCTTGTGGGTGCGTTGCCCCCAGTTATTGAGATCCATCTTAAAATCTAAAAGTGATTTCTTTGTTATAAGGAACTCGTGAAAAAAGAAACAGTCCTTACGAGGCATTCCTAGTTCAAGAAAGTTCTAGAAGACAAAGGGCGAGGTGGATAGATAGATAGATAGAAATAACACAGAAAGGAATTCGAATTGTGTGGTTCAAGACTCACCAGCTTGCTTTTAAACTCTTGTGCATACATCTTCGAGGAGCAGTTAAAACACGACCCACGGTGCTGTAGTCAAGTTGCTCCTGAGCTACTCGTGGAAGCAATTGAGTTATTCAACTTGACTTCACGGTTCGGGATCCAAACACAAGATATTGTACATATCTGCGGGCTCATAGGAATAATAATGTAGCGTCGGTCTCTGTGAGGTCCGGATAGGTTAAAAATGAGTGCCAGATTCAACCTGAAATTGGAGATATTATACCCTAAGAGTAGGTGATATTAAACCTGAGTAGGTTGAAAGAACACCTATTGTTCAGATCTAATTGTTAGGTTGTTAGTTAACCTATTTTCGCAAATTTTAACCTACGGTCCTATTTTTTAATCCGTTAAAATTACCAGCTCCAATTAGGTTGTTTCTGGAGTATCTAGGTTGATTAAGAGCCTTCCTGGCAACATGAATATCCAACCTAATACTCATATCACAAAACATGAAATACAGGCATAATCATATATTAGCAGTACTACCATATACAACATATGTATGTTTATACTGATGTGCAAGTATCAGACCTTACCACAACTCAAGTTATATACCCATAATGTCACCATACTTCAAGTCTAATGGTGGTGTTCTGCACACAAAAAGATGTCAAATGAATGATATGCTGACAAAGTGGTAGAAGCAAGAGGAACACATACAGCCACACACACAAAAAATTTGAAGGAATGTTGATGGACGAGCGGAGGATTTGTCGAAGTGAGTTTATAGAAAGCGGATGATGATCAGAACTAATGTTGACAGTAATGATGCTGGCTAGCGGAAACGGCAACAACAAGCTTGAGAAGCTTGAAACTTGATAGCTAGATGGCAGTACATGTGGGAACAATAACGAACGCGAGAAGCTTGAGGAGGCTTGATGGTTAGGTATGTGGAAACGGTAACAAGGAGCGCAAGAAGCTTGAGTAGGTGGAAACTGCGATCAGGAGCATGGTAGGCAGTAAGCTTGAGTAACCTTGATAGCTAGATGAACATAGAAATGGGAATTGAGAAGCTTGAGGAGCCTTGAGGCCTTGAGGACGAGATAAGACAGCAATCGTCGATGTTGGTTGAAGTTGAAAACCAAACAGTCACGTTACTTACCTATTCAGTGTTATTAATAGAAAACGTGACCGTCGGGCACTCAGCTGGGCGCGCGACTGAGTGCGCACTTTTTTGCTGAAATTTACATCTCATTATCATCGAGTCTTTTGACGGTTTTAAAATTACTGTTAGGCTACAAGTATACTTAAGTAAAGTACTTATCATGTAGTACTTGATATATGTAGCGAGAGTAATATCAATTTCAACCTAATGCGGGAATGATAATCACCCTATGCACTAGAAAAATTTGCTTTCAAAATTCCACCTGGAAATAGGTTGCTTCAAATCAACCTAATGCACCTACAAGCAACCTATTTCCAGGTGGTGTGGATTTTCACTCTGAGTTAGGTTAACTTTTAACCTAAGTCAGCTTCACAGTGGGTAATTCCATCAGGCTCTGAAGCAGTGGAAGAATTGCCAAGTCCGGTTCATAGATTCCTCCTCCTCCTCCTCCAACTGATCCTAATTTATAGTACCGACGTCAAAATTCAAATCCAGGAGAGAGTTTACCGTTTTACAGCCTATCCTACGTCAAAAGCGGTGGAAGAATTGCCAAGTTCGGTTAATAGATTCCTCCTCCTCCTCCTCCTCCTCCAACTGATCCTAATTTACAGTACCGACGTCAAAATCCAAAACCGGAAAGAGAGAGTCTACCGTTTTACAGTCCATCCTACGTCCAAAGATCTCCAAGTGAGTTGTACAATTCCAATTCATATATCGTACATGAACCTATTTGGTCAATACAAGCAGCTCAGTCTCCAAGGTCTGCTAAATACATAAAGAAATAGAATTGTTGAAGAACAGCATAGAGAAAAAACGAGCTAAACTCTAGTAAACGTCGTCGTAGTACTGTAGTAATAATACTGTAGTAACCGCGGAAGCGGCATCGATGTATCACAGCTTTAACACTAAATGAAGTTTCATAGTCTAAACCGAGTACTTCTTTTCGTTACAAACCCCCTCAAATCAAGAATTTGAAAGCACGAAAAACGTATCTGGGTCGAAATGCTATGCGCGGCTTTTTTCCATTCTTACAATACGTGCTATAGCTCAATCATCTCCACATACTTTAGATTAAGTCCGTTTGAAAGACATTAGGCTTAGTACAGCAATTTGCAAAATCAATGAATTTGCGCGACAAAAAAATGAAATTTCACGACCGCTTGGGGAGGAGGAGGAGGAGTCTATCAACCAGTTGGGGAAATTGAGTATGGTATCGGGTTCAAGATTCAGTCGACTACTTAGAGGGTGTATCAAAGAGAGAATTACTTAATATTGTTGTTCTAGCGATATAGCCACTTTTGCCAGCATAGGGAGGAGGAGGAGGAGGAATCTATTAACAGGACTTGTCTCAAGGTCTAGATGCCGCCTCCGGGAAGCATCCCGACAGTGATGGCAGCTCAGTTCACCATCATTACCAGTCCGGTTAATAAGCTCCTGCTCCTGCTCCTCCTCGAGCTTCCCAGCCCATTTCAAGTACATAAGGCGCGGCCGGATTTTTCCACGTGTGTCAGAAAGTTCTGAGCCCAATCTTCCGAGCGTTGTAGTCCACTCATTTCATTGTATTTTCTATCAATTCTTGAAGATTCAAGTAGCTCTCAATGTTGACTATATCTGACAATCATTCTCATTGACTTTACTAAATAAGCCCCTGAGGGAGTGAAAATAAGTATTGTACAAAATATAAAAATATTGGTATGTGGACCTGCATATAAATCATAGGAGCTCATATCTGCACAAATCAAAAGAAAATATGGAGAAGTGAGCGTACTAGAGCTTGCGGAAGATTGAGCTTGAAAGATTAGGTGCGTTCAAAATTGGCTGGCACTTGGCACGGCACTTGGCACCTTAGCTTAAGTAATGTCACTCAGTCTCAAAAAGGAAGTCACGCATGTACTGGTACTACTGTAGATCATCATTGATAATACATTGATAAATCTTGTCCGAATGTTGTCTTAGTGTCTCCCGAGGTATTCTGAATGAATTGTGCAGGTTAGACATGAAAAAAAAAAGATAGCTTGAAGCTGGCCTTGCACGTACTTCACCTTCTTTGGTACCATACAAGACCTTTAGCTTCTCGGCCTTCTTAATCTCTCCAATCAAAGCCTATACTTGCTCGTCGGACCACCGGTCACCGGACATGATGGAATGATGGGGTAGAAATTATGTACGTTGAGAATAGTATAGCGGAGAAGTTAGACGCGCGTCCTTTCGTGACTAGTGTGACTACTCTGTGACTACTCTGTGACTCAAGCTAAGGTGCCAAGTGCCGTGCCAAGTGCCAGCCAATTTTGAACGCACCTATTGAAACGTATTTTTGATGCGCGAGAAATTTTCTGCCACGCCTTATGTACTTGAAATAGCTGTAACAACCTATAGTAATCCAAGTGAGCGATATACTTGGCTAATTATAGCGAGTTGCGCATATGCCTATATACATCATTGACATCTATGCATAGTCCGCGGCTCAAGTTCAACGGCGGATGGCATGGGGAAGAAACTGAGAAGTGATTGTATCGCGGTACCGTACATTAGTGTTGCCGAGACTCGGCTATGACTCACTCCGGCTCGACTCCAGTCGACTCCGGCTCCAAATCTGGTGACTCCACTCCGGAGTTGACTCGAGTCAGTTGAGTCAGCCGGGTCGCCAATGTAGTTGATTTATTATTATGTGAATATATTATTGAATAGAATTGAATGAGTAACTGTTACCAAAACAGGTAATTCAGCTGCGTACTACTTCTCAATTACCAAAAAAGGGTAATTATTCAGCTGGATCACTCAATTTTGCTCAAGTGACTTTAAACTTGCCAGAGTCACGAGTCATGAGTCCGACTCGGCTCGACTAAAAATCGACTCAACTCGTCGACTAGCCGGAGTCGAGTCGAGTCATGTGCAACACTACCGTACGTGTAGTAGATATTCAAAACTTGGATTAGAACCAGTGTTGACAGTGGTGGATATGGGTATCAGTAAGCTACGGATAGGTGACACCTCTCCATGTTTTAGAGCTGCGGGTGTATATCAGTGTATATCTTGAAGCCACTCGCACATTGTTGTAGCAATACATATCATAACTGCAAATGTCGTACTGTTTTCTTTTCATCCGAGTCCCTACCCTTCCCATCATTGGATTCATCCACCCGAAACCTCCACCTCCTAACTCCGTACCCAATCCCACCTTCATTTTCCATCTCCACAATCAAGCTTTCAACTGTCAACAGCAACGATGGTCTATCACATATTGTGCATATACACACATACATGTATACAGCAACTCATATATGTCGAGCTCCACTCGCTGTTCCGCTTCATCTTTTTCTTGGGCGTGTTCCCTAGGGTTCTGACTTACTTATTCTTTCTCTAAGGGCTGTTTATCCCGCACCTCCCGGACCCCCAAGTGAATGATGAGTAAGTAGTTATGTATTCCCAAAATCTTTTTTGTATCATTATCATGTTGGAATTCTCGGATCACCTAGTATGAACCTTTGTATTATTTATAAGAACACTTACTACTTTGTCTATTTATTATATGTTTCAGAGACCTTATATTTACTTGACTACATTGTATCTTACCTAGATACTTTATACCATTGCTATGTATGTAGTTACATTGTCTTGAACTATTATTACACTGTAGATGTAGTATAAGTACTGTCTACTTGGTCTGTAATAAAGCAGAGCTTATCTTGTTCACTCCTATAGGTTATGGGCCCCGAGCTCTAACCTTTTACTACTTATTCATTGTCTAGCTCTCGACATTGCATGACCACAAGGAGATGTGGCACACCAGTCCAAGGAGTAGAGGATCCAGAAAGAATCCTCAGAACACAGCACAGATCGAAACCACAGTCCAGGAGAAGCAGCCCAACACCGAGACAGTTGAACACTCCACCAGCATCAACGGCACATTCCAGAAGACCAGATTTAATTTGTGCACAGGCACAACACACATTTGATTTAGAAGAATTTCGAGATCGATACCTAGGGTCAGAAACTTGGGAACGTTGTACAGAACAACCTTGCCCTAATCGTTATAATCCGCCACTTCGAACAAAGCCAGTGGGAGATTGGGGAATCACTATCGAGACCTCACAAGAAACAGTTATTACTGGGAATATTGAAAGAACAAGACAGCCGGAAACACCCCCGCTAAGTTTCCCTTTATCCATCTCTCAGCCACATCAGCCCCAACCATCTACATCATCTGTTGTAGATCTTACCCATTCATCTCCTGGAGAGACAGATAACCCACCAATTATAGAACCAGAGAAGGAACCCAAAACAACAAAAGATCCAGTTTCACCTCACTTCCCAAACCCCCCACCACCACCCAGTAGATCAGCCACACAAGACCCAGATCCATCTGATATTGATACAGACAGTGACAACGAGATGTCCAAAGCTGCAAAGGCATTTGACAAGGTAACTGCCTTAAAAACAGACGGTTCTAATTGGGGAACATGGTCAGCTCGAGTAGAGCGAGCCGCCAGATCAATTGCCTATGAAAAATATTTAATCACTACACCAACAGAGTCTCAAGCCACCAAGGATGCAGACCTGTTAAATGGCATTACAGGCACACTTCCAGACTCTATATTCCGAAGATACAAATCCAAGAAGACCTCTAAAGAGTTGTGGGAAGCTCTAAAGGTTGACTATGATGCCAGGAACCCTCTTACCGAAGCACACCTCCAACAGCGCTTATTTGCCACAATATGCTATAATCCAGCTAAAGTCGATGAACACCTGGATAATCTCATCTCGATATGTGATGAATTGGAGAACCGAGGAGTTAAAATTGCTGAATCACAATTCAAAAGCGCCATCATTGCATCAGTACCTGGAACTTTTTCAGCCACAGTTACAGCCCTTGTTACATTTTACAAGGAGGATCCCGACAAGTTGAAACCAGATATGCTGATTGCAGCCATTCGAGCTGAAGCACAAGGAAAGTCCATGCGCCACAAGCCACAGGACACAGCTCACTACTCAAATGACAATTACAGAGGCAGAGGTAGAGACAGAGAAAGAGGAAATTCCATGGGAAGAGGCCGAGGAGGATTCCAAAACCCAGCCCAATCAAGTGATGACTTCAAATGTTACAATTGTGGGGGAATTGGCCACATAGCCATGAAATGTTCATCCGAGAAGAGACAACAGGCTAACACAGCCAATGAGCCTAATAAAGATGATACAGAGGAAACAGCATCAAGTGCTATAGAAGTATCATGGATGGCAATTGAAACAGATGAGAGTCTTGATTTTGATCTGATTGATATACCAACTATTGACTGCTCGGAAATAGCAGAAGCAGCACTTATGGCCACAAATCATGATGCACCATCCATCCTATTTGATTCAGGATGCCCATCCCACATGACTCACTCCGAGATCAAATTCAGAATTACCAAACAATCCCTACCCAGACAATCCAGGCTGCCAATGCTGAAACATTCACATCTGAAGGGAAAGGAACCCTCCACATCGAAACCATTGACAATATTGAACAGCCTCACTTCCTGACACTCCAAAATGCCATAACAGTTGAAAGGAATATTGTATATTCCAAACAGGAGATCCAACTCGGTGAGGAGGAGGATAGTGATGTAAACATCAATTTAGAGCATATAGTCCCTGAGTTGGAACCCCAAGAAGAAATTACCAAACCAATTGCATCAGAAATTATCACAGGCAGGAGGAGTAGAAAACCAACTACCAAACTTAAAGCCATATCTGAAGGACTCGCAGAAGGAAAAGACCACACCAAAATGCTAACTGCCAGTCTTGCTCAAGTCACCTCTGAATTGGAAGGAATTTACATTGGGAAGGAAAATGTTGAATTCCAGTTTATTGCAAACTCTTCGCTTCATCTATGGGACTTGCAAAGGTCTGAGGAGGAGTGTTGGAATTCTCGGATCACCTAGTATGAACCTTTGTATTATTTATAAGAATACTTACTACTTTGTCTATTTATTATGTGTTTCAGAGACCTTATATTTACTTGACTACATTGTATCTTACCTAGATACTTTATACCATTGCTATGTATGTAGTTACATTGTCTTGAACTATTATTACACTGTAGATGTAGTATAAGTACTGTCTACTTGGTCTGTAATAAAGCAGAGCTTATCTTGTTCACTCCTATATATCATAGTATCAACATCAATGTGTATCATTCAATCCCAACAAGACAATTATTAGGTGCGTTCAAAATTGGCTGGCACTTGGCACGGCACTTGGCACCTTAGCTTGAGTCACAGAGTAGTCACAGAGTAGTCACACTAGTCACGAAAGGACGCGCGTCTAACTTCTCCGCTATACTATTCTCAACGTACATAATTTCTACCCCATCATTCCATCATGTCCGGTGACCGGTGGTCCGACGAGCAAGTATAGGCTTTGATTGGAGAGATTAAGAAGGCCGAGAAGCTAAAGGTCTTGTATGGTACCAAAGAAGGTGAAGTACGTGCAAGGCCAGCTTCAAGCTATCTTTTTTTTTTCATGTCTAACCTGCACAATTCATTCAGAATACCTCGGGAGACACTAAGACAACATTCGGACAAGATTTATCAATGTATTATCAACGATGATCTACGGTAGTACCAGTACATGCGTGACTTCCTTTTTGAGACTGAGTGACATTACTTAAGCTAAGGTGCCAAGTGCCGTGCCAAGTGCCAGCCAATTTTGAACGCACCTAATAGTTGTTCATCGAACTCGTCGGATGCGAGCAACCACCGGAATGGGGACGTTGTTTGTATCCTTTGATTGGTGTCTTTTCTGGGGTAATCAATTATCATAATTGTAAAAGACATTTTCCCTCGTTCTCAGGGCCTGCTTTTGTTTTCATCACAAGAATCAGTCATGGCTTTTGAATTTCAAGCCAAAGGTGGGAGGCAAAGCGAGTAAGTAACTGAAAAGAGGTCAGTGTTATCATACATACACAGACCGTTACTGGGGACGTGAAATGATCTATTCCGTCAAAGTTTAAATTGGTCATTTCGGGGTAGAACCTTGTATTTTTTGGTCAGCTTGCGCTCGTCAGCTCACGGTGTTCCGACTCCGAGTTTTTTAGATCTTCCCGTAAGTACTTCAGTCACCACTTGATTCAGATTCGAATATAAAGATTAGCCACCTTAGCATTGATTCGAATCAATTTACCACACATTATTAAAGAATTGGTTTGAATATTGATTCAAATTATAATTTGAATCACTTGGCAGTTTGAATTTACAACATTTTGTAGTCTCAGTAATTCGAATTGCAATTTAAATCATTATTCAAATCAACAAAGGAGAGTCGCTGAAGCTGGTGGTCGCGTGCTGAAACAACTGTAGTCTACAGCAATGAAGGTAGAAGTGGGCCATCGCTGCGCGTGGCAGATACGAGGCCCTTATTTTTTATTGACACAAAAACAACAGGATGAGTGCGCACCAGTAATTCCATGGTACAAGCTTTGGACTACGGCTGCAACGGTAAACAGAAGAGGAATATTGGTATACTTGACTAGCATGCTAATGCGATAGATATTTGAACGATGGTCGATTGAGGATACTGCGTGGCTTTAGCCTTTAAGCGGCAATACAGTCCGTACAGGAGAAATTTCCATATGGAGTTGACATGAGTATTGACACAGCCACTGGTGCAAGTCGAGTTTAGTAATAACGAGTCCTGATTTCATTCGGCCTCATAATGAGTAGTCCACTGATATGTACATGCAATAGCACGAAATCTGTTATTTGTCCCACAGATCCGAGCAGTCATCTCAAGCGAGTTGTGCAGGTGATATGGGGTACTGAAGAAGGTAGAGGGGGGAGCCAGACAACAAACCAGGGGACAACAGTAGTGATGCCAGGTTGGGATCTAGTTTGGAGTAGTATAGTCTCTTGTAGTGCAGTTGTCTCTTGTAGTGCAGTTGTCTCTTGTAGTGCAGTTGTCTTAAGTAGTATAATAATGTTATTTAAATCCCATTAGTATATGCAGCCTTCAGGGGAAACACAGGCTATATGAGACATGGGCCTGAATACTGATAAATACAGAAATATCAGTTATCGTGGATCTATATTTCACCCTCTTAAAAAGATATCCCAATTGCGACGCTTATCATATAACCCCCGCTTTCCCGGTCTTATTTTCACTGACTTTACCCAAAGACGATTGACAAGTCGATGGCCTCTGAAGAACAGGACCACCCTGCACCTCCGCCAACATACGAGGAAGCTCCACTGTCTGGGGGAGTACCAAATATTCTGGATTCCAAATCACATCCTCAACCCCTTCAGGGTGGACCATCCACGTCAACACCCAGTATGCCCATGCCCCAGCCTCAACCCGGACCTGTGGTGATGGAAGCACCTCCACGACCACGACCCCCACAACAGGAGAAGAGTGCAGCGCAGATTGGAGAGGAATACAGGGCCGCACGTGCATATTGTCCGCTCTTTCTCTTTTTTTTTCTTCGTTGCTGACATTGACAATCGAATTCTGAACAGTCTTTGCGCAATGTGCACAAGGAAAACATTCACCAAAGACCACATATGGTCCTTGCGGAATCGTCACAGCTATTATATGTTTTCCTATCGGTTTGATCTGCTTATTGTAAGACAACGTGTCTCTGGTTTAATCATCCTACCTGTGTCTCATTGACACGATGGTCCACAGTACCGATACAGAGCAGAAGTGTGATTGCTGTGGTCTCCAGTTGTAGAAGATTGGAGATACGAAACTATCGTTGCCCTGTCAAGTTGGTCTCATGGCTCTCATTGGAAGTGATAAAAGCATGCATGGACGACCGCATATATTAACCTATGTCTGTACTATTTAAAACAGCATTTCTCTCCTTTACCTCTGTCTCTTGTTCCCGTATTTGTGATACACGCACTAGTTTGTCCTCTCTGTCACTCATTTCTTTAGTCCTTTGATGTTTTGGTACTTACTATACCCTGTTTGTCGAGGATCAACGCTTGGCGTCTAGCTCGAACTCTTGTATACATATTTAATCATTACCTTAGAATCTCTGCGCCACTGCAGCACCAGTAATAACACCAGCCATTCAGCATAGGAAATCCACATATATGTACCCGCAGCAAGGGAATAGCACATGGCAACATATATGTATGAGCATGCATGGGCGCTGCCTCATCTTAGTCAAGTGCCACACTATACTCCGAATAGGTGACATCTCCGAGCACATCTCACATAATAAAAGGAGGAACCGGATGAGAGACGTTATAATTAGATGTTATCATACAAAAAAGTCCAGTGCAAAGAATTACAAAAAGCTGTCAAAAGTTTTTGATTATTTCAAAAGCTGTAAAATATACCTCGGTGGTTTCTCTCGTGGCGCGCTGCTGCGCTTTCTAGATTTAGGAAGGGAAAAAGACGCGGAACAAGATTATTACACGTGTAAAAAAGATCTCAGATATCAACAAGCCGTGAATCAGAAGCATTCTGAAAAGATTGGAACAATCAGCAAAAGATATCGATCTTAGACAGGCGGATAGCGGAGTCAATGGAAAGTTTTAGGACTATAACTCACTCCAACTCGGATGAACAATGCCAGGTCCAGACTCATCATATTCTTTCTTCGTCACCCATAAGCTCTGGAACGTCGATAAGGATCCTAAGATAGAACCACCAATCCAGACAGAGTATTTGCGTTCTGGGGGCGCTATAATCTTGACCTGGACGTAAAAACAATACAAAAAGAGCATTTCATTTTTCAGATGAGTCTTTTGTCCGAAGACCTAGAAGATCAAATTGAAAGAAGGAATTACACTTACCTTGATCCAGCCAGGAGCTAGTGCTGCGATCTCCTTTTGCATCCTGTCAGCCAAGCCCGGGTACAAAGTAGTCCCTCCCGATAGAACACTGTTTGAATAGAGGTCCCGTCGAATATCGAGGTCACATTTTTGGATAGAGTTGAAGCTGTTAATTAGATATATGAGAGGGGAAGCAAATGATTAAGGGATACGTACACAGTGTCATGAATCCCTGCGCTCTCTAATCCAAGCGTAAAGGGCTGGAATAAGCATTCTGGTGCTCGGAACCTAAGATCGGGTATAAAAGTGAGTTGCAGCCAAAAAAACCAAATGAAGCTATCCGAGTAGTAGCTAAAAGAAAAACGAACCTCTCATTCCCAATCATAATCACCTGCCCATCTGGCAACTCATTACTCTTCTCGATCATCGAAGACGTCACGGCGGTATGCAACTCTTGCTCAAAATCCAAAGCGACATAGCACAGCTTCTCCTTGATATCTCTCACCATCTCACGTTCAGCGGAAGTCATAAACTGACACCCTCTCTCCGTGAGATTCTTGACAAGCGCATGTGTAAGATCACGACCAGCCAAATCCAATCGTTGAATAGCATGAACTTCAATGAAGCAAAGAAAAACCTTCATAAATAGGCACAACGTGTGTAACGCCATCGCCCGAGTCCATGACGACACCCGTGGTATGTCCAGAAGCGTAGAGGGACAACACAGCTTGAATGGCGACGTGAAAAGCAGGCATGTTGAATGTTTTGAACATGATCTGTGTCATTTTTTCTCAGTTTGCTTTAGGATTGAGAGGTGCTTTGATGAGAAGGACGGGATGTTCTTCGGGAGCTACGCGGAGTTCGTTGTAGTAGGTGTGATGCCAGATCTTCTCCATGTCATCCCAGTTTGTGACGATACCATGTTCGAAGCGAGAGGATGCCTCGTTTCACCTGGGCTTCGTCACTTTTTTTCATCATCATAGCAGAGATTCCGAGTCAGTCGAACCGTTGTCGCTAATGGCTCCTAGTACGGTAAAATATGAAAACTCACCCAACGTAAGAATCTTTTCCTTCTTTGCTTAGGACGCCCGACAATAGACCTAGTAGTCCCAGAATACACTATTAGTTCCACTTGAGCAGCCCTTGTACATCCGTGCAAAAAAGGGAAATTGACATATGGGAAAATCGCTCGAGGAGCATTATCTCCAGCAACTAGAATAACAAGATAAGTCCCCCCAAAAATTTATACATACTAGATTTATCAAAACGTACATCCAGCTTTGCACATGCCAGCCTGAGGCCTGAACCATTATCAATAACCTGACGATTTACGCCGATTGTTTAACATTAGTATCTCGTACATGGGTCTCTCCAGCATTTACAATAGATGAAACCTCGTCGTACCCAGACATCTTTGAGGGAGTAATGGACATGATTTGTCATTGAAAAAGTTCTAATGACGGATTTGGAACCCTTAAACCACTTTGGGAACATGTGTCATCATGATTTGTCGCTCTTCCAAATCCGTCATTAAGTACCTCATGACATCATCAGGTCTCGTAATTTGAATGCGATAAGATGAGGATTTGCTAAATGGGGATGCACGTGGAATGCTAGCCAGCTCGAGTTAGTAAGGATGAGTCCCAACTCCCTAAAGGTCCTCGTAATTTGAATTATAATTCAAGTCATTATTCAAATCAACAAAGGAGAGTCACTGAAGCTGGTGGTCGCATGCTGAAACAACTGTAGTCTACAGCAATTCGAATTACAATTCAAATCATTATTCGAATCAACAAAGGAGAGTCACTGAAGCTGGTGGTCGCATGCTGAAACAACTGTAGTCTACAGTAATTCGAATTGCAGTTCAAATAATTATTCAAATTAACAAAGTACACATAATGAGAGTGCTAGCTCAAATTTGCTGACCCAATGTATACTAGAAACAAGATGGGTGGTCCTTGTGCTTAATCCATTTATCGCCTTCCTTCCAGATCCCAACGGGTCGCTTCTCATCTTAACTCATCCTTCCCGCATTCAAGATTGCCGCTGTCGTCAACACGGTGTTGGCTATAGTCGGTAAACAATTGACGTCGTAGTCCTCCTGTTTTGTCAGTCCAGCGTTCACACTTCGTGCGGCGTCGATGAATTTCTCGATTGAGACGTAGCCGTATCCTCTTTGCCCCTCAAAATGTTCGGACTCCGAGGGGGAGTATTTCATGCTATTGACTGAGTAAAAAAGATATAAGCGTCCATTTAAATCGATATCAATTATGCAAGAAAGCAAACAAGGGGCGAGAAAAGGAGGTCCAGGTACGCACTAACTACATTGTGCCTTTCTTTTTTGTTTGAGAGTAGGGGTGGATTGGAATTATGATTCGAAGTATGATTCGAATTATGATTTAAATTATGATTTAAATGGGAGTAGTATCATGGGGTGCGTGGTGGCTTGTTTGAATCAAGGCAAGTGGGATTCAAAATTATTATTTGAATAGACCAAATCTGCAACGCAAAAAATGGCGGCCCCAAGAAAATAAACTAAAAAAAAACTACGAATAAAATATGGTGGGGCTAATTAAAAATGAAATGGAGCATCGCAGCAGTAGGGAGGCCCACTGGGCCTGGCCCAGTATCTTACCTATCTACAAATCAACATACCTTCACCGTTGAATAATCCTCACTGCAAATGGACAGTACTTAAACTCCCGAGTCTTTACTGTCAACCTCTACACTCTCATCACCAGCTTCCCACAATAGCCTCACACTGAAAGTCGTTTAGCTTAAGGCCGGTGTTTGTGATTAGGAGCCCAGGCTTTTTTTGTGCGTGACGTACTTCATTGAAGCTCCACTTGCAAAAATTTTGAGCGGGGCCCACAAAAATTTGACTATGGTTTGATGAATAAAATGTGGGTCAAATTTTGCATTGCAGATTTGGTCTAATCCCGATTCGAATTATAACTTGAATCGAGACGGTGCAACTTGTAAATTACTAGTTGCATCATGATTCAAATTATGTTATAATATGATTCAAATTGTATCAGTAGCAAAGGGCGTGGTGACAATTCGAATCAATGCCATGGTGAGGCACCTTTATATTCAAATCAGAAGCAAATGATAGTAGAGTACTTCCATGGCCGCTTTACTCGTCGTGTCCGTGTCTTGCCAGCTATTGTAATTGATAGAAAGGTGGGATCATAGTACATCGCATACATAAAACTCAAGTTGTACTTGTACATATGTCAGAGTGTACACAAAACCACCCGCAGACTGGCCTGCTCAAACACAATGGATGGGCCGGGCTTCCGCGATAAGTAGCTGGTCACGATGGTCGAGTAGAGCCTTTGGGATTCCTTTTAATGTTTCAGGTTTTTTAGAGAGCACCCACTATCTTTCCGGTTCTTGTCCGAGTTCCATATGTCGAGAAAGTCAGCTGCTCCTCCCGGTGAGTACGCATGTAGTACATGAGTACATGAACACTATACGAGTACTAGTAACAGCACCCTTGCTATCAACAAGCTGCAATATATCTATATCATTTGGGGTAAATGATTCTCCCAATGATACTCCCATTTCCTTTAGGGCCCATTTGGTAACATTGGCTTAGTTTAGCTTAGGTCCGCTTACACTTCCCACGGCTTGTAAACTCAGTAAGCAGACCCGAAAAGACTGGATCAGCTTGTCACACTTTAGTCACATCACATAAATAAGAGTAGACTTTGATCCGACGATAGTATGGTTACTTCTACGACTGCCCGAAGCCGGCAACAGCGGCGCAACCTCAGTAAAAAGGTTGTGGATTTGCAACGCCGGAAGTTGGCAACACTTGGTGCCGCACTCGGTGCATTGTCTGTTGTCCAACAGAAGACAACTCCATCACCAAAATATCATCAATTCTTGTCCACCAATGCCCAGTCTTCGGCACTGGACCAAAGAGAACGTTCTCCTTATTGGCATCCTTGGAGGCCTGAGCCATGAATGGGAGCGAGCAAGAAAAAGCAGGGAAAGCAGGTCAATACAAAATAAGGGTTGTAAGCCTGTGTGACAAACTGACGAGCCACATGGTGCGTTGCCAAACACAAGCTTAGCTTACTGAAAAGCTGTGGCTGTGTCGTGTAAGCCAGGGCTTGCAAATTTGGCAGGTAAGCAGACCTAAGCCGTTGTTACCAAACGGGCCCTAATGAGTATGTTTTTGTATGGTTTCCTAGGAGCGTCAGAAGCATATACAGTCAAGTTAGAATGAAGACATTGACAGTATCTCAAGTTATTATAGGACGAATTTAAAAAAGGACATACCATCTGCATCACGGGAAATACTTCAAATCTTTGCCGAACATGTCGCACAGCCACCTTTTCTGCCCTCCATGGAAGAGTGGACGTCTTAAGCCGCCAAACACTGTTCGTGTTATGCCTGTTCTTTTGAGGATGAATGTGCGCTGTCTATATTGTCCCAGACCGGTGTATCTGACATGTCACATCCCAGAGGAATACAGGCATATAATATGCATCCAGAGTCCCAGCTGCTTCCAACTATTGCGCACTAATGAAGTAAAGCAATCAATCAGTAGGTATGGTAGAACATCCTGAGGAAACCATTTACAGACTTCAGGCCCTCAGGTTCCACAGGAGCAGATTGTATTGTGCAGAAGACTGAAGCTGCCAAAAATAATCGATTCCTAGCAGATGGATCATGGGAAGCGTACCTCGTCATGTCCGTGGACTGGTGTCAGGATCAGAATACGAGTATCAGGCCTATTAATACCCCATGGAGATCATCTT
The DNA here is from genome assembly GCA_004369135.1 of Dendrothele bispora CBS 962.96. Taxonomy (NCBI): domain Eukaryota; kingdom Fungi; phylum Basidiomycota; class Agaricomycetes; order Agaricales; genus Dendrothele; species Dendrothele bispora. The sequence goes on along the minus strand of ML179160.1, from coordinate 10,284 downwards.
TCAGGTACTCTGATTTTCGAAAATCCAGACACAGACATGTACGTTGCCTGCAGTATGCATGCAGCCATTAGTCCTGGTCGCTCCCCTAGTACCGTCATTAGCTGTAATGCCCAGCGTTAAACGAATTCCATACCAGAAACATGTGAGGTCCTTGGCTTATTCTTAGCCAGAAGCCTGCGCGAGCCTCCCAGACTTGGGTTTATTGATAGATAGACGAACTTCTTTCCTACAAGGTTCTCATGGAGTAGCTCCATTTTCTATGGTCAGTGGCCACCTACGTCGTTGAGCATTTATTCGGCCACACCGTTTGCGGCCACATAACAAAGATTTTCAACACGAGTCGCGGCTAGACCATCATGGCCCCGAGTGACCCCATGGAGAGTTGATGGATTGTCGTGTGCGATATAGCAGAAAGTGAAGAGCTGACACTGCTGCCATTAGACGCGGGACGGAGAAAAGTCTAAATTAGCGGCCGTAGTGATGTCCGGACTCCACTTCGGCTCACTCCGGCTCGACTCCGGGTGACTCCGACTCAAAATGCCAGTGACTCCGGAGTCGAGTCTTTATTTTTCGACTCGCTCCCACTCGAGTCGCTCAAGTCACTCGCCTATGTCAATAAAATTCCAAGAGTGAATTTATTAGTAAGAAAAGTAAATAAACGGCAATTTTATTACAAAAGGTGAAATAAGTCGCTTCCCAAAATAAGTAATTGGGTTGCAATTGCCAAAAGGAAATGACCGAAAGCATATGTACCAGTAGAGTTACCGGTGTACTTAGTTATAGGCGACCCGAGTTGACTCAAGTCGGAGTTGAGTCGCCTTAAAGTCAGCCGAGTCTAGAGTCAATGGCTAGACTCGACTCGCTTAAAAACAGACTCGACTCGTCGACTAGTCGGAGCCGAGCGGAGTCGTGTGCAACACTAAGCGGCCGTTAGAGGGGAACAGCGCCCATCCACTGTACTGTAACAGGTTTTTGGTTTGTACTTACAGCTAACTTCAAATCATTAGACCTCTTTTTGATTTTCTCGCTTGATGATTTTTGTTTACTTGTGGAGTGTACCAAACAAATCAGATATATATAAATTCCGTTGGTGTCATTGCTTATCCTTCCTTTGGCTTGTTGGGAGAGATCGTCGAGTACAACTTTGCATTTGTGGTGGGCTGTCGCAGTAAAGACACGTTCTTTGACAGAGGGATGGATGAAGCGTCAATTACCATGTACCATGAAGACAGCTGAATGACAACATCCGGATTATGAATATTTGGTCCCGCTCCAAAAGTAAACAAAAATCATCAAGCGAGAAAAATCAAAAGAGGTCTAATGATATGAAAATAGCTGTAAAGTCTGCATTCTGCAAAAATGTCTCCACCGACTCGGAGATGAAGACTCTCTTGATTCTCCCTCTGCTTGCTTTCACCGTCCTCAGTCAAGCCGCTTCTCGCTGTAGATGCCTCTACAACGATACCTGTTGGCCCAGTGAAGACCAATTCTCCGACCTCCAATCCAAACTTTCCCAGCCACTGATTCGTCCAGTACCCCCAGCAACTCCTTGTTACCCCCCATCCGATCCTTCAGAGAACTGTACAGACGTCTTGGCGAACGCAAGTAATGGAAGATGGCTCTCTGACCGAGCAGGAGCGATGCAGTCCATGAATTTCCAGGCGTTCATTACTGACAATGGCACTATCGAGACTTGTTTTCTGGACACATCGTTGGGATTCCCGATGACGAGCCATTTTTACGGTTCTAAGCTCGAAATCCGATATTAATTATGTTAATAACATAGTTTTGAGCCTGGATACTGAGGGAAACTGAGGGTTATAGCTGTTCCCAAGCTGTTAACCAAAAGCTAGAGCTATATGTACTGCTGGAACTCTCCTTTTGTTCCATGAAAGACACCTACCGATATGTACTACGGATATACTGACCTTCAGTAACCGATGCAGGTTTGAAGTCACTCCTCAACTTCCTTTCTCGGTGTACATTTGTACTACTATTTAATCTACTAGACTGTGTGTAGGACTATTTGACACTTTCGGGTCCCGTTCTTTAATATACCTTGGACCGTCCATTGAATACCCTCTTTTTTGTTAGAGGATTTCGGACCCTTGCGGGACCTAATCCGTTATAGTACCCACGTCCCGAACGTACGTAGTTTTGAGTTCGACCTTTTTCTTTTTGGCCACTTCTCGCTGATATATCTTATGATTGTCGACTCAGTCGGATAGAGTAAACCTTCGATGCGACACTTGCTCATTATGTCTTACTACTACTTGGTAAATTACTCTCTCTTTAACTCTTATCTACCTATTTTTACTATTTGCTCGCATAGGTCGACCTATCTTCTTACTGTTCGACCTTTATACCTTTTTTTTCATATTCGGGATTCGAGCAATTCCGGTGTACCTTCCCGGATGACCTTTCTCTTCTAAGTGACGGTCTACTAACCCAGTGTTTAAGGCCCCAAAATCACCCATATCTCAGTCTAAACGCGGCAGCTTGCCCAGGAGCTCCCTCTATCTGTCCAACAGAAGGGGGCTCCACCGAGACTCAGGGTGTGAGACACGCATTTCGTAAAGGAGCCCCTCAAGGGTATTACCAATATAAAGCCGTCGACCAAAAAATTATGTGCCTAAGAATAGCTATCGTTCCAGGGTTAGGGAACGTTTTGGCGCCCAACGAATATAACACCACTGTAACAGTCACGTTATATCCATGAATTGCGATGAGGTTTTTTTTTTTTTTTTTTTTTTTTTTTTTTTTTGAACGACTGTCACAATCCATTCGTCGATGTCTGACTCTAAGGCTCTCGTCAGGACGACGTGTAGAGTCATAATGATACCGATTGGAGAGAACCCTGGAGACTATCCGGGTAGATCTGAGGGTTTTTGAGTTTTACTTCTACCATTCTCAGTCTTTAAAAGAGCGGTCTTACTACGGTAACAATTTAATAGATTCGTTAAAGGTCGTCACGGGCGCGCACGATTTTTGGTATTCTGATTGTCGCCGGACTTCTAGGAGGTGTCAGGCGCGCAGATGCGGTTACCCTCCATATGAGGGGACTTCTGTGCCATTTTGCGTCCCCCTTGAGCGATACTCCTGTGATCGTCGATACCCGCGTTTTTGTGTGTGTGTTGGTGTGTTGTGTTTGTTGTGTTTCCGATCAATACAGTTCGTTCAATTTGGTTGCATACAATCAAGCCCCCCAAGCCTCTATCCTAGGAAATAGTTCATTGAAATCTCATATAACTGTTCCATCTCATATAGCTTTATTTGAGACTAAGGAAGCTTTGCCTAACTAAGAAGTTGATTTAGTGTTCCAGACTAAAATTTATTTTAGGCTGTGACCAGTTTTATCCAAGAGTTCTTGCGTTGCGAACCATATAGTTTGTTTAAAATAACCACAGATTGAGATGTTGTGAGCCCCTTCATCCTATTTGTCTTTCAACATTATGATACGTGTGCCCGTGATCGTGATGCTCCATACGCCTTTAATATCAGAGTCATCTGAGTCTCTAGAGTTGACGTTTCACGACAGTGATTCGGCTGGCGGTTCTTTGAGATCAAAACTTTTCGGGTCGGTGGTCGTTGCGAGACGACTAAGCCTTTGACATGAAAAGTGGGAATGATCAGTTCAGTGACATCTGTTCTTGATCCGTTTTCATATTCTTTTACTTTGAACTAATTCACGTTAGTGTTGTGACTCTGATCATGTGTTCTGCCTCTAATTTAGACTGAAACGTTATGGCACCTGCAAATATGACGATAGTTGACATCTGGTGTCACAGGGGCTCACGACAGTGTGAATTTAGCACGATAGACCGCTCATTAGACTTAAAGACCATATATGTATGTCCGGAAAATATGATGCTCCTCCCTCTATCAGTGTTCTTTTTATGTCTTTGTCATCTGTCATCTCTCTAGCTCTCTATATGTAAAAAGAACATGAAATATACCATTAAACCCTCCGTTTTGTTTTTATTTTGATTTCAGGCTAAATTTGTATACACGCAAGTTCAGGTATAAGCATACATTTTATAGTCCAATTCAACTTAGTTGGAAAACCTAGCCTAAAACGATGCACAGCCACAACTTGACCGGGACCGATAGGCGATGATGGCATACTGAGGTGGGTACTATTTCGTGGTAAAAAGGCACGTAGGCCATACTGAGGTGGCCTAGTGAAGTTTTAGTCAGGAATACTAACCGATCAACTACGGAGGTGCGTAGGCAAAAGATGCACAGGTGATGCACAGATAGAAAAGGAGGTTGCACAGGTCACAAATAGTCGGTGCCTTCGTTTTAATAACGAGGACAAGGTCAGCCTAAAACGATATAGGCGACAGTCGTGAAGGGCACTTACGGAAATCAATGGTTAATCTGGATCTGCAGCCAGGCCAGTCTACCGTTATCGATGGGCAGTTAGGCAATACAGGCTAAATTCGGATATTCGAGAAAGAGCGATTCAGGCTATAACCTGGAACATCGGCTGTTCGGGCTGCAAGTTCATAAAAGAAGAAGGGAACCTATATTGATCTCAATAGGATATCGATCATTCTAGACTGCCATAGAATTATCTGAAACACGTTGTATAATAACTTGTCTACGTATGGGTAGTTGTATCCTGTATCATCGAACTATCTGAACAATTAGGATGACGTCGGTGTTAAGGGGCCAACTTATTCATGCTGAACCCATTCCAGTCTAAAATAGGCACGTGGAGGTATCCTGAAAGTAATGAGTCATTTATATGATTCGAA
>ML179159.1:178550-192271 GCA_004369135.1 Dendrothele bispora CBS 962.96 | reverse complement strand
GTCTATGTTGAGGATAGGTGTCTAAGGTGGTAGAAGGCACCCTTTACAATATCTGTGGTTTTTTCTTTTTTTCACGAGCTGCAACGATTTCACGAAAACGGACACCTACACCTCTGTTATTCAAATTGTTACCCTTTTGGATTCTGTACTACTACATGTCACCTTTCGTATATATATTTACTTAACATATAGCCTCTTGCATAGTTGTACCGCATAGATATGATAGAAAATACAAGGGCCCCGTAGGGAGCTCGGATTCTCGTATATATAAAATGTTTGAGCATTTGAGCCTTTGAATAAAAGGATTTTGGAGAGCAGAGTTTTCTTCTAATTATGGCCTCACGAAAACCGGAAAGTGAGCGCGATGTGTAAATTTATGGACGCATACTTATATCAAGGGATTGGGCCTTCACAAAGCTTGCCCGTGGCATGCACAAGTACGAGGCTGAACATGGTCAACTGCAAAAGGAGCCCCTGGCAATAACACTCAACAACGTTTGATCACGAATTCGCCGGTCCCAAGCAATCATGTCCGGACTTTTCCTAGGTAATTTTCTCAAAAATTTGTCCGGATAGCCAATCCAAATAAAAGTGGAGAGAGCCTGAGTCGCGAGTGAATGTTGAAAAGATGGTTCTAGAACCTTGTTCCGCGAAAAATTGAAGTTTATACGCGTCCAAGCGATTTGTACTCCGTTATTATACTCTTTCTATCCCAGGTTCGGGTCCTCGAGAGATACACATGCATTCGTAAGTCGTACATATGCGCTCGAAAGTTGATGGTTGAAATAACAAGTGACGATATATCTGGGTCCCAGACAAAGACAGTGCCAGTATGTTCGGTGACACGAGCAAAGACTTAGAAGAGGCTCGCCGAGCCAAGTAATGGTGATGGCAAGACTAAAGAATGAACTGGGTTCACTCAGAACCCGTAATTTCTATGGGGCACGTGAACAGATTTTGGATACAGGATTTGAATACTCCTTTGTACACCAAAAACCATTTTATGCTTTACTCCACATCTATTGGAATTGGGGCTCTGGTAAGTAGCTCATCTGAAAGCAGGGCATCAGAAGGGGTATACCTCCAACTTTGAGATGATTCTGTTGGGAGACGACGGAGCTGCAACTGAATGAATTTTGGATGCCAAATTTGGCCATTCCTCCTCTTTTGTACAGTCTGTCACGCTTTAGTCACATGTTATAGTTCTGATTTTCCTACATAATTTCTGTTGATTCTATTGCCGTGAATAGTATCAAAGACCTCTTTGCAACAATGTACAGCTGCAATGTTGCCTCAATGACCATCTGCGAATCGCAGATGTTGCTTCACAAGAACTGTGACAAAAGTGTGACAGTGTGACAGATATGACAGCATCCCGACCCAAATGGAGGAAATTGGCTATTACTTGTGTTCGACATCTGCCAACTGATATAAAATGGGTGTCAACATACTCGTATTATCAACCTGAATAGGATGGTGAAGAAATATTCCTGATGGTGAGGCTCAGAAGCCCATAAGAAAAGAATTTCATTTTTGACAAATCACCGATTTTACATCAAATTGACCCCCACGAGACCATGCACTAAATCCTCTGTCCATTAGGGTGTTCTCCAAGGTCTGCATACTCATACTAGACCCATTGACACTATTTGACCCAACCCAATTCAATATCTCAGTAAAAAATGCAACTGTACAAAGGAACCGTAGTGTACAAAGGAGTATTTAAATCCTGTACCCGCCATCAAAACTTGCACGACACTGACACTGACAACCGTGATGCAACCTTTAGTCGGACTCTCAGCACACTAAACTTTTCCCAGCCTATTCCTATTCTCCATACACCCAAAGCACGCAGCATACCAACCTTAGTACGGCTCAATGGCAAAGCAATACTCCAACGTCGAACATGGAACTTTCTCCAGGACTAGTTTTCATTCCGAATACAGTCGCGACACCAACGACACGTCCTCTTCAATGATCACGAGTACCACCGCGTCTGCAAGCACGAGCACGATAGTTGGAATCGGATCCTTATCAGGCCGAGCCGTACTCGCTCTCGGAAAACTCACCTTGAAAGGTGTCGAACGCGTGATTATTTCTCAAAGGCTTAGCGCTATCTCGTCGAACTTTCCTCATTCGAATGTTTCTGGGACAAGGATTAAAGGATGATATGTATAAAGATTTACTGGAATTATCTAGGTATATGCACATATTTTATCGAAATTTCTTGATAGATGCGCGAGGCTCACCGTGAGGACATGTACTACTTACTAGGGTGGACATGTATCCAAATGCTGTCCAAAATGAAGCTATCAGCCTTCTCTTGGCTCAGATCGGTTCTTTTCAAACTGACTTTCTAGTCCGCGCTTTGGCCGCTTGGAATCCCGTTGAAGTGCGTTTGTTCTTGGGTCTACTTGTCGGGATTTTCGCAGCAACAATGTGATTAGTCTGAAACACCATTTCTTTCGCTGTTGTCTGTTCACTCACACGCATACAACAGAATCCCTAAACCCTCAATACAAGATCACAATCAAAATTCCCCCATCAACTCGTACCTATCGGCTTTACCAAGCCATAACGAACATTCCTTACTCCCGTTCATTGAATTCCTTCAAAAGCTCTGCCAAGTCTCTACCGTTCAAGTCGAAGCCGTGCTGGAAAGCTGTTCTCTGGATCTTCTCTTCCGACTTTACGTGACTGACTTTCGCGACTGTCTTACGCGTACCGGCGCGAATCGCTCTGGCCATGATCGAAAGTCTTCGCTGTTGACGGCTTGTAATTCTTTGCTTATAACTATGTGCCATGTCAGGGATAACAACACAAGCAGCAATGATAGCAATAGTAGTAAAGCTGGTGTAATGTCTTTCATTCAAAGACACCCCTTTTACAACTTGTGGTCTGTCCATCCTGCTATATTCTCTTCTCGTTCCCAGTATTTGGAACTGGTTCAACATAGTGCAACAAGTGCTAGGTATGACAACAAGCTCGATTTGGATTCGAAAAGATTACTGGAACGGAGAGAAGCTTGGTATGCTATAGCCCTAGATAGCCATCCTAAGCGATGGAAGGTTGGCAACATGCACTGGGTTTGCTGGAGGATCAGTTCAATATATGATATGATGGCAGACTATTCCCGGGCTTCGTTGTATGAGAATGGATTGCACCATGTCGCGTTTGACGCTTTTGTGGATCTGATGGAGTTTATCGGGTAAGTCATGAATTCCGACTTAGAGTGTCCTTCTAAACAGTAGATTTATCCTCATGTTTTTCTTTCTTTGTATATGAAGTATCTCAAACTTGTCCAACGATTTGCCGGATGATTTGCAGATCCCTTTCCGTGCACTGAGGTCTCTCCACCGCCTTCTGTGTAACCTCTTTTATTGGCCGGTTTTCAACGCATTTATGTTGCCGGAACATTTACCTCATGCAAAAGAAGTGTTTGGTGCTTTAATGGGATTATTGAATTTAATCTTGTCAGTTCAAAATTCCTCTGATGTCGAAAACTACTAATCCAATGTCCAAAATATCATATCCATCTCTCAGAGACAATAAAGCCCATTTGTCCTTCTTCTTTCCATCTGATCCTTCAGATTTTGGGCTCACGGTCGTTGTCCATTTCATCCACTGGTTCACTCGGGCGTCGACATATACTCAGGCTTTGACACGTCGAAGATTCAAAAGTTTCCACCCGTTCTTTTTGAACTTGGGTTGCCTGGAGTTGATCAAGAGGACTATCCGAGCTTTAGATGAGTTGGAATCAATATCGATACACCCGGATCGAGGTTTGCTCTAATTCTGATCTCCAATTTTGTGTTTCTCATGATACTGTGTACCTTTTGTTCGGCTATCCATTCATCTGCTAGAATCTCAAGATCGACAAGACGGTTTTTCACCTAGTAACAATGGTGATCCGATAGATCACAATCCTCAGTACCGCCGAAGCCTGTTGAACTGGGCAGTTGCTGTCTTTTCGTATACGAGTGCGACAGATGTTGATGATGTTGATGATATACTTGAAATACTCGGGAACGATGAGCCGGGGGAAGAAACTGACACCGATATCTTGAACATCCCATTACGACCAAATGAAGTGTCCGATTGGGAACTGACTCGTTCGGTGGTAGATCCAGAGAATATCGACGAGCTATATGAATGGATAGAGGACTGGTACTGAGTACCTCTAGACTGATAGAAGGTAGGACCATGATTTCACAATGAGGGAGTTCCCTAGCGCCTGGCTTTATTGACAGGTTTATGTTTAACAGAAGCGAATTACTGGTAACACAATCAAAGGATTAACGATCTATGACTCCTATATCGACGTCAACATTTCTCATCTTCATCGAATTGTCTCTTGCTTTTTGCTCGGGAATTCGACGACACTGTAGACTCCCCTACAATCTCCCCTTAACATGACGAACCAGCTTTCTTCGTTACGCATTTTGAGGTTGAACATAGCGAGGTCGGAGTCCAAGTTTTTTGATGTCCGCTCTGTGCATCAGGCTCGAGGGAGACGACGACGAACAACCGTTGGAGATGGTCATGGAAAAGATTGAAGAGAGTATTAGGAGAGCGAGGGTCGAGGAGAAAAAGTATGGTAATAGTGGTGGGTGGTTTACGTTGATAAGTGTCCAAGGTGGTAGAAGGTACTCTTGTGGTCTTTTCTTTCTTTACACGAGCTGCAACGATTTCACGACGACGGACACCTCTGTTATTCAAGTTGTTACTCTTTTAAATTCTGTACTACTACCACCTTTCGCATATATACTTACTTGACATATTTATAAACCTCTTACATGGTCGTACCGCGTAGATATGATAAAAAATACAAGTGCAGCTTGTAGGGGGGTTCGTATTTCATCCAATCTTCAAGCTTTTTGAATAGAGATAGTAATACATATAATGCGCAAATTCATGGACGCATATATGCACCTGTTGTGGCCGAGAGTAAGCAGAATTGCACGACAGTCTCTTTCTACAAACACGACTAACTTTGTCCTTCTCCTTCATGATCAGCTTCAAACTTCAGGCGTCTAAGTACTCGCGATAATGTACTTTGTTTCCTTCCTCTTCCCCGCGTTTTACATGATTATTGCTAGCACAAGGCAAAAATCTAACATTTTCTCGAAACATCCTTGCTTGATGGTGTTGCCTTCAAAACTACATTTTACTTCTGATCACTTAAAAGAAAAAACACCACTACCCACAACTCCTCGTCTCGGTCAACGCAAGTGTCCCAGCATTCAGTAGTTGCTCAACAAGCTGACAACAACCGTTTGCAAGATTTTGCGGGTCATGTGAATCCATCAACACTGACACTGCCGAGTGTCAGTTGGTCGAAGTTACGAGGCCGACCGAAGGAAGGACTCGTCTGACTCTTTACTCAATTCCAACCGCTTAGCTGGTCGTGTAATAACCCATTAGGAAAATCAACTATCTTATCTCATACCTATTTCGGATTAGCACATTTTTTGTGTCGACTAGTCCGTGCCAGTAAACTTAATCAGTCACTGCTTGTTTGGCCTTGTACCTGCCACACGAAGTGATGGCCTACTTCCTTCATTCATATAGTTCGGATTCCCAACGCTCCCAGCCTATTTCTCATTCCCATAACGCCCAAAGTGCGCAGCTCTAGAGCAGCAGCAAACCAACCCCAGTCTGGCTCAATGGCAAAGCTATACTCCAACATTAATTATGGAACTTCCTCCAGGACTACTTTTCATTCCGAATACAGTCGCTACACTGACGACACGTCCTCTTCAATGATCTCGACAACCACCGCGTCTGCAAGCACAAGCACAATAGTTGGACCCGGGTCCTTATCAGGCCGAGCCGTACTCGCTCTCGGAAAACTCACCTTGAAAGGTGTCGAACGAGTGATTATTGCTCGAAGACTTAGCACTATTTCGTCAAATTTTCCCCATTCGAATGCTTCTGGGACAAGGATAAAAGGGTTGAAGGATATGTATGCCGATTTACTGGAATTATCTAGGTATATGCGCATATTTTACCTTCGAAATTCCTTGATAGATGCGCTAGGCTCAACATGAGAACATGTGCTACTTAATAGGGTGGACATGTATCCAAATGCTGTCCAAGATGAAGCTATCAGCCTTCTCTTGACCCAGATCGGTTCTTTTCAAACTGACTTTCTAGTCCACACTTTAGCCGCTTGGAATCCTGTTGAAGTGCGTTTGTTCTTGGGTGTTCTTATCGGGATTTTCGCAGCAACAATGTGAATAATCTGAAACACCATTTCTTTCGTTGCTGTCTATTCACTCACGCATACAACAGAATCCCTAAACCCTCAACACAAGCTCACAGTCGAAATTCTCCCCTCACCTCATACCTATCGGCTTCACCAAGCCATAACGAACACTCTTTACTCCCGTTCATTGAATTCCTTCAAAAGCTCTGCCAAGTCTCTACCGTTCAAGTCGAAGCCGTGCTCGAAAGCGGTTCCCTGGATCTTCTCTACCGACTTTACGTGACTGACTTCCGCGACTGTCTCACGCGTACTGGCGCGAATCGCTCTGGCCACGATCGAAAGTCTTCGCTGTTGACGGCTTGTAACTCTTTCCTTATAACTATCTGCCATGTTGGTAATAACGACACAGGCAGCAATGACAACAATAGTAGTAAAGCTGCTGTTATGTCTTTCATTCGAAAACACCCCTTTTACAGCTTGTGGTCTGTCCATCCTGCTGTATTCTATTCTCGTTCCCAGTATTTGGAACTGGTTCAACGTAGTGCAACAAGCTCTAGGTATGACAACAAACCCGATTTGGATTCGAAAAGATTACTTGAACGGAGTAAAGCTTGGTATGCTATAGCTCTAAATAGCCATGATCCGGAGCGTTGGAAAGTTGGCAACATGCGCTGGGTTTGCTGGAGGATCAGTTCAATATATGATATGATGGCAGACTATTCCCGGGCTCCGTTGTATGAATATGGATTGCACTATGTTGCGTTTGACGCCTTCGTGGATCTGATGGAGTTTATCGGGTAGGTCGTGAATGCCGACTAAGAGTGTCCTTCAAACAGCTGATTTATCCCTTTTCTTTCTTTGCATATAAAGCATCGCTGGACACAGAATTAGAGAGACCGCAAACTTTTCCAATAATTTGTCAGATGATTTGCAGATCCCTTTCCGTGCATTGAGGTCTCTCCACCGCCTTCTGTGTAATCTCTTTTATTGGCCAGTTTTCAATGCGTGGATGTTGCCAGAACATTTACCTCATGCAAAGGAAGTGTTTGGTGCTTTAATGGGCTTATTGAATTTAATCTTGTCAGTACAAAATTCCTTCGACTCCGACAACTACTAATCCAAAACATTATGTTCATCTCACAGAGACCATCAAGCCCATTCGTCGTTCTTCTTCTCATCTGATCCTTCAGATTTTGAGGTCACGGTCGTAGTCCATTTCATCCACTGGTTCACTCGGGCATCAACGTATACGCAGGCTTTGACACGTCGAAGATCCAAAAGTTTTCGCCCATTCTTTTTGAACTTGGGTTGCCTGGAGCTGATCAAGAGGACTATTCGGGCTCTCGACGAGTTAGAATCAGTATCAATACATCTGGGTCGAGGTTTGTTCTGATTCTGATCTTCGATTTTGTGTTTCTTATGACACCTATTTGCTGGTTATCCATCCATCTGCTACAATTTCAAGATCAACGAGACAGTTTTTCACCTAACGACAGTGATCATGATCAGATAGCTCGTAATCCTCAGTACCGCCGAAACCTGTTGAACTGGGCAATCGCTGTCTTTTCATATACGAATGTGACAGATGTTGACAATGTTGACGGTTCACTTGAAATACTCGGGGACGATGAGCTGGGGGAAGAGCCTGACACCGATATCATGAACATTCCACTGCGGCCGAAAGTGTCAGATTGGGAACTGACTCGTTCGGTAGTAGATCCCGAGAATGTCGACGAGTTGTATGAATGGATAGAAGATTGGTGTTGAAGACTTTTAAGTTTAAATAAAAGTACGGCCATGTTTTCAGTGTGGAATTTCTAAGTACTTATTGCCTAGCGCCTGACTTTATCAACAGATCTACGTTTAACAGAAATGGATTACTGGTAATACAATCAATGAATTAATGATCTATGATTCCTATGTCAATACCGACATATCCCATCTTCATTGGAGTGTCTCGCTTCTCGCTTAGGAATCCGAATGCACTGTAGACTCCCCTACAATCTCACCCTCCACATCCATGTGTTTCGGTCTTCCCATGCCCTCCTGTCTCAAGACACCAGGCTCCATCGGTTCAGTCTCGTACCTTCTTCCCCGATACTATGTCAGATCATCCGACTCAGATGGAATATCATCAGGAACGTTCTAAACAGTATAATCCAAGTCCGGGATATCAAGCGCTCAGGGTCCACAACAGGAATCCCATCAATTGGCTTCGCTGTAGCCTTCCAGCTCAAAATCATAATATCTTGGTGTCGTAGAATCTCAGTACAGTAAAAATATTTATCATATACGTGCATAGTGAAAGGTTGAAGCTGGAGCGAGCCGTGATGTTCATGGCTAGCCGGAGTCGAGCCGAGCCATCAACAACACTATGCGGCTGATAGGTTGCTAGAGACGGAGTTCTTGGAATACATCGGGATTCGTGTGAGTTTGCTTGACCCTGACTTGCCCGGCTTTTATTCGCTTTTACCGGCTTTTTTTCGGCTTGAAAAAGTTCAATAGCTTTTTTCAAGCTGAAACAAGCCGGGAAAAGCCAATAAAAGCCGGGCAAGTCAGGGTCAAGCAAACTCACACGAATCCCGATGTAGTAGGTTTTGCGTCGGCTGCTATAAATTGCATGGTTTTAGTTTGGAATAACACTTCTTGACATCTTTGATGATATCCGTTGATAACAATGCGGTGAGACTGATGTGGAAGCTTGCAAGTATGTTCGGAAGCGAAAAAGATTGATGAGGGAACAAAAGCTGCTATGAGAACGCGGGATTAGCCCATAATTTTCGGTGGGCGCGGTGCCTATGAGATTAACACCAGACTACTTTCACACATCGGGGACCCTGCCGTGTAATAACTAACTATACTCAGTATGGATTCTCGAGACTAGAGGACATGGTGGAAATGTATATTAAACAACCCAGGGGAGGGAAATGTCGAGCTACGCTAGTCTCGTACCTAGCCGTAGCCAGTAGCATAGGCCTGCTCGGACAAGTCCGAACTGTGTCATTGGTAGCAGTTCAATTTTCGAACTCCGCCGGACTTGTCCGAGCAGGCCTATCACGGCTGAGACTAGGGTCACTTATTACACCCGCTTGGACTCACTATTACAAGTCCATCAAACATTGTTCTTCCTCTGCTGCAACTTAACGACCGAAGGGACGACAGTGTCTTTATTGATATAGTAAAAAAAAGATGCCTTTTACTGCCGCTCTGCCGTGAAACTTGGCAATGGCCGGCAGGTATTCACCTGTTTGTGGGACTGCTCACATACCACACTGGTTTCCAAGATCTGAATCGGCTTAACTTCTGTAGTATTCAGTCTTATAACACAGCTTCTCTCGGACTCCCAACACACTAAATTTGTTCCCAGCCTATTCTCATTCCCATACGCCCAAAGTGCGCAGCTCTGGAGCAGCATACCGACCTTAGTGTGGCTCAATGGCAAAGCTACACTCCAACACTAATCATGGAACTTCCTCCAGGTCTAGTTTTCATTCCGAATACAGTCGCGACACTGACGACACGTCCTCTTCAATGATCTCGACAACCACCAACTCTGCAAGCACAAGCACGATAGTTGGACCGGGGTCCTTATCAGGCCGAGCCGTACTCGCTCTCGGAAAACTCACCTTGAAAGGTGTCGAACGAGTGATTATTGCTCGAAGACTTAGCATTATTTCGTCAAAATTTCCCCATTCGAACGTTTCTGGGACAAGGATTAAAGGGTTGAAGGATATGTATGACGATTTACTGGAATTATCTAGGTATGTCCGCATACTTTACCTTCAAAAATATTTCTTGATAGATATGGTAGGCTCACCATGAGAACTTGTGCTACTTACTAGGATGGAGATGTATCCAAGTACCATCCAAAGCGAAGCTATCAGCATTCTCTTGGCCCAGATCGGTTCATTTCAAACGGACTCTCTAGTCCACGCTTTGGCCGCTTGGAATCCTGTTGAAGTACGCTTGTTCTTGAGTCTACTTATTGGGATTTTCGCAGCAACAATGTGAATGATCTGAAACACCATTTCCTTCGCTGCTGTCTATTCACTCACACGCCTACATACAACAGAATCCCTAAACCCTCAACACAAGCTCACAATCGAAATGCTCCCCTCAACTCATACCTATCGACTTTACCGAGCCGTGACGAACACTCCTTACTCCCGTTCATTGAGTTCCTTCGAAAGCTCTGCCAAGTCTCTATCGTTCAAGTCGAGGCCGTGGTCGAAAGCGGGTCTCTAGATCTTCTCTTTCGACTTTACGTGACTGACTTCCGCGACTGTCTCACACGTACCGGCGCGAATCGCTCTGGCCATGATCGAAAGTCTTCGCTGTTGACGGCTTGTAATTCTCTCCTTATAACTATGTGCCATGTCGGAGCTGACAACACAAGCAGTAATGATAGCAATAGTAGTCGAACTGGTGTAATGTCTTTCATTCAAAGACACCCCTTTTACAGCTTGTGGTCTGTCCACCCTGCTATATTCTCTTCCCGATATTTGGAACCAGTTCAATATAGTGCAACAAGCTCTAGGCATGACAAGAAATTCGATTTGGATTTGAAAAGATTACTTGAACGGAGGGAAGCTTGGTATGCCATAGCTCTAGATAGCCATCCTAAGCGCTGGAAAGTTGGCAACATGCATTGGGTTTGCTGGAGGATCAGTTCTATATATGATATGATGGCAGACTATTCTCGAGCTTCGTTGTATGAGAATGGATTGCACCACGTTGCGTTTGACGCTTTCGTAGATCTGATGGAGTTTATCGGGTAAGTTATGCCACTGGTTTCCGACTTAGAGTATCCTTCTAAGCAGCTGATTTGTCTTCATGTTTTTTTTTCTTTGCATATGAAGTATCACAAAATTTTCCAATAACCTGCCGGATGATTTGCAGATCCCTTTCCGTGCACTGAGGTCCCTCCATCGTCTTCTGTGTAACCTCTTTTATTGGCCGGTCTTCAACGTATGTATGTTGCCGGAACATTTACCTCATGCAAAAGAAGTGTTTGGTGCTTTAATGGGGTTATTGAATTTAATCTTGTCAGTTCAGAATTTCTCTGACTTTGACAACCACTAACCCGATGTCCCAAAATATTATATTTATCTCAAAGAGACCATAAAGCTCATTCGTCCTTCTTCTTTCCATCTGATCCTCCAGATTTTGGGGTCACGGTTGTAGTCCATTTCATTCACTGGTTCACTCGGGCGTCGACGTATACACAGGCTTTGACACGTCGAAGATTCAAAAGTTTTCACCCATTCTTTTTAAACTCGGGCTGTCTGGAGCTGATCAAAAGGACTATTCGAGCTTTAGATGAGTTGGAATCGGAGTCAATACACCCAGGTCGAGGTTCGTTCTGGTTCCGATCTTCGATTTTGTGTTTCTTATGATACTGTGTTCTCTTTTTGTTGGCTATCCATCCATCTGCTATAATCTCAAGATCAACAAGACGGTATTTCACCCAATGAAGGTGACCAGATAGATCACAACTCTCAGTACCGCCGAAACCTGTTAAACTGGGCAATCACTGTTTTTTCATATACGAATGCGACAGATGTCGGCGATGTTGACGATGTACTTGAAATACTCGGGGACGATGAGCTGGGGGAAGAAACTGATACTGATACCATGAACATCCCACTGCGACCGATTGAAGTGTCGGATCGGGAATTGGCTCGTTCGGTGGTAGATCCCGAGAATATCGACGAGTTGTATGAATGGATAGAAGATTGGTGTTGAAGACTTTTAATACAAGCACGGCCGTGTTTTCAGTGTGGAATTTTCAAGTACTTATTGCCTAGCGCCTGACTTTATCAACAGATCTACGTTTAACAGAAATGGATTGCTGGTAATACAATCAATGAGTTAATGATCTACGATTCATGTATCGATACCGACATATCCCATCTTCATTAGGGTGTCTCGCTTCCTTCTTATGAATTCGAATGCACTGTAGACTCCCTTACAATCTCACCCTCCACATCCATATGTTTCGGTCTTCCCAGGCCTTCCTGTCCCAAGACACCGGGTTCCATTGGTTCAGTCTCGTACGCGCCTTCCTTCTTCCCCGAGACTTTGTTGGATGGGATATCACTAGGAACGTTCTAAACAGTATAATCCAAGTCAACTCCATGATATCAAAGGCCATGACAAGATCGAGCAAATACCTGGGGAGGATTCTTCAGATATTCATCATTGATGTCGTGGTCTGTGACGGGAGGCCTGTTAACCTCTTGGGTAGCCTTTTTGAATCCGTGAGTGGCTTCCATGATGTAGTCGTTAGATCGAATTTAGAGATGTTTTATGTCGTGTTGGTAAAGTAGTTCTGAAATGGCAGTAAGGAGAAAAGGTGGTTATCGAACGCTCTCTTATACGAACTACAGAGGCGAGTAGCCATCGTTCAGCCACCGTCGATGTCATTCATGACATCGCACAGTTTGCATCACTGTTCCGTCACATTTGAGCTCACACTTGAGTTCAGTCGTGGATCAGTCGTGGAGTAGGGTGGATGTGTAAATTATATTAGACGCGTCGTGTCACGTCCACGTGAAGTTGAAGATGACGGGCGCGTCACAATACCATAAGTTTTACAAGACTCAGGTGGTGGTGGGCACTCGCACCAAGACTCGCTTAGTGACTAAGCTGCACTGCCACATTCTCTGGCAGGGATCCACGTCCGCCCCCCCTTTTTCGTCTTAGACATTGTAAAATCTATTCATACAATAGCTAAAAAGAAATGTTTTTTCATAATCTAGTACGTGGCCGAGGGATTTTTAGAAATTCTTCCGTAGTCACGTACACGTACTATGAATCTTGATGAAAAGGTCAACAACAAGAAAATTCCCTCGGCCACGTACTAGATAATCTTAATTAAGATAGGTTGCACGCAAAAAATCAGGGAGAAACACGATTTTCAGAACCAATTATCTATAAAGACTTTTTTCTCATTTAAAGTCACTTACGCGTTATGTCACGCGAATCTGTCACATCCTGTGTCACCCAAAATTTCTGGACACACTCAGCAGGTCAGACGCAGAGCCTGGAAGGACATGATAAGTGAAAAATCTATCTCTGAGAGTGGCCAAGTACACTTAGGTCACTAGAAACAGTGCAGTAGGATATCAGAATAGAAGAAGAATGGCACGAGCAAGAGTAGATGGATGGAGGAATAGGGGTAAGTAAGACAAATTCATTCATGATACTTAACTTCAGCTATTATACATACTGTGACATACTCACTTTGATATTCAGATAAATTTCCGAAGCGAAATATGTGGTTTACATTGCACTATGATAGAGACTACGAGAGTGGACGAGGCGGACATGTTTTGGGGTGGCAGTGCAGCTTAGTCACTAAGCGAGCCTTGGTGCGAGTGCCCACCTCCAAAGACTGGAAAGTAACATTAAACGCATACATTGATACAGATTGCAGTCACACTTTTTCGTGTACATTACTCGGCCTAGGCTTCTTCCCAGGCTTTGGCAGGGATACGACAGGCAGCTAAGA
>ML179159.1:164913-178525 GCA_004369135.1 Dendrothele bispora CBS 962.96 | reverse complement strand
AGGGTGCAACACTGGCGTTGGTGAGTTTCTTATTATTTCTATATTATTTTATACATATATGCGACTCAACAATCTGTCCATAGCCTCCAAGTCAAACAAGTACCCGACTCGCCGCCGCTGAGTCTTGAGACCCCAAAAATCCGAGAATAAACATCTCACATTTCTGATTCTGTCACCTCTCAAACAAATGAAAGGAGGATCGGGTACGAGAGGTCTAGCAGGTGATGGTCAGGTGGAATCATCAATAGACGATCCACTGAACCTGAATGAGAATGCACCTCCCACCGAGGCTGTTCACGGCACACCACAGCAGGACGGACATGTAGTCGAAGCTGAAATGCCGCATATGGATGAATTAGGCCGTCATAACAGAGACGAGGCTCCTTCTACTACCACTCTACATGAAGCTCAGTGTATGGACCAGAGGGAGATTGATGCAGGAAGTTCAACAGAGGTTGGACAGTTGGGAACTTACGGGCACATCCAAGGACAACGGGACGCGTGTTGGAGATGATAATCAGATAACAAGGGTTGAATAAGTGGGGAGTGTCGAGCCGATAAACCTAGAAGTGAACAAAGGGAAGGGAGGTCAAATACAGGAGAGACAGTTGCTATCAGTCGCACATACCAGATAAACAGGGTAATCGTCTACACAAAAGCGTTAATATTCGGCTCATGGTTAATCGGTCTCAGGCAGAAGGTGATAAAACGGAAGGAAAGAGAGACCCCCCCCCACGCAATAACGCATCTTGCCACAAACAACTGATGACCGGAGAAAGTCGGGGTCTTCCGGACATACTTTGGCTTTTTACAGTTCTGGATATATTGGATTTCTGTTGGGCTTGTCAAGGTCGAGCGCATGCTTAGCCACCAATGATTCATCCGTCCGTAGAACAAGAGTGACAACAGGAAAACAACCGACTCACAACTGGTACGCTTCATCCGCTTTCCTGATTTTGATGTTTCTTTGAAACATCTCCGGGACAATAGTACATGAGATCCAACGCTGCGATAGCCATATACTATCAGTAGCCTGAATTACGCAGAAAACTCCAACAGCTGATCGATAGTCTAATCTGATATAATCTGGAGTCAGAGCACGCACATCTGTAACGGGGAAAAAATGACGACTTTTTGAGCTTGAATGAACAGATTTCTACAATAGATTCCTGCCTTTCCGAGTCATAGCAGATGGGACGGTTCGAAAACCCCATCGCATCTAGGTTCTAATGTTCCGCGCCTGTAGTATGTAGTACTAAAAAGTAAGAAGCTGAAGGCACACGTTCTGGCACGAGTGAACTGTCATCGATGCGGAGATTAAGAGACTCCATGATGAAGAAACAGCATAATTTGATGTACACAAGATGATCGATGATGACCTTGTAGATGTCCAAACGGTGTTGAGGGTTTGGTAGGTCATATTGAGGGACTTGAATACAAACCTATGCCACGGGATCCGAAGCAAAATTAAATCGCGGGAAACTTGCCGTTATTTTTGATTGCCGCGCACTTTTATGTCAGTTTTGACCTCCGCAACGCACTTTCAGCATGTGTGTGACATGTCGAAAATCGCAACTCTAGCTCATTCGCAAACTTGTTCAGGTAGTAAAACCTTTTTGGCTCGTGGGTATATGTTAGTACACGGCATATGTCCAAATCGGGAATGTATATAGATATATGCCATTTCCCTTACATAGCAACATTTTTTTTTCCATACCTTTAGCATATGTCTACACAGGCTTTGTGAGTGATATTAGTGTCTGTTTTGCTTAGCTACATACTATGAGACCTTCATATGATGCAGTAGATACTGTTCCTCTCTACCTCACAGTTATAAATTTGTACTAGCCATATGCATGTAAGAAAAACAGATTTGGCACTATCTTAATGACTGCCATTAGTATATCATTACTTAACAATACTTTTGTGGGTATGAAATAATGGTTGACTCAAGGTTGACTATTATATTTAAGTAGACTCTGTCTCTAGGAGTCAATGTGCAAAGTACAGAAGAACTTTCTTTATTTTTTTAAATTATGTACTCACAAGCTCAGACAGATTGTTAGTCTGTAAGAAACAGATACATAGCTACTAAAAAGGGGTCCTTTACTTTATTAGGTATCACTTATGTGCATGAGTGCAAAGTGCAGAAGAAAAAATGCTGGTGATTGCACTCATCTGTTCATTGCATTTTTTGCACACACTCATGTGCATAAGTGATACCCAATTAAATAAAGGTTCCTCTCTTGTGTGGTAGCTATGTATCTTGTATCCTTGTCTTACAGACTACTCTAAGCTTGTGAGTACAGTTAAGAAAGAATAAAGAAAGTTTCGTACTTTGCACATTGACCCAGAGACAGTCTACTTAGATTATAATAGTCAACCATTATCTCATGTCCACAAAGCTATTGTTAAATAATAATTTAGTGGCAGTCACTACAAGGAAGTAGGCCATCACTTCGTGTGGCAGGAACGAGGCCGAACAAGCAGTGAATGAATCAACTGAATTAAGTTTACCGGCACGCAGTTGACACAAAAATGAGCTAATCCGAAATAGGAATGAGATAAGATAGTTGATTTTCCTAATGGGTTATTACACAAACCAGCTAAGCGGTTGGTGTTGAGTAAAGACGAGTCCTTCCTTCGGTCGGCCTCGTAAAGATGGTGCTGAATCTTCAATTTCTTACATGCATATGGCTATTGTAAATCATAATAACTGTGAGGTAGACAGGGAAACTACCTACTGCATCATATGAAGGTCTCATAGTATGTAGCCAAGCAAAAGAGACAATATTATCCACAAACCTGCAAAAAAACTGGGTAGACATATGCCCGAGTATGGAAAATGTTGTTATTTAAGGAAAATGGCATATGTCTAACACATCGTAATTACGTTAGGATTGCTTGCGTCAGCTTGACCCCCCATTTGGCCCCCTTGTTTCAGCTTGATCAAGCCGCTCAAGCCGCCCAAGTCACAAGTGACCATCCCGCCGTGTTTTTGCAACAAGTTGGCTCGGCTATGGTTACATATAAGTCACACCACTATAAATAGCACAGTATGACGTTGACTTGTTGGGCTTGATGACTTGCCGCTTGGTAGCAAGCCGAAAAGCCGGGCAAGCTGGCCAAGCAAATCACGTCATTTGACGATGCATATACAGTCCCGATTTCGAAATATGCCGTGTACTAACATATACCCATGAGCCAAAAAGGTTTACTACCTGAACAAGTTTGCGAATGAGCTAGAGTTGCGATTTTTGACATGTCACATGTCACGCTGAAAGTGCGTTGCGGAGGTCAGAAATGACATAAAAAGTGCGCGGCAATCAAAAAAAACGGCAAGTTTCCGCGATTTAATTTTGCTTCGGATCCCGTGGCTGTAACGAATCGGTTACTATTGTCTGCTTACTATACCACTCGTCATCTTAATTACTAAGTACTTATCACATTTCCTTCCCCCTATCCTCTCCTACTCGTTTCTTTCATACTCATACTTCTGGTTCGACACTCATTTGTCCTGATACCTGTCTCATCCCTCATGGACTCCCAATATATTGCCCACTACCGGTCCAGAACATTTATTTGCTTTACGGACCTTTTCCTCTCGTTTTACTTACTGTTTGTACCTTTCCTTTTATCCTTACTTACTAATGCCTTAAGTAGTATAAATACTCTTGTATTTAGTACTACTTTCCTTAGTCTACTGAAATCTCTACGTTGTCTTAACCCAGTCATTATCGGTCGACTCTACCTCTCTCTAGTGTGCAGTTACCTTATCGGGTAACCGCTTAGCTAACTGTCACACATTTTTGACTGTCAAGCAACTCTCGAAACAAACCTCTAGCTTCTATCTAACTCGTATTCCCGCCTTGGACCACCTGTGTCTGATCAACCCAGGACAACCTCGGCACCTCTGTTTTCTTTCTAGTCTCTCTGTCTATCTCTGTCTCTCTGCTTCTAGCTTCGAATTCGATATCCTTTTATTTTCAAACTCCGATTTAATATGTCTGCTTCTACTCGTAAACTCCGCTCGCAAACCAAGGCGGATGCCGATACCCAAGGTGCGTCTCCTATCACTACCGACAACACTAATGTCTCTTCCTCTCTCTCCTCTGTGCCCATTTCCAGCTTCACTTCTACGGACATTGACCAACGTCGCACTTACCGCGACGTTGTCATGTCTAGGCCGCCCTCGGCTGCCGGAAACGGCAACAAGGAGATAACCCTGGGAAACCAGGAGGCTCGCGAGAGCTCTCAATCGGGTGATAACCCCATGACTGAGTCGGTCGTGGGAAGTGGCACCCAAATTACTTCTCAAGGAGATACTGAATCTATACGTACCTTTTTGCCTTACGGCAATAATAGTAATTTAATTAATCATTCCGTCAGTGACGGAGAATTGGACTACCGCAAAGGGAAAGTCAATACTTCTAGTCTATGGACTAAAGTAACTCGTAAGAATAAGACTAGTCACTCCCGAGATGGGAGTAATACATCCACTAGTAGTCAACAAAGTGGAGATGTTATTAAAGCTGAAGAAAACACTGGTATTAACAAGGAAACGCAGCACCTTGTAAAGTTGGCTGAGAAAGAACTCACCAACGAAGAACGCGACCTTATTAGGAAGCGTCATGAGAAGGTATCCAACTTGAGTGATTCCCGAGGAGAAGGATCCTCCGAGGGGAAAGGCAAAGCTGTAGACCCAAGGAACTGGGGCGCAGCTAATTTGGATACAGAAGAGTTGAATGTCGAAGCTCAAAAGCGTGAGCTTGAGCATTGAAGCAAAGGGAGAGAAGGAAATATTACCTCTCAAAACATAGAAGTGTACTCGGATAGCGAGGACTCGGATGTACAAAGAGCCTTGTTTGCTCAATGGAAATCCGAGCGCAAACGGTCGAAGCGCGCCAAGAAAGCAAGCGCGGAACCGAAGGTTAAATTCCAAGAATCTAAACCTAACTCTATCAAACCAAAGTCCGCGTGGGTCGAAGACTGCGTCGACGAGGAAGAGATGAACAAGGAAAATTTTTGTCCCGAGTATTCTTCCACTCCCAAGCGAGATCGAGAGCCCC
Source organism: Dendrothele bispora CBS 962.96 (assembly GCA_004369135.1). Lineage (NCBI taxonomy): Eukaryota > Fungi > Basidiomycota > Agaricomycetes > Agaricales > Dendrothele > Dendrothele bispora. The sequence goes on along the minus strand of ML179159.1, from coordinate 173,456 downwards.
TCGCAGACGTAACTGATTCTTTCGACCTTAAAGATTTACTCGAGCGAGTAAAAGAATTAGAATATTCGCGAGAAACGTCTTCGAATCGCGCCGGCTCTGTCATTCCTAAAAGCAGAACAAACGTCAGAGTACCTTAGTCTCTGATTTAGTCACGAAAATGGGAAATGAGAAACGAAAGAAGAATACCGAAGGCATGGCCAAACCGGTCAAACACGTAGATCCAAATAGCTACCTAGGTCAGGCTATTTTTGGGTCTATCAAGTCTTCAACTCCTGAATCGGATGACCCTGGATCTTCCAGTTCGAGTGACGATTCAAACAAGTCGGATCGAACGAGCGGCTCTAGCAGGAGACGTTCGAGAAAACATAAACATAAAAAGAGCCGGAAAGATGACCGAGAAAAATTAAAACCAGTACCTCCGACTGAATACGATGGTACTCCCGACGCTCGAGTGCTACATCGATTCTGTCAAGAATCTCGGGATTATCTTGAAGCCGGAAAGGTGAAGAAATACAGACAAGTATTTACTATTTCGCGGTTCCTCAAAGGCACGGCTTGGGAGTTCTACCTTAACACTGTGGCAAGAGATGTGTACTCTTGGGATCTTGATAAGTTCTGGGTCGAGCTATTAAATTATTGCTTCCCTACCAATTATATGGCTAAACTCCGAAAGGACATCGACCGATGCTATCAAAATTCTCGAACCGTGAAGACCTATGTTCACGAGTTAAATGAGTTATATAACCTTGTGGGACAGGCCGATATCCGCACGCGAGTAACCCGACTTTGGAAGGGATTCCGAGAGTCGATTCGCAGTGAATTGTATCGGGCTGGACTGCACCCGGAAATATCCCTTTGGGATGAAGTTGTCGAAGCCGCTGAAATTATTGAACTTGCAGAAGAAGGAGCTCGGACCGAGCGCAATTTATCCCGTCAATATTATGAGACTAAACGGAATAATAATCGACGCACAGATAAAGTAAAGGAGAAGAACAAGTGGAATAACATTCCCAGAACAAAGCATAGGCCCAGAGGCCGAGGCCCAGTGACTCTGAAAGAGGAAGTACGTGAATTCCTCGGCAACGTTCAACCTAAACGACCTAGGTTTGTTAAACAACCTCATCAGCAAAAGGCCAAAGCCATGGTCAGCCCTGCAAAGTAGAGAAAGGCCTGAACATATCTAGGAATTTTATAAGGCTAAATCTGCCTATGCGAATTTATTCCAGGCATGGAAAGTTATTTACAATTTGTGAAATAAGTACATGTTGTAATGTCTGTACAGGAAATGCAGTATGTTTAATATGTAAAGGAGTCTACATGGTGGATGGTCTTTACAGACTCACCAGGATGTATGGATCTGGACAGACAAACCCCAGATGTAGCCATCAATACACTCTTATTCATCTGACCATGACTTGAAATAATAAAACCGGGTTACACATTGAATTCAATAGTACACCCATCAAAGTATACAACACTTTAATACACAAAAATACTACGATGGGGATGACAAGACTGTGTAGAGTACAGTGTGACATACAACAAGAACAACAATAAAGAAAACAATACAGAGTGATACAACAGACAGTCCATAGACGTACGCAATTGTGGAAAAATGGTAATGGTAATGATCAACGTCTAAAACCTCCGAACTAATAAAACATCAGTTGTAATCATAGATTGAGAAGTAACAACGTCAAACCTTGAACCCGCCACTAAGTTTTCTGGGCTAAGTCAAAATTTCAGTAACAGACAAAATAAACAAGGAGTATAATAGCCCACAGTGGTAGACGGCGCATGAGTAGCCTAAAACAATAAATATAAAAATCAAACCCTGCAGCGCAAACAATCAAAGACTTACGCATGCGACAGAGGAAGGCTTCGAAATCTAAACAAGAGTTTCACTAGTCAGTAAATTTAGTTGCAAAAGGTATGGTAACGACTCACTTCGGTGGTGGAGGAAGGATCAGAGTTCTGAAGCTAAAAGATAATTAGTATTGATAAAATGATTAATACAATTAAACTCACATTGCTGATGTTGCCGAGAGGAGCTCGAGCGTCACCCGGGTCCAGACATGGAGAAGTTTGTGGTTTGGAAGGTGTTGACGGAGACTTCGATGTCGAAACAGAGACCGAGTCAGGATTCACAGCTGAAGAATTGGCAGACGAGCTTGCATTATCGGCTGACAAAGTTATTGCGACAGGTGGATTTGCTTGAAGAGTCTCCAAATCGGATCCGTCGGTAATGTCAGAAGTTACCTTAGTAGCGTTCTGCTGCTTGCGTGCCTTGACGAGTCGAGCAACATGGTTAAGACTAGAGTCCTCGTCGTTCTCGTTAACAAGTTGAGGCTTTTGCGAAGAGGGTAGCATCCAATCGATCTGTCTAAACCTGAAGTCAACTAAAAAAAAGATAAATTGACAATAAATAACGTACGCATGCCAATCGTGCAGTACTTGCTCGACCCACTCCTCGTAAATGAATTCCTCATCCTCAAAAAGAGAAACAATTGCCTCAAAAGCGTCCTGTTTAATTACTCCGCCCTCTTCAATACGGCGGTCATCGCTTGCAGACAGCGTATGACGAAGCTGAAAGGTATGAGAGTAAGAAAAGAAGATAGAGGAATGGAAGACCAACGATAAAGGTTGCATAGGCTATAGTCCGGTGTGTAATAGTGGTCAGGTTATTTTGATAAGCTTTACCGTAATGTTTTATCTTGAAAATTTTATTATCCGTCTTGGCATCGAGTAACCCCCGCATATTTTTACGAAAAGCCGCCGCATTTGTTGGACCAAGAAAGACAAAGACCCAAGTCTAAAATGGGATAAGATATCATAAAGACGGCACAAGATTGTACTCACTAGAATAACCAACCAGCCATAAAGCAAGTTCTCGAAAACACAGTCGGGGTCAGTTGACGCTTTTTCACCCAAATCTGAATAGAACATCGCGGGGAAATGACCAGCCGTTATCGGACCGTGTTCAAGGTCATTCTCTCGGGCCTGTCGACAAAACCTATTGATACATTAATAAATCAATATTGTAAAAACGTATGGACACATACGCCTCGGGGTCCTTATCAAAGATGGGGAGTTTGACCGGAGTACAGAGAAGACGGCCCAGGTCCGGATGGTTGAAGCCGCGGGTCTTTTCCTTCTCTGCATCTGGTTCAATTGGAGGGACCGGGTCACGCTCAAGAACGTCGGAGAGCCAAGGGATGATAGCGTCCTTAATTTTGCGAATATCTTGGGAAACAGCGTCACCTGCAGACTCATTCATCTAAAACACGATTAATGTACAATAGAAACAGTATAAAATGACGCATATATACACGTACCTCTTGAATCAGACGGCCGATAGACCCATCTTCAATAACAGCTTCGATATCTTGCTGAAACGTAGGCAGCTCGTCCCGTAAGATGTCATAAACATACAGGAGCTGATCCCTGTGCATGTATACATAACATATGAAACCAAAAAAGAGGATGCGGAACATACCTTTGTTTCGCATCGTCAACAATTTTGCCCATTGTACCGGCCTCAATAACATCATCTCTCTCGAGGCCCGCTGCAATCAAAGTAGGACAATGGGGCGATGAATCCATGTGGCCAATCTATCTCTACTTTGGTAACCAGAGCAAATATGATCGAGCAAAGCCTTCTTCGTTTGCGGCTCATCATCTTGCTTACATTCCCAAGGTATGATTTCAAAACTGTCAATAATTGTATACTAATTATTTGCAGCTTCCTGACGATTTCAGTGATTTTTATAAACAACACTACGGCAAGGCACCAACAGAAGCCGTACTCACTCACATGCGACGAGAAGTTATTCAAGCAATCTGGAATCTCATCCTCGATGTGGATTTCATGCACGCATATGAACACGGCATTGTTCTCAAATGTGGTGATGGGATTGTCAGGCGTTTATTTCCTCCTTTTTTTATATATTCTGCCAACTACCCCGAGAAGTGAGTAATATTGAGGACTGGTTTAATCAATACTAACTATTGTGAATTAGAGTTCTTTTAGCTTCTATCCGCTCCCTTGGAACCCATCCGTGTCCTCATTGCTTGGTCAAGAAGGATCAAATTGACCAACTTGGGACAAAATGGGATCGACGCCAACATGAGACTAAGGCACAAGTAGACTCTGAATACCGACAGAATACAATTCAAAATATACGCAGATGGATATTTGATGCTGGGTGAAGCATAGTCAGTGATGTTGTGGAGACATTCCTCAAGCCGTTTTCATGGACACCTACCCGGGTTGGTTTCTCATTTATATTCTTTTGAGTTATGTTCTCACTTGAATGACAGAACACTTTTTCTGATCATTTCTACAAGTTTGGGGTCAACTTTTATGAATTGTTTGTCCCCGATGTGTTGCATGAGCTTGAATTAGGTGTCTGGAAGGCCATACTTCTGCACCTTATCCGAATGCTTGTTTTTCTAGGCTATAATGAGGTTCAGAAAATGAACGAGCGGTATGTATTTCACTATTTGATTTGAATTTCAACATTTAAATCTTAATTAGATTTCGAATTGTACCTGCGTTTGGACGTGATACTATTCGGAAGATTAACAAGAATGTTTCAGCTTTGAAGAGATTGGCAGCAAGAGATTATGAAGATTTCTTGCAGGTTTGTATCTCTGAATCAAATTAAATTAATTGCTAATGTATGGGCAGGTATCAATGCCGGTTTTTGAGGATCTCTTCCCTGACCATAACAAGGAGATTCTCGATCTTTTATTCACTCTTAATTCATTTCATTCATTTTCGAAGCTTCGTCTCCACTCCGACATTTCCTTGAATCTACTTGATGGCCATACCACTGAACTTGGTAAATTACTTCGTGCATTTCATAAATTGTTGATGAAGTATGACACAAAGGAGTTGGCCAAGGAGGTTGAAACTCGCCAGAGGTGCAAGGCGAATAGAAAGAAGAAGGTTACGGCCAGGGAAAAAGGGAAACGAAAAGCCAATGATGAGAACGACAGTGAGGTTACAACAGTTAACAGCAAACTGTTTAATCTCTGCACGTATAAAATCCACGCTCTTGGGCATTATGTCCATTTTATTCGTCTTTTTGGGACTACGGACAACTATTCCACTCAAATTGTACGTCTATTTTTTGTTTTATAATATCTTACTCATGTAAATGTTCTAGGGCGAACTCGAGCACAAGCGGGTGAAGCGCTTTTATGCTCGCACAAATAAGACCTTCAAGTATGTACGTCAAGTTACAGCACATGAACACCGTACACATATCATTCATTCTCTTGATCAATGTTTGCAAGAGGAACGACAGCCACCACCTGCTCGTTCATCCGATCCTCGAGTTCCTTTTCAGCACTCAGACCAAATGCAGCCGACCGAACCTGATATGCACTACAAAATATCGAATGATAAATCGCAATGGGTTCATATTCATGAACTTATGAATGACAACAAAAATGATCCTGCATTCAAGGTGAGTGTATATATTAATTTCAATCCTCGCACTAATGAAAATCCTCAGTCGTTTTATGTAAAGCTGAAAGAATACTTGTTCCGCCACCTCTCTGGCATCCCAGATTCTGATGATATCACACCAGAGCAGCGCGACACAGTCAGGGTGAAGTTGGACCGCATCTACAAACATAAGGTACTGCGGGTCAATTATACATCATATGACATGCGGCGTTGTCAAGACTGTATAAATCCACGCACTCGTGCGGATATTATGGTTCTGTCATCTGATGATGTCCACCCTTACTGGTATGCTCGGGTAATTGGTATCTATCATGCCATGGTCGAGTATAATGGTGGTTCTCCCCAGCAGATAGATTTTCTCTTTGTTCGGTGGTTTGTCCTTGATACTGATTATAAATTTGGATGGAAGGCAAGACGACTGCCTCGGGTTGGGTTTATTGATGGGAATGAATCTTGTGCTTTCGGTTTTGTTGACCCTTCATGTGTTGTGAGGGCCGTGCACCTGATTCCGGCCTTCTGTCTTGGTCAAACCAGTTTGATTATGGGGCCATCTATTGCACGCAAAGAATCAGAAGGTGACATGGATTGGTATCGTTACTATGTTGGAATGTTTGTATTTTTTTTTATCATCTCAAACTCATATCTGATTTTTCGTCAGTTTTGCAGATCGAGACATGGTTGTCCGCTTTTGTCCTGATCTGGACCTTGGTCATAACCGTGTTGTGGTCCATCAACAGGAAGACCAGCCATCAAATTTTCTGGAAGATGGTGATCCTGATGGTGATGCAATTGATCCTGTAGATGTGCCCGAAAATCCACCTGATGATGAGAACCAAGGATGTGACGAGAGTGGATTACTAGATGATTTGAGTGGTGATGAATGGGTCGATTTTGGTTATGGTGAGGAGGATGAGGAAGAGACTTATCCACAGGATGACGAGATGGACTATGATGCTGATATTGGTCCTGAGGATGGTGAGGATCCATTTAATTATGATATGGATATATTAGACCAGGAAGGATATGGAATACTGTAGTTTTTTTCATTGTAATTATTGGATTAACAACTCTAGAGTCTATCATACTAAGTCTTGTATGGTACAAGACATGTTCAAAACTTATTTTGTCAGATAGCCCTGATCAAGAGCTTTCTGAGGATACCCAAAGTTTGGGTATTCAAGAGGAGAAATTGAGCTACAGGAATCTGACAAGTATCTGCTCTGATTGCTTCTCAATTCTAAGTGATCATATATGGTTCATATATGGTTCATAATTCGACCTTAGAGGGTGATACATGTTCAAAACTTATTTTGTCAGATAGCCCTGATCAAGAGCTTTCTGAGGATACCCAAAGTCTGTGTATTCAAGAGGGGAAAATTGAGCTACAGGAATCCACTAAGTGGACTCATGACAATCTTTACTTGTACTCTCAAGACCTCACTTTCCAACCTTTGGCTTCATGTAAACCCTAAACAGTATGTTTTTAGAGATGCAATTCTGTGTATATTTTACACCATGTATAGTCTGTACAGAAATAAAATCATGTATTTGCAGATGCAAGATTCTTCATACTTTTACATGACTCTCCAAGATTTATTTATTAATCCAGAATTTATTTAATAATACATGGTTTAGGAATCTGTATCAGGTCTGATCACCCTTGATTTATGCTGTACATGTGAGCCCATATTTTACATGTATGTAAAGGCTTGACATGACTTTGGCCTTTTGCTGATGCTGGGAAGTTGAGTCCTAAAGAGGTTGAAGAATATAGAGCCGAGGGGAAGTGCTTCGGTTGTGGCTCAAAAGAACACTTAAAAAGGGATTGCCCTACTAATAATGGTGTCCCTACCAAGAAAAAGTTTGGCCCACCTGGAAAGAAGTTCCAACCCTTTAAAACAGCATCCATGAGTGTAGATGTACAGGAAACTGAAAGATTGCAGTCATTGGCTGATACTACTGCAAGTACTAGCAACATTGAATTGGGAATGATGTCCTGGGATTCATGTCAGGATGAAAGCAGCTCTGACTTTGAATCCCTACCTGATATACCTGAAACCAATGAGTCTGACTTGGATTCTATTCCTAACCTCCAGGAAGTCAGTGACTCTGAAATGTCTGATACTGAGCTAGATGAATCAGAGTTAGATTATTCTAGTTCTTTTAATCCTTATGCAAATGACTCTAATTATTCCTACACAACTGAGGAACAACTTGATAATGATACTGACCCGGAGATGCCTGATCTCCGGAGTGTCAGTGATTCAGATGCAAATTCGTCCTATGATGATGCTAATAATGACACTTATCCTGAAGGAAGCGAGGGCCATTTGCCGTTTTCGGATCAACAAGAGGTTGAGGAAGAGTTTTCTGATATTGCTAGCTCTCCTTCGGATGCGCTCACAGAGGCAAAACCTAAGAGAGTTAGTGTGTCTTAGTGGACAAAATGGTGGGATCACCGGACGACAGCAGATGGAATATGAGGTAATATTCCGATATGAACCCAGTTCGATTGATGAATATAGTGACTGCCCGGACGATGATTCAATCGACGCGTCGTTCGCAGTCAGACAACCGATGGAAGTAATCCCGGATCATTATGAAACCATAAGGGATCCCATTGGGAGAAGGATGGACATCCTGTTGAACAGAAATGCACCTTATCCAGGTGACGATTTAGATACCATTTTGAGACCTATATTTGGTGGCTTACGATTTTATTGCCATCGAGCTGACGATCCTGATTACTATATTATCAACGACTTTTTATATCAAATAATTGGCGACCCACCCGAGGGTGTACCAATTGAACGGAAGCTAGTCAAGAATCCCAACTTCGACTTGGTTAATTGGTACAGGCATTGGTTGATGCGTCACAATGGCATCCCAAGGCCGAAGAAGCGCGAGCGTTGGCAGATCCGCTGGTCTCGCATGAAGGATATTCTCAGGCGTGGCTTCGCCAGAGTATTGAACAAACTAGCTGATTGTAAGTCAGGGTCGATAAGACTTGGAAACGAGAATCGCAGGCCATTCTCAGTGCTTCATTGCGACGAAAATACCTTTTTGG
>ML179159.1:108406-164888 GCA_004369135.1 Dendrothele bispora CBS 962.96 | reverse complement strand
TCGAACCACTGATGGAGCGCACAAAAGTTCGGTAAACAGCAAGTCAGTCCTTACGGTGACGTAGGTTTCTACTAGTGAGGAGAGAGAACGATGCTTATAGATGTTCCGAACGCTTTAGAGCAGGTACCACACGCTTTACCATGTTAGTTGGTTAGCTGATAGCTGCTACAGTTCCTACAGCATCTCGTAAACTTTAGCAAACTGTTCAGAGTTCTATCCTCGAACTCGAAAGACAACGAACCTTAGTTACCCTTGTGCAGAGGCGGCTCGCTCTTAGCCAACGTCGACCTTATATATGACGCTTTCAGTCCAACCCAGTCAATGGATAGATGTTTTTCTAACACATACGCAAAAAGTGACCAAAAGAACTAAATAACCACGACTTAAACTCCCATCATTACGTTGCCCTCCGGAACTCAAGATAAGGCACGCAAGCTGATGTAACCAAACAGCAACAGGGACATGAGTTTAAAACCACAATCCAACCAGTGCTGCTGGGGTACAGTTAGTATCTGTTAACCCCGGGAGTCGGTCGTCTTTCCTTAGGATACCTGGAACCAAGAAACTGACGTCGCGTTGCCAGTGCAGACCGAAAATACAAACGTCCACAACCACTGCCATTCATGCAAACGAGAAAGCGAGTTGCCGACCGACTGTTAAGAAAGTTCGAGCAGTACAGATACCCAGGTATTAACCCAACGTAGTCCGCATATTGTTCGAAAGTCTTGCGCTTGCCCTGCTAAACGTACAAGTAAACTGGGAAGACCTATAGGTGGGCTGTCAGAACCAAGCCCTGAACAACTAAGATCACGAGGATCTGCTCGATCAGTGACCCCTCTTCAGTCTCTACCTTAACCTTCTTTAATTCCGTTGGTAAAAGATGTGCAAGCGTCGAGGATAGTACGGCGGACGAACAATGTTTTCCACTCGGCGATTGCCAGTAGCGACAGAGAGCATAATGACTATCAACCTGTATCCAAATTCCTGTGATGAGCAATGGAAGAGTTTTATGAAGTTTGACTGGTATGAGTTGAAGGAAGTACCTAGGTGTAGCATGGGAGAAGATAGGGCCCCTTACTAGTTCTCAGAACTCATGACCTTCTGGTTCTCTCCGCTCTTTTCATGATCTGTTCAGGAAGTGCAGGTACTAGGGAGTCGTCGTCGTCGTCCCCGTCTGTACTACTACCTTTCAAAAGGACTGAACAAGCGGCCACCCCTTAAGGTTCTGTACGTGTTACTCAAATGAGTCTCAGCTCTGGAGCATAGCTTTTACGGGCTTCTTGACCAGTAACTTCGTCATCTTTTCGTACGGGGCTGGTTTACGGGACCAGGCTTGTTAGGGCCCCGTGCTCGTCTCACCGAGCTTTGACGCTCTAGTAATGAAGCGCTACATTACCCAGGACACTACGTTCCGGTATAAGGACGAGGCCCTGACCTCAAACTCTGCTAAAAGATAGTTGCTTACTTCCGTAAGCAAGGCGGCGCAGCTGAGGCGCTTCTTCGCAACCTACTAGACACCCGCTGAAAGGCGGTCCGACTCTGACCGGTATGTGGACTCAGCTTCTTTTTGCTTAACAAATCGTTCCGCTCATAACCAGTTAAAGCTAGCCTGAAGTATTTAGACTATATATAACATCCGCGCCTTGAGCTAGCTTTTGTTCACCTTTGGGTTGTACAGCGAGAAACATGCACGAGCTACAAATCCAAGGAATCCGATGTGAGTAAAAAGCGGTCCTAAGAAAGAAGCTGCTTTTTCTGCCTCCAAGACCAATGGGACTGAACTTTATACTGCAGGACCCAGAGTAAAGAGTCTACTTACTAACGTTGTTCGTTTACTTTCACATACTACCATTTGCTCTTGAACTGTTTCTAACAGGTAGGATGAGCCAGTATAGGAGGAAGAAACTGCGGCAACAGCTACGAAACTTCCGTTACTTTCCCTTCTAGGTCAACCTCTAAAACCGTCCCCTATACACAGTTTGTGAAGATCGGTACTTCGACCCTTGGCTATCAAGCTCTGGCCTCTCAAAGGGAGCGTTCATGGACTCCTATACCGTCTCATTACACGGCATACAACTAGCAGAATGCTTATTGTAATGTCCAACAAACTGAACTTACAAGAAATCGCTAATATGGGTTCCTGGTGAGTTGAGGCGCGAGATATAACAAGGGCACGACCTTTTGTTAGTCATACGTCCCCGTAGGAGTTTAACATACGAATTATGACCGACGACCTTTAGACCTCTGCTTAAGACAGTGTTCATTCAAAGGCTGGAGGATGACCATGGACGACTTTAATTAATCGTTTTTTTCGAAACGAGAGTGTTGAGGGTTCCTGAAAGTAGCGAAGGAACCTCGAGCACAATTTCTATACTGAGGCCACAAACCAGAATAGTGCGATCACGGAGGTAGAGATGGAGAAGGCAACGGATAAAGGGTTGAACGGAGGGCAAGGCTCGACTGGGTGACCGAATGCTTCTAGTACGACATGTGCTAACGAGGCCGATATGGGGAAGATCTTGGATACGCACGTGCTATAGGTTTATTGGAGTGAGGCAAGAAGGTAGACGAGAAGGTAGAAGTAAGGCAGCCGAAGGGCCTGGTAACCGAGAGAGTTAAGAACAGGCTGCAGTAGTCGCTATTTCAGATGAGGTGCCGACGCGGGATGGACCCTCTCTGAGGATAGGAGATAGCCTCATACCCGCAATACATGGCTTTTCTTTTGAAGTGGAGCTAGGGACCAACGGCCTGAAACTCGAGCAAGACTCGAGCCGCATGCTGCGAGAAGGAAAGGGAGAATAGCGAGGCCTACCTTCCAGACTTCTACTGAAGGTACAAACAAGATACCTACTCTACCCAGCTATAGTTCGGTTTCAAAGAAGGACCAGTTAGAGTCAGTATTACGGTTTGAAGGACTTGTAGCTAAGCTCGAACAGCTAAAACAAATCCTTCGGACCGCGATGTGGTCTGCCATTGCACTAACGTTCCTTCTAACCACTACAGCAACTCCCGTTCCACTGCTTCTCCCCTGTCTATATATACGTCTGACAACAGCTCTGCACACTGCAGTTCAGGCCCTTCTAGCAAACCTCTTACTCTTTCAGCTCCAAGCTCTTCTACTTTTCCCTTCCTACCTGAAACCTTGGTTATTCTAGACTGGAAGTCCTTAGACCACTCAGAACCACAAGAGGCAATCCTAGACCTCACATTCTAACTTTTTTTTGCAACAGGGAAGGGAAACAAGAATCGACGGACAGCATAGGGACGGTTTCGGACCCTTCTTCGGAGCCGGCTCATTACATGTGCTTTTTAACACTGACGTTAGACATAGCTACATACGCAAACTACAATGAAAGGTCAGAACATTTTGAATACCATGACACTGCGCGGGCGGTAGAAGTTGAAGTGCACCTGCACTGTGCTGCGCAGATTATATTAAATGCGTAGGTGGGATGAGGTGCTGACTAGGTGCTGACCTGAGTTCACACTCGAGTTTACACTGCCTTGTCACTACGTTTGACACGCTACAGTAAGTACTGTAGCTGCCACCGATTTGCTACCGATGAGCGGACACATCGAGCATATTCTCTCGCAAGCTATTGGTGGAAAGAAGGAATGACGGTAAGGTTTTGGAGGAATGGCTGTGCTGTATTTTGTGGAGATTTAAGCTTGATTGCTGATGTAGTACCTTCGGTGCGTAGAGAGCCGCGCTGAGGTTGGATGGGTACACTGGGTCACTAGGGGCTGCAGTTTCCGCCTGCCAACGAGTAAATGAGTCGAAACATATCCAAATACTACCGTGCTTGATCTCTACCTTCTCGTATAACACAACAGCCCTGGATTATGATACGAATGAAAGAGATTAGAAGACGTCGCGTGAAACGAGAAAGAGACAGAGACGTACTCTGAAAAACGCGAATTTCTGAAATGTATGTTTCCTTGTTCTTTCAACTGGGCCGCGTTTTCAGACATGGTAGCGGCGATTAAGAGAAAAAAGGTTTCATGAAAGAAATCAGAAGAAATCTCAAATTGACCCGACCACGTGCTTGACCGACGCGTTTCGCCAAAAAATTTAGCCTATCGGCCATGTGCATGAAGACTACATATTCCTCGGGTACATAGCAATAGAGGTAGGCAGCACTTCTTTATCATGCGTATCAGCTGCATATCTATTGCTTGACTCTAGACGCGGACCGCCATCCCCTTTCAATCACGCACAAACAACACCGTAATCAAAATTGCAACCCCGCTCAACCCCAAATTGGCCCAAAACGCAGCTGCATACCCTCTAAACTGCTCCGTCGTGCCGGCGTCAACACCCAGTCCCGAATTAACCCCAATCGTGATCGAAGCCGCGACCGCCAACCCCAAAGTCGCGCCGATTTGATACGAGGTATACATCACAGCGCTGACAACACCCTCTTCTCCTTTCCTACAACCCTCCATGACGATGATCGTACTCGCAACATACGAGAAACCTACACCAATCATTCCTAAGATCATGCCTGGAACAACGTAGCTCCAGTACCTGTGCTCGCCGTTTGCTAGAGCGAACAAGACCGACCCAATAGCCATGAAGAGCTGGGCTCCGACGAGCAAGATGCGTCTCGGAATTTTGGGCGCAATGACACCTGCGAGGTACGGACTTATCCCTCCTGAGATTCCCAAGGGTAAACATCTCACTGCCGCCGAAAGACTTGATGTTCCCCATAGAGTCGTGAAGATCTGGACGAGTTGCATCTGTGACGCAAACAACCACCAGTAAAGCGTCCACCCATAGAAAAAGAGAGGTGTAAAGTTCTTGTTGATCCAAGTATGAGGCGGTAAAGCTGGGTCTTTGACAATTCTCTCGACGAGGAAGAATGCACTGATGGTCAAAATGGATATAACAAGAGGAGCAATGACTCGAGCAGTATTCCATCCAGAAGACGAGCCATCAGAGATCGCAAAAACGAAGAGGATGAGACCAGCTGTCAGGAATGCGACACCCGGCCAATCGAGGCGTTTTTTCTGAGACTGTTCATTGACAGCAGCGTTCCCGGGAAGAACGAACCAAGCTACAGCGGCAAGGGGTATAACCAAGATGGCAAGAATGTAGAACACTAAAAATAGATGTCAGTACTGGATGTGAGCCTTGCAACCGGAAACGCTTTGACGTACCCCACCGCCAAGAAGCTTTGCTGGAGACAACACCGCCTATGATGAGACCCAAACAGCCACCAAGTGCGCCAGAGGCACCGTAGATCGAGTATGCTCTTCCTCGCTCAGTTTCAGAGAACGTCATTGTGATGAGAGCCACAGCTGAAGGGATATTCATCGCAGCACCTAAAACAAGGCCAGCAAATTAGCTCAAAATTCAAGACGCGCCTAAAGTTGGAATACCTATTCCTTGAGCCCCCCTTAGAACGATAGTCATGATCGGATCCACACTTGCGCCAATCGGTATACTTAATAGACCGATTACCATGAAACCCACGATGAAAACAGGCTTGGGATGAAACATGTCGGATACACGGCCAGATATGAGCATGAACGAAGCAAGGGTGAGTGTGTAGGCTGAAAGAACCCATTGGATAGTCCCTTCTGCGAAGTCGAGATCTGTCCGTAGCTGTATCATAGTCAAAGGGGGCCAAGAGTAAATCAACGGGATCATCCGGCAAGGAATTGAGACTGACTGTCGGAAGAGCGACAATCGCAGCACTAGCGCTGAATATATCAAAAAACTGGGACCCAGATAGGACACTAAGAATGAGGTTTTTTCGCGATTTTGAAAGCTCTGCTTGAGTAACCTCTTCGGTAGTCTTCTCGTCGTACGGTTTCAATGTTTTACAACAGTGACTTGGGCACGAGTCGCGAAGGGTGCTGAGAGATGGACAATTGCTAGCATTCGGTTGGGTCTCGATGTCGTTTGTTGGTCTGATCGGCAGCTGGTCAACAGAGGACAATGCAGTCATGTCCAGTGAGCAAAATACGAAGCGAAAAGGCTTGCAGTTTGCTTTAACTTGTAACGCTTTATACGAAAGAACCAAAAGATCGACGAGTTAGATATGCACATCTCGGTACTCAATGGAGGCTCGGTCAAGCTTGGTAAGACAACTTGCAAATACTTATCACATTTGCCTCGGCCTTTGATAAATGTCCGATGGATCATAAATCTTGACCTGTTCGAACACTGAGAGCTAAGGAAGTGATCAAGTAATCTGAAGAAAACGCAAAATTAGTGCAGGTTCCGGTCATTTAGAGTCATTCCGCACCAAACATGTATCCTTCCATATCTTGGGGACTATGAAGTCACGACTTTCGTATCCAAGAATTTGACGAGTCTCAGGGTAGTTGCATGTTCTGTTGAGGGACTGCGGGCAGTTTTTGGCAAGGCATAATTTTTATTGGCATTTCCTATCATCCCTTGACTTGACGTGGCAAGCATGAATCTTTCAGGTACTCTAACCAGTAAGTTCTTCGCAAATGGCAGGTATTTCGAAGGACAGATATTAGCTGGGTATAATGTCTCCATTATTCGTGTTCCGTATCGTACAATAAGGCGTCAAAATGTGTAGTCGCATCCTTAAATGACACCAGTTCAACGTGTTGGAGTGTTAATCATACACTGTATGAAGAAAGTGAGAAAATACCATGGTAAGATGTTTTTGGAGACGCACCATGTACAATTCCTATCACACCGGAACCCGAAGTCGATTTTTTCGTCAGCAAATTTGGGACAAAAAAGAGATCCAACTATACTCACCATAAAACAACGTCCACACTAGCACAAACGTAAACGCATTATCCGTTCCTGGATTAACCATACTCTTCCAGCCTCCGGGGACATATTTTACTGGCTTTGCACCACAATTGATGCTCCAAATAGTGAACGAAGTAAACGCTGTTGAGAACACGAATAAAGCGAATCCAGATAGGTTTTGGAGCCCCAGGATGCCGGCTACTGCACCAGCAAAACAGGCAGAGAAAAACTTGATGGTGGTTAGGGACAAAGTATTGTGTGCAGCATTGGGAGCAAAGATGAGTTGGGCTTTGGCGTCGGCGGATGGCGATGAGGAAGACATTGTTTGGTGTCACGTGCTGAACTCGGTTTCGCATCATTCGTTGCAATTGAACATTTAGCGAGTAAGTACTTTCTTCGCTTTACCTTCACTGCAGTTATCCTCCAAGAGAAACTTCTAGGGATATACTTCGAATTACTCCAAAACAAAGGACTATTCTATTTATCTGCTCAGAACTGACAAGAAATACGGAATCTTTTGAGTCCGATATTAAACAAAAAAGCTACCTGTCGACTTTCACGCAATAACACGCTGCCAACACGCTGCAGCGATAAGAAGTTAGGCCAAAATCGGATTTCTCACTGCTTGGTAGGCCTAAAAATCTCTTTTCAAGCTTGCTAGAATTTATTCTGACTTTCTCTTCAATTTTCTAGTACTGTCTATTTACCCTGGGTCCTCACTCATGGCTTCCGTTAAGTTAGACCCCGACAATCTGGATGCCCATCTCAGAAATTCCTTTGGTCTTCCATCCAACTATTATGACTTTTCCGAACCAATACTCGATGCAAGGCTGCAATTAGAACAATGCGAAGCTTCGATCAAACTTGCTAATTCGATTATCGAAGAGCAGAAAGCCAAGCTCTTCGAGCTCAAGAGAAGGAAGCAGACACTTGAACACACTATAGAGGGATACCAATCCCTCGACGCACCTATCCGTCAATTACCCTTGGAAATTCTCCAAGAAATCTTCGAATTTGTAGGCGTATCCGAAGGACATATCCTCATATTCAAATCCGGAGACAACTTTCCGGATGAGCTCACTACCCGTATTCCACCTCTGTGTCTCAGCCACGTCTGTTCCGCCTGGAGATCTCTCTCCCTATCCACACCTGGACTATGGACCACAATCGAGGCTATTTTAGACTCCTGGAATACTTCTTCCATCTTCGACTTCATCCTTCGAAATTCCCAAAACCAAAATACACCTCTCGATATAACTCTTCGAATGTCTTCCGGTGTCCGTTGGTGGTCCTCCTCAGATTCGGGCATCATACCCCTCAGATCAATCACAGCCCATTCCCATCGTTTCCGCCAGCTCACGCTCCAACTCCACCCTTCCATTTACCACCACCCGGTATTCTCTCATGTTCAAGGACACCTTGGTCGTCTTCATTCTCTATGCATTCTGACTCTGGAAAGACCAGATTCTGTTTCAGCGACAGGGTACCTAGAACCAGACATCGGCGATCTCTTCCTAGACGCCCCGCGTTTAAAGGAGTTTCGTACAGACCTTTCGGATCTGAGGTTGATCCGTCTTCCTGGAGGCCAACTGACGAAAATAAGTCTTGGACTCTCGTATCGCACCGCAGAGATTCTTTCGAGTTGCCTATTCTTTTGTACGAACCTTGAAGAATTGGAGTTGGAGACGAGTGAGGACGAGAAGGATATCAACTTTGAGACTCCAGCGATGACTATGAAGAACGTCGACACGCTGAGTCTTAAGATGGATTCTTTGATTCCTTTCTTTGCGGAGAACAGTGTCTCCGCCGCAAAAGGAGATAATTTCGCAGTTGCGAGGTTAGTATTTAGCATGCTAACCTTGCCCCGCCTAGAAAAGCTGAAAATCGCTGCGTACGATTGGCATTATCCTGATGACGAGCCAGGAGAAGTCCCTGATCATGAACCCTTCCACTTGTACGAGCTGGGGAACGAATGGGAAGGTCCGGATCAGCTTGTTCAGAGCCAGATTCAGATTCCGGGCTCTGAGCTAGTCGAAGCGAATGAAGTTGCTTCCTCTACTCGAAGGCTGTCCGACTGGCCACGAGAGCTAGTAAAACCGTTTTTGGAACGATCGAAATGTACGATTACTTCACTCAGTCTACTTCATTTGCGTGGATTGAGGGACGAGGAAGTCATCGAGTTCCTTCAAATGCTTCCTTCCTTGGAGCATTTGCAGATTTACGAACGACACACCGAGCTGAAGGAACTGGCTTTAGAAGAAAGCGATTCGAAGTCGGGTTCGAACCTGGATCCTTCAGGAGAAGGCAAACCACAACGAACATCTAGGGAAGATGATGGAAGGGTTGTCACCAGGACTTTTATCCGTTGTTTTCAACACAAGAACCGCCATCCACAAGAGCACTACCAGAACCAGGCGGCCGACGTGTCCAAACAAGGCCCTTCATTCTCCGATTCTACGAGCCGAGGCTTTCTTCCCAAACTCGTCACACTGAAACTTGCTGTTAATTCACAGCATTTCGAACAGATCTATAACGAAATTGTACTCCTTCTCAGTAGTGGTGATGAAATCCAAGTGTGTAACTCAAGGTCGGATGATGAGACTTCCTCGAGTCCAACGGGAACGACTGCGGTGGAGTTGTACGAGAACGTGAATATTGATCACGGTTGGGATGCGTGTGAAGATGAGATGGGGGATTATCCAGAGCCGATCTTACGGACGAGAATGATGATTTAGAACCTCGGACTGTATAGAAGAGACCTAAATCAAAACTTATTAAAGTTAGTTTATTTTCCACACAAAAGCATTCGATTAGTCGAACTAAATGATACATAAATCTATCGTCATCGGCATCTGGGCCAAAATCAGAACGTTCCTTTGCTGTTAAAGCACGATGAAGAACGGAATAAGGCTGCTATGTCAAAACTCGTTCCCAAACCCTCTTTTTCCTCGTCAACGTCTAGTCACTCAAGCACCTCCGCAACACTGACTCTTATATTCCTGCCCGAGAGAGATTAGGAAAAGGTTAATACAACCGCAGCTACCACTTCATTCTTCCCCAAGCATTGTAGGCAACACCCCGAAAATTCCAGGAACCTTCCTTGGGCTGGATGTTGCCAGCTTCGTCGATAGCGCGACAGCAAACTTCCCCAGTCTCTCCCACACCCGTAAGTTCGGCCTCCCACAATGTCCAGCTCCATTTACCCTCCTGGTATGTGATCTTGACGGGATACCAGGTCTCACCTTCGTTCACAGTAATCTCTACAGCAGCGACGTTACCAGCTCCCCCAGGTACGGCATAACCTTTGACGAATATAGTTGAAGGACAAGTCTTAGCCACCGAACCAATGACAGAATTGAGAGGCAAAAATGTCATGGATGGATATTTGGACCAGAGAGACGCTGCCTGGGCTTTATTTTCTACCTCGGGAGGAAGGATCTTGTAATCTCGTTGCTGGTAGAAATTAGGGGATTCATCGTCAGAGATTGTGATAGTATCGAGCCATTTTACCCATCTGTTTATCTTGTTAATTCGGTACTACCTGGAGAAGAACAGAAAGAGAAACCAACCTGGCTCCTAGATATCCTGGAATGACCACCCGAAGCGGACCTCCATGTTCAGCCGAAAGTGGTTCATCGTTCATCTAAATTTCAAGTAAGAAGCTTATCCGCGTGTAATGAAAAGGGTGTTATACCTCATAAGCTAAGAGGACGCCATTCTCTGGATTCTTCGCATAGTCAAGGGAGACAGAGGAACCATAAAACTTGTCGTCCTGGCAAAGCGTGGCGTATGATGCAAAGCAAACATGCCTGCTGCAGTCATTTACGTCAACTTGGGCGAGTTCAAGTACGTCCTTCAACCTAGCACCGGCCCAGCTGCAGTTGGCTATCACACCAGAGTCCCATCCTACACCATTGACGGGCTTGATAGCACCCATTTCGTTCCGTCGATTTCCAGCACACTGCCAATACCTCCGTTAGACAGGTTGAATGTGGAGCCCTGCTGAAGGACATACCTGAAGAGCGGCCACAATGCGAGTCTTTGGAAGAGATTTTATCTCAGACATGCCCAGTTTCACTTGTCCACATTTGCTTTGGACGGTGATGGTGTATACTTCCTCCTCAAATTCCCTAACGGGTCCATGGTTCCTTGCATATACCAAGTCCTCGGGTGTGATAGCCAATTCTACTAGTGCAGCGACAGGAGCCTCGGCATTGAAAGGCTCCTTCGCTTGAATTATAAGATGTTCAGAGTGATGGGGCTCTTGCGAGTAGTCCATAGGGAAGCTCATAGTAGTTAGAGGGTGTCAAGTCGGCAACGCGGAAACGTTGAGATTAGGGGATATATGTTGGATCTTGAAGTCGGTGGACATATTCCAGAATTGTTGTACATAATACTCTAGACAAGTACCGCTGTCGATGAACTGTGGAGGGTGACCTAGAGGACTGAATCTTAGAACTCAGGCGTGTGTTTACTGTGTAGCCAGAAATAGAGGGTGTAGCGGCTGTAGCCAAAAATAGAGGGTTTAAATTCCACGTGATGACAGGCTGCTATCTATAGTAGCGGCCGTATCCGCCCAAATCCTGCGCGACTTGTCGGAAGGTCTTCATAACTGTATGTTAAGGCAAACATGTATTTACTCATGCAGACCGGAAAATATGGCAATTTTCCTTCAACATTTTGATGAGTGGGTGCGTAATATATTCCTTTTTCTGGGGTGCAGATTTTTAACGGCCGCTACTGTAACTTTACATGCACCAAGGCAGGCATTGCATCGCGTATACATGCTTTCAAGGCCCTAAGGAAGCAGGGAAGGTGCCACTCTCGCATTGGTCGTTCCATTTACCAATCTAAATTAATTCACAAGAGGTCAGGATCAACTTTTTGAGACAAGGGCTAGGCCGTGTACCCGTTCGTTCGGAAAACACACGTCAGTCATCTCTAGAGAGTGAGAAATAAATGTACTGGGGCAAAGAGAGCAGTGGTACGCTCTTTTGAACTGCGCATAGTCCGATGTAATGAACCCTACTTAGTATCTGCCAGTTTACCTCACGAAATCCAACCCTTGGCCCCGGATCTGCTCTTAGATGAATACCTCGCTAGAAGTCTCCAGAAAACCCAGTCTTACTTTGACGTTTCATTGTGGTCAACACTCGTGATGCCTTTTGATTTCGTCTTCTGGTTGTTCTTGCCTTTTGCTCTGACTTCTTCGATAATCGAGGATTGTATATTGGTTGTCCGAAACCGCAGGACTCGGAATATTTCCAAGACGAACGTATTTTCCATACGAACGTCGATGCGTTGGCGCGTGAACAGGCCAAATCTAATACTGTTACATGTTTAGTATTCAATCTGTCTCCGCTGTCCTCAATATTGCGCCATATCCATCTAATCCGTGTGCATATTCCTTGACTATTACGTTCTCTTCCTTCTAGCATTAACAGCCTCATCTGAGGATATAAAAACCCAAGATCCAAAACATTCTTCGACAGCTTGTCCTCAACCATACACACTTATCATGACTTTGACCTTTGACCACCCTCCTCACCCTTTTCACGATCAAAAGAAGCATTCGATCGTCGTCGAGTCTAGAGACCCTCACCGCTTGCCTACTTTCGACTCGACCAGTCTTACCACACCCACAGAACCTGTTCTCTACCTTCCCCCGCTGCTGTCCTCCTTACCAGACAGATTTCCTTCTATTGATGTGTCCTCAGAGTACCCCCCGCTGGTAACAGAGACGCGTCTACCGGATATTGACCCAGTATCCTTGGCTCTCCACAAAGCTCTACACCGCTTCCGACCACTAAATGAGGACTATGCAGCTAAACCCTATGCTGAGGCCTTCAACTGGAACGAATTGGTGCTTCCATTGGAAGATGAACGCGAGTGGTACTGTGTCGTGTTCCGCAGCAAAAGAAAAGCAGGAAGCGATGGCGGATGTAGGTTTTTAACTTTTGATCCTTCATTTTTGGTCTTTACATTCAAACAAAATTGCTCATTTTTTTCATTGTATTTTGTTTTCTAAATTTGGTTCATTAGCCTTATATGAAGCCGACCGAAAAGCTCATGAAGAAGCCGTCAGTAATGGAGGTGTAAGTGTTCTGTTCTCTCTGTCTATTATAGAAAGCCTGTTTAACCCGCACCTTAACAACCAGCTCATCCTCTACTGGTATGGCATCCCCAATCAAGAGACAGGCCTCAACCTTGCTACTTGCATTTGGCAAAGCCGGAAACACGCTATAGCAGCCAACACTCGTCCCCATCATATACGTGCGATGAAGCTTGCTGCAGAATCATATGAAATTTACGATTTAGAAAGATACGTCCTCAAGAAAACCCCTAGCAATTACGGTGTTACGGTGTTACCATTCGTTGGTGGTGATGTTGGATGGTGATTTGTTCGACCCTTGTTGGAGCCTTGTGTTATTTATCCAACTTTCTGTCTTGTTAGCATTGCTATATTTCGTTGTCTCTGTGTTAGTTTTGCATATCCGTGAGTGTAGACAACGACCAGAGTCTTCTACAATAACGGGTCTCTCCATTTTTGGAGGGTTTATCGAAGGAGGCGGCGATGGAGGAACCTGAAAAGCAAATACATTTTCTGTACCATCTTCACGAGACTCGGAGATACTTTGAACACAGAACAGGATCATGATTAGGAGGTGGGGCACAAGTAACTGTAAAAGGTGGCCTTTGTTCAGAGTGGAGAAAGTATCTTCCAGGTTGGCTCTTTGGAAGAACCTACAAAAAGAGGATGCATTATTGCCATTGATTGAAACTAGAAGTTTACGTACCTCATTCTCCTCATTTTCGTCTTGTTCAACCCTTGGCATCTTTTTTAATTTATTTTGATGAAAGAAAAGTCATGTGGTGAGCAAAGGGTGTGCTAAAATAAGAATAAGTAAAGTGATTAACGTTGTAAACTCTATACCGAAAAAACATATCAATTCGTAGCTTGCATCTTCTAAATTTAAAGTATCCTAATCCTTCACAAAAAGCAACGTTATTATTATCATCAACCCATTCATTCCCAAAAGAGACCAAAATGAAGCCGCATAACCTGCAAACTCGTTCACATTCTCATTCCCTGCGGCCGCATCTCCTACCAACTTTGAATTGACTCCAAGTGTAATCGAAGCAACAACCGCAAGTCCCAACGTCGCTCCAACCTGATACGAAGTAAACATCACCGCACTGACTACACCTTCTTCTCCCTTCCTTGTTCCTTCCATAACGACTATCGTACAAGCGACATACGCAGCGCTTATCCCTATCATGCCGATGATCATCCCAGGAACGACGTGACTCCAGTATTTTTCTTTGACATCCGCCAACGCGAACAGGATAGATCCAACAGCCATAAGAAGTTGTCCCGAAACGAGAAGTATACGTCTAGGAATCTTGGGTGCGAATATCCCTGTAAGATAAGCCGTTGTTCCACCAGCTATACCTAAAGGAAGACATCTAATCGCTGCAGAAAGCGTCGAAACACCCCAAAGAGCAGTGAACACTTGAACCAATTGCATCTCGGAAGAGAACAACCACCAGTAGAGAGACCAACCGAAAAAGAAGAGAGGGGTAAAGTTTTTGTTGGTCCAAGTTCGAGGTGGTAAAGCTGGATCTTTGACAATTCTTTCGATCAAGAGGAAAGCACCGAAAGCAAAAATTGATATGACGAGAGGAGCGATGACTCGAGGGGAGTTCCATCCTGAAGCGCTGCTTTCGGAGATGGCGAAGACGAAGAGGATGAGACCGGTAGTGAGTGAGGCGACTCCTGGCCAATCGAGACCTTTCTTTTGGGATTTCTGTTCGGAAGAGGTGACTCTAGGAAGGATGAACCAAGAAACCAAAGAAAAGGGTATGATTAGGATGGCAAGTAGGTAAAAGACTTAGTGGGTTACAGGGTTCATCAGTAAAAGGGTCTCTGGAAGAAGAACAAAAAAAAAACGCTCTGCTTACCCCATCTCCAAGACGCTTTACTCGAAATGACCCCACCCAAGATGAATCCTAAACAGTTCCCAATAGCCCCAAAAGCACCATAGATCGCGTAGGCTCTTCCGCGCTCTACAGGGTCAGGAAAAGATGTGGTGATCATAGCGATAGCTGATGGGATATTCATCGCAGCACCTATCCCTTGGACTGCTCTCAATATGATTGTCATAATCGGGTTGACGCTAGCTCCTATAGGGATACTGAAAAGACCGATGATGAGGAAACCGACGACGAAGACAGGCTTAGGATGGAACATGTCGGAAATGCGTCCTGATATAAGCATGAAGGCAGCAAAAGTAAGAGTATAAGCAGCAAGGACCCATTGAATTGTGCCCTCGTCAAAGTGTAGATCTTCTTGTAGCTAGTAAGAGATAAAATAAACTTTATGATTAGCACGTACTAAAGAATAAGTTTTGGACAGACATTTACCGTAGGTAATGCGATAATTGCCGCACAAGCATTGAAAATGTCGAAGAATTGGGCGCCGGATAGGACGGCTAGTACCAGCTTTTTACGGAGTGGAGAAAGCAACCGGGTTTGTTCATTATCCTCGTCATTGATTATCTTTGAACTTTGCTCTATGATGTTCTTTTCATCGGGGTCTCCCTTTAATGTAGGAGTAGCACTGAGAGTGGTGTCGTTCAATTGAGCTTCAATGTCTGTGATAAAAACATTCGTAGAAGGATCGACAGGGTCTGAGGACATTCGGAAGGATACCGGAAGGGAAGAGAGGAGAGGTGGCGAACTCGAATGTACCTGCTCGTTCTCATTTATAATAATTCGGGAGGGAGTAGGCTAAGTATTGCATCGAGTCTGTCTGCGGACCGTCATATTAGTTCGAATTATTCATCAACCTGAAGAGCTGAATAAGATGATTACGGTCGAGTTGGCTTATAAACGAGGGGTTCTCCGGCAAAAAGCCATGGGAAAGACAAGTTTATATGAGCAGATCGTTCTAACTTCGCAAGACTTTAAGCAGAAGATCTTTCTGGAGTAAAATTTGATATCTGCAAGATTTTCAACTTACCTATGATGAGGCTAGACGTAGGATACTTACCAGGAAGGCTGAAGGACGCTCAAGGATTCAACGTTCAGTTTTGGAATTAGAATAAGTGTTTCTAATGCCTTCGAGAGTACTGAGATAGCGTAGTCAGTGAACGATAGATTTGAGGTCAGAACATACTTACCTGCCAGCAGGAGGTCGTCCACAGAGACATTCATTTGTTTATGTTTGGCAAAGCCACCAGCTGGAAACCTTGCAGCTCCTTGACCGCTGTGCTCTCGTACCCCAACGCATCTGCACGGATAGTTGCTAGTCTTCGAGACTCGGTGTCGCACGGCGCTCGTGGGTATCCAGTTTTCTCCCATCTTCTCTTCATCAGTTCCGGCCCTACTGAAGCGCCTGAAACAAACAGTCCTAGCTTCACCGTGTTTATCCGGTTCTACCAAGCTTCTCCGACCGTCAATCCGTCGGTGGAGACAGTGATTACTTTTGGTTCCAGAAGCGTTTCCAATCACCCATCTACATTGGACGCGATTATCCGGGTCCCGTTGGCAAAATGCGAAAGGCTTCGACGCGGAATCTAATTGTCTGTAGTCCCAAGTTTCAAACGATCTAGTCCTCTCTAAACGTATATATTGAAACTCGATTTCTTTCGATCATGATCTAAATGCCATGTTCGAACACTCGAAACTTCGATCGTGACGTGGTAGGCTTCAGGAAGAGGAGGAGGAGGAGAAACCGGCAACGGGGACCCAATCAGGATACAACCGGATTTGCACGCGTTGTTGACGCGTTGGGTATGTTATTTCTGCTAAAATCTTTTGGCTTTTTTCTTCGATCACTCAAACCCTGGTGATCATGAATGGCGGACGGAATCATATAAAAAGCTAGCTTAGCAGGACACTGAGACCATTTTTTCGAGATGACGACGTCTTCTACGAGTACAACTCTCCCTTCAGACGGTATTCGCTACCCCAATCACGCGACTCAAATCGTCGTCGCTGTCGGTTACCTCCTAGTCCTACCTATCATGACCATCCTACTACATAACCGGTACCCTATCGTGGAGACTATACGAAGTATTCTAGAGTGGAAAATGAGCTACTCTCGAGTGACGATCCTCATTGCTCTTGCGGCGAGTTGGTGTTTTATCTTTGTCGGAGGCGTTCTGAATCTCGGTGTTGGATTGAGGTACGTTTTTGCTGCGTTGTTTTCATACTCTGATTTCACTAAAAAAATCTGACTATTCTTGTATATTAGCTATTCTCTCAGCGAATGTAGCCGTGGTGTCTTCCTCTGCACATGGTTCTACACGACTACCAAACTGGGTGTTTATCTCTTGTGAGGGGTCATTTTCATGCATCTTACTGTACAATTTACGCTAACTAGCAGCATTGATGATGTAGCTTAATGGAACGAGCCTTCATTGTTAGAGGTGGAGGAGTTCGCTTACATTCCTGGCACTACATGTTCAACGTCTTCCTGATCGGGTGTTGGCTGGTCGTATTTATCTTGCTGGAAGTAAGTTCCTAAACTCCATCCATGCAAATATTTTTTTCGTTGATCAAAAAGTTCTAAATGCTTATCACAACTCTAGGTCGGTCGAATCTATGTCATAAACGAGGAAAAAGGCATTTGTATTTTCGGATGGGAGTGGTGGGCTCTCATTCCACTCATGGCTCTGGATATCTTTGTGAACTGTGAGTGTCAAATTTGGGGCCTAATTCGTCGCTCCTTCCGAGTAGCTCGGTTTCTAATATAATTCTAACTAATTCGTCTGGCACTCAAAGTCTACCTGCTCTTAATGTTCGTGATACCTCTTTTCCGTAACACTTTCATGAACCAAAGACTGTGAGTACACTTTCTTCATTCCATTCCACTTGCTTCCTCGACAGGGGATTTCGTTATTCAGGAACCTTATCTTGATTTATCTTTATCATCAGACGACAACTGGCGATCCGCGCACTCTGGACTGCAGTCGCTTCGACCGCAGCTACCATGACGAATCTCGTCATGTTGATCATCATTAAAGCTCCCGGCTGGTTAGTCTCACCTCTTTCGGAAAACCACTTCAAAAATTCAATTTGACCTCTTTTCTTTTCTTTTTTTAAATCCAGGCTCTGCCTCGTTTCTTGTGGACTAGACGTCTTCTTGAACGCTTGTCTTCTCTACTTCGTAAGTGCCTCTAATCCGACATTTGACATCCAACTTACTCAATAATAAATATCTCAACCAATAGGTGACGAGGACGTTAAAATCCGATGACCAAGAAGCTAAAGTCACTTGGACCGTCAGAGGTATGGTGGTATTGAACAGAAAAAGAAGCCGGAACGACAAAGGCGATCATCAACACATTGACCCTGCAGTATTCGTTGTGACCGAAGTATAAAATCGCAAAACCCGAAGCTTGTGCAGGTCCCGGCCATACAAGCAGTCTAAAAGTATGTGTAATCTCGATACTAACCTACTAGTCCGAATGCGGCCAACGAGACGAAGGGAAGGTATGATCGTACGTGTCTTTATGACGGGTGGTGTTAACGGCGTATTTGGAATTTTTGCTCGGTTGATTGTACTCAAAATCCGATGGACGGGCGATACACACAATTTGCAACCCGAACGTTCGAAATGAGCTGTCATCAGCTCCATTTGGACGGAAGTTAGAATAGGGGTGGAGATGATACCGATTGATCATGAGGTTGCACGATTTTCAAGTTCAAAAAATTCCAATGATTTAGATTTTCAAACTGTCATAGGTCTGGAATTGTGACTATCCTGTTGTGCTCTTTAATATTGCGTGTATAAATCACACATAGGATAACCCTTCATGATAACATGGCAGAGAAACTTTCATCGCATCCTTTGTCGATTATGTGATGAAGGAGAAGTGGGCCATCGCTGCCTGTGGCAGGTGCTAGCGGGACCGTTATTTATGAACGACTTCAAGAACTATATAATTGTACTAAAGACGAACACACAGGGTACATATATGAAACCCTCAAGTCACATTCTCAACCTTTAACTGCAGTTTCGATACACGGTGATGCTTACTGGCCATCTTACCAAATCTCAAGAAGTGGGAATGAATCAGCGTGTACCGTTGAATACTGTATCGGAAATGAACATTAAGAATATCTGGTAAGAGATATTATCTGGAAATTCCCAAGGCTCTCGGAGTACAAGAGCTCCTATTTGGAATTGACAATGGATGAAAGACATACTGAAGTTGCAGTTTTAGCGGCCAATACTATCATCAAGAAACAAGTCCTCGAAAGTCATATCCATTATGTACTATTAGTGACACTATTCTATGGAAACCTAAGATCTGTCAAAGGCCCTCCAAACCAAGACTAGCCCTCATCCACAGTCACCAACTGCCGGGAGACCTCCGATTGTATTCGTTGATTCAATTTCATCATCATTCAATGGTCCGGGAGCAAAATGTAGACTCTGACTGAGTTGAGTTGTAGACTCGGATAGGGCTGTGTCCTTTGCTTCTTGACGGATATGCAGAAGCATGCGAGAGGTTAAGATGGAATGCATGGCTACCTGTAGACTGCAGGAATGAGTGAATCAGTCAGGGTAGCATCTAGTATAATGCAGTCAATCCTCTTCAGAGTGATACATACCCTATAAGTAGGGACAAATATCCCTCAGAACCTGTTATTTGAACAATTATATTTGCAGTGGAACTTGCTATATGCCAACGAAAAAAGGTTGGTAAAAGGAAAACTCAGGAAAAGGACCTTCAAATCACTCACTTAGGGCAATAACATTATATGTCAATCCTAGTTGCAAGCAATGATGAACAAGTGAGCAAGGTACATTTAAACAAAGTTTTACCATGCAGGAAGAATGTGATTATAAAAGAGGTGGGACTTCCAAATTGACCTAATCAACATGTAGACCACAGTTAACAATTATCTCAGTAAAAATTCAAACACTTGAATTACCATGTTCTCGTGCCTTGTAAATAGTCATAGCAAGCATCACTAAAAATTTATCAGAACCACATTAGGGTCAGTTATTCTGACAGGAACCACCACTGACCAGCTTCATAGACCATCAAATATATGAACATTGTTATCATATTATATGGTCCAGAGGGATATGAAGGGCAAAGCCCAAACTTGTTGGGGATAACAAATCCATAAGAACCTAGTAACATAACACATATACAAAATTTTTTCATATGACAATTCTGAAGAGAAAAGCACTCACAAGACTTGGAATGTGGACCATACAAAAATAGACAGAGGGTAACAATGCCATAAATGAGTGCTGGGACAAGAAAAATGGCAATCAGACAAGCCACTTTCCGGGAGTTGTCCCAGAGTGCCCAAACTCTTAAGGATAGTATGACTGAAAAGGGGGGTTTGGGAAAGTTGAGAGAGTAATATTAAAATACATACTTTCAGCAATATAAAGTACAATGATTGTCAAAACTTTTTGATGGGTATCAAATGACGAAAAATTATCTCGGAAGGTAAACAGCCACTTACAGTTTGATGTGTCACTAAGAGCTTTACACGTTTCCAAAGGTACAAAGTGAACTAAACACCCGGAGAGGTATCAGTGACAACAAAGTTTAACTCAACAAATAGGAACAACCGACAGAGAATCTGTATTATGGCTCCAGCAAAAGCTAGATAACGTGTGAGGAAATAAAGAAGTTTTCCAAACTTCCAAGGAGCTTTCCAGATTAGTTGAATCTCTGCATCTGTCAAGTTAATAAGAACAGTCAGTATCTGCATACATATTCTAGCTGGGATTGACAGACCAAGCAAGATAAGGCAGTCCCAAACCTGATACAAGGTAAGTAATTGGACATTCATAGAAAACAGAAAGATTTAGAGACCAATAATGTCAAACTGGCAACTGGAGACAAATAATGAGACAATTAAATGAGCGAGAAATGGAGTAAATTTTCTCAAACTAACTATCAACCAGCTGTTGGAGATGTAGGAATCAGTAATGTGATGCAGATCTCAATGCCTCAACACACCAGTTTGTCTTGAATACCTGCGAGATAGGAGACAGTGTGTGGGTCAGCGGTGGAGGACATAGTTCGAGCTCAAGCTATGTCCTAGGACACCTGACAACCCACATCATATATTACCGGAATTAATGAAAGCTGTCACTCATCCGTTTGAATACTTAAGAGAAACATTTGATGTACTGAATGCCCACCTCAAATTATGAATAAGCTCGAGTTTGACAATGAATGACAAGAGATCTGAGCTCGAGGCCGTTCATTTATAAATTGAACCAACAGTAGCATGTCGACTATGCGTAAAATCTCATTGACAATATAGGCTTGACGGCAGTAGCAGTATCGATTTTGAGGAATGTAAGGATCATGATAGAGGTGGGTCTGATACCGGCCTGCAGCAGGATTGTGAGATTTTTGGCAGTAGTACTTATATAAACGAAACTAATAAGGAGGAACCGGCAACAGTGACCCAACCAGGATACGGCCGGGTTTCATGAGAATTGAAAGAGATGGCAAATTGATCATCCCGGTTATCGGACACGCTCGCACTCGACGGGCCCTATGGCTTAAAGACTCATAAAGATCATAACTATTATGAATGAAGAAAAAAATGGGCCAACGCGCAGTGGCAATTAACGAGGCTGTAAAACATCAACTGTTATCGGGGAAAGTCAATGCCTTCCGGTCCAACCAGGACCACAGGCGCATCGATGACCAACCGAGGCGTTGAGAACGATTCCTCATTTCAGTCGGCCTCGTACATAATTTCCTCATTCATTACACTTTGACATCTTCGAAAATCTCGGAGAAGACGGCAAAATTCTTTGCTCCGTTCCCAGGGCTGCTGTAAACTGCAAAGACTACTTTTTTGAACCATCCTTTGAATTCGGGATCGAGAAGGATATTCTTCATCTCTTGGGCAACCGCACGAGGAGGGCACCGGTAAGCACCACAACCCATTGCACCTACAAGAGTGAAAGTGAAGGTTTAATGATGAGTGGAACAATCAATTACTTAAATCGAACCGAAAACATTATTATGCCGCACTTACCAAGGACCAAATACCGCTGACCATTATGAGCCGCCGTCCTATAAACCAACCTAATCTTTCCCCTCAAACTCTCCAATTCCGAAGCGTTCGCGAAATCTCTTTTATCGAGGGTCAAAGCAGGACCACGAGGTGCAGCGACTGTGATCACTGAGACAATTCGTCGTTCGTCCCGAGGGAGCTCAACGCATTTGTGATCGAGGTCATCTCGGAATATAACTACTGCAGGAGAAAAGATACCTGCGACAGATCCCGGACCTAGATTCGGCCATGGGTAGTATTCTTCTTTAAGTGTGATATAGAGGGTGGAAGAGTAGCAGAGCGCTTCTTCCTGGAAAGCAGATAAAAACGAAACAGAGTTAGGTGGTATAACCAAAATATACCCAAGTACTTACCTGCGTTTTCGTCAAATTACGCAACCAAGGTCCCCCCGGCATCAAGTCACTAGCAAGGTTCAAAACCGCCATCTTTCCTTGAGCATCAGGTTCGGCATTCAAGATATCCCTTGCAGCACGAAAAGAGTCGATATTGATAACATCGACAGAGGTAGGCTCTTTATCTGGGTACGGACAAGCAGAAGCATCCAAAGGAGGCATTTGATCTTTGTGGAAAGTCGAAGTATCGGTAGCTCCTTCACCAGCATGCTCGGAAACGATTTCAGGAGATCGTTTGATTGTATTCCAAGCAAGGTGATGACGTTGTTCCGAGGTGTCGACTCCGATACGCTGTTGTAAATCATGAAAAGGTTCGCCGATGTGGACACGAATTCAAAGATGACCCTTACCTGTCGAGCTTCCATCGCGATGGTCCAGGTTTGGGGGATTGGGATGTGATGATACGTATAGTTGTAACATCCCTCTTATGCATGAAGAATTGTATTATGGGTCACTGGACCGGGTGTCACGGTCTTGAAGGTCTCATCGGAGACCGCCAGCGGATGACCAAGAAGCTAAAGTTACTTGGACCGTCAGAGGTATGGTGGTGTTGAACAGAAAAAGAAGCCGGAACAGCAAAAGCGATCATCAATATATTGACCCTGCAGTATTCATTATGACCGAAGTAGGCGTATAAGTCGCAAAACCTGATGTTTGTCACAAAAACCTAAAAGTATATATGTAATCTTGTATGTACTAACCTATTCGCCCGAGCGCGACCAACGAGACGAAGGGAATGTATGTATGATCGTTCTTTATGGCGGGTGGTACGGCGTTATTCGGGATTTTCGCTATCTCGATTGGGACGGACGGTACATTTGCAATCCGAATGGACGAAACTGCCAAGTTCGAATAGGGGTAAAGATAGATACCGATTGATTATGAGGTTGCACGATTTTCAGGTTTGAATTCCAATGATTTAGATTTTCAAAGGGTCATGGATCTGGAATTGTGACTACCCATCCTGTTTCGTGCTCTTTAGGATAATCCTTCATGGACAATGCACTATATATATATCACACAGAAAAACTTTCATTACATCTCTTGTCGATTGTGATTTCCTCATTCTTTACACTTTGACATCTCTGAAAATCTCAGAGAAGACGGCAAAGTTCCTTGCTCCGTTCCCAGGGCTGCTGTAAACTGCAAAAACTACTTTTTTGAACCAACCTGTGAATTCGGGATCGAGAAGGATATTCTTCATCTCCCGGGCGACTGCACGAGGAGGGCACCAGTAAGCGCCACAACCCATTGCACCTACAAGAGCGAAGTGAAGGTAAAGGTTCAATGATAAGTGGAATAATTACTTAAATCGAACCGAAAACATTGTTATGCGGCACTTACCAAGGACCAAATACCGCTGGCCATTATGAGCCGCCATCCTATAAACCAACTTAATCTTTCCCCTCAAATCTTCCAAATCCGAAGCGTTCGCGAAATCTCTTTCATCGAGAGTCAAAGCAGGACCACGAGGTGCAGCGACTGTGATCACTGAGACAATTCGACGTTCGTCCTGAGGGAGCTCAACGCATTTGTGATCGAGGTCATCTCGGAATATGACTACTGCAGGAGAAAATACGCCTGCAACAGATCCTGGACCTAGATTTGGCCATGGGTAGTATTCTTCTTTAAGTGTGATGTAGAGGGTGGAGGAGTAGCAGAGCGCTTCTTCCTGGAAGGCAGATAAAAACGAAATCGATGAAACAGAGTTATGTAGTATAGCCAAAATGTACCCTTGTACGTACCTGCGTTTTTGTCAAATCATGCAACCAAGGTCCCCCCGGCATCAAGTCACTAGCAAGATTCAAAACCGCCGTCTTTCCTTGGGCATCAGGTTCTGCATTCAAGATATCCCTTGCAGCGCGAAAAGAGTCGATATTGATAACATCGACAGAGGTAGGCTCTTTATCTGGGTACGGACAAGCAGAAGCATCCAAAGGAGGCATCTGATCTTTGTAGAAAGTCGAATTGTCGGTAGCTCCTTCACCAGCATGCTCGGAAACGATTTCAGGAGATCGTTTGATTGTACTCCAAGCAAGGTGATGACGTTGCTCCGAGGTGTCGACTCCGATACGCTGTTGTAAATCATGAAAAGGTTCACCGATCGATATAGACAATTCAAGGACGATCCTTACCTGTCGACGTCGAGCATCCATTGTGATGGTCCAAATTTGAGGGATTGAGAGATACGTATAGTTGTAACATCCCTCTTATGCATGAAGAATTGTATTATGGGTCACTGGACCGGGTGTCACGGTCTCACTGGAGACCGCCAGCGGTACTTATTACGAGGCCGACTGAAAGGAATCGTCTTTACACGCAAGTTTTTGCCTCGGTCGGTCACCGATGTGGTCTTGTTTGTCAAGACCTTGGTTACCAATCCAAGGCGTCACTGGTGCCACTGGTCCTGTTTGGATCAGAAGCTTCCGACTTCCCTGGCGGCACCTGATAACGCCCGTTCCATGGCAAAGGCCTCGTACTTGCCACGCTTGCAGTGGCCCACTTGACTTCATTACCGCTTAGGCATCAGAAACTCCTTTCAACTGAGTTTTTTGAGTACTATGTGTCCTTCCTCGGCCCGGTAACAGTTGATGAGCCATTCCAGGCCTCGTACTTGCCACGCTTGCGGTGGCCCACTTGATATATTGGTATCTAGCTAAATGATACATAAAGTATTTGGACTCATATCTAGCCTCCAGATTTATCTCATTTCCATACGCTCAACGGATAAAGTTTTGGTATTTTTGGCGTGAAAGCCGGCCAAAGGAATCACGCATTTTGCGATGTAGGGATAGGGTTAGGGTTACATTATGTAAGGTTTTCACAATTGAACCACCATCATCAAAAATGTCACATTTGTCCGATTTGAGGTTCGTTCTAGTCATGTCAATGAGATTAATTATTGATCTGCCCCTGTAGTTTGCATACCCGTAACGATGCACTCTTGCGCTCTCGTTCAGCTCCACCATTCTGTGTGCAAGAGCATACAATGTTGGTGCTCCTTTCGTCCTGCCTCTTTTCCCCAAGAGCACCAACTGCAAAATCACCTCTAACACGCCTGCCTGTGAAAGGGTCTGAGGTGACACGCGTATATTCTGTCTCGGACATGCGAGTAGTGCTCGGCATCACGAGAAGACGTGTTCTCAAGATATTTCCCGCATTGCTGGATGTCACTCGCAT
This sequence comes from Dendrothele bispora CBS 962.96, assembly GCA_004369135.1. Taxonomy (NCBI): domain Eukaryota; kingdom Fungi; phylum Basidiomycota; class Agaricomycetes; order Agaricales; genus Dendrothele; species Dendrothele bispora. Next base: position 139,496 of record ML179159.1, on the reverse strand, counting down.
CGTGACCCAAATGGAAAGAGCCAGCACAGCCGTTCGCGTTCCTAAGATTTATCAACATGGCTGGGCAGATAGTGTACTGGACTTGGGAGAGGGTTTTGATATCAACCAGTTCTACCCAGAGGCCCAGAGGACAATCCAGGATATCCGCGAGATCACTGCTCGTACCTACTCATTCATCATCATGGAGGAACTAAAAGGCACCCCTCTCGACACCCTTCTACCTAATTGTCCTGGTCTCCTGGAGGCTTTCCGTCCCAAAATCAAGGTGTGCATCGACAGATTGGCGGCAGTCGGCATTGCGCACAACGACATGCTGCCTAGGAACATCTTAGTTGATACTGACCATAAGGAGATTGTTGCAGTGGTCGATTGGGACTGTGCTGGGTCAGTTATCCGTTCCAGAGAGTATCATCGCCGGATACATAATAATCACCTGGTAAATCATGAATGGGATGCCCTCTTTCTCCGCCATAGTTTCGATAAAGATGACGCTCTCTTGATGCCTCCTCCTTGCTACCCCTTTCATGCTATCCAGCTACCCCATAAGGATGAATTTTAGGTGTTGGCACACCAATGCCTTTGAGAGTCCCCGGAGAAGGAGAAGGAGACATTGTTACTTGACCTGGACACTCCTGTTTTCACACTATGACCATATTACAATTAATTAAAACTTCAGATTCCAATCCAAACTTGTTTATTTATTCTTTATGATGCCATCTCTCTTTTTTCATTTTGCCTACTTACTGGGCATTTCCTTATTATTTTCAGAGAGAGTCGTCGAAAAACAGTGAATAGAAAAATATGTGAAGATGAAAACACAGAGACGATTAGTACATATGTTACGTACAACGTACACTTTTTACTACAAGAATTTTTGATCTTGTCAGTCCGAATTGAGGATGTCGCGTCAGCAGCGCTACTTGGAAATCCAAATACAAATGGAAGGTTAGCAGATCGCCGAGTCAGTAGTCTTGTACTCATCCGTTTGGGTGACGCATCAGTGCCCACGCCGGTGTGGCATTTTCGAAGAAAGTATATGTATGTTTAACTAGCAATTACTAGAACACAATCTATCTTCTAAAGTAATGCTGCTATGGCGGATGTATCATGCACTCGTCTTTACGAGTCGGTCCCGAATGATTTCGAATATATGCGAGTTTTACAACTTTTTGAATGGAGCTGTCTTTGTGATGTACCTGAGTTAAGTACCTCTTGAGACCCAACGTTTCAACTTTCACTGCTCCTTGGCCAGCCGCCGCTCCAGCTTTAAAATGTCCACAATCGCTGGCTCTTGCATTAGCTCATTGCCTGCAGCCTCTGAGGTTGGTAGGAGCGGTCCCCGTGGAAGTGGGCTATAGCCGAATAGTTTGTTGAGGATGTATTTCATACCGGGAACCTGCAATGATGTAGATAAACGTTAGAGGGAAATTATTGAGCATATAAACACGAAGAGATAACGTATACATTTCTCTTAGCGGCGGCCCAATCTGCGTTGGCAACAAGTGCCTGGAGATCTTGAGCTTCCTTCATCCCAGTTTTTGTTGGCTCAGCTTGACAACGTTCCCATAAGAGTTTGCACGTAAGCTGACAGACAATCAATACACGTGTGGTGTAAAAAAAATGGCGTTGAGATCAAGAAGGTCGAGCAGAGGAAAGCGAGTGAATTTCACAAGGATGAAGAGAACAAAAGGCGTCAGTATCAAAACAAATTCAAAGGAGATTCAGGACTTCAAATACGGACAGGTGCAAAGTTGGCCACGCCAGTAATTGTTCCATGGCCTCCCGCAATAACAGATGGATAGAGAATGTCGATAAATCCGTCAAGAACAATAAAGCTATCAATCGCCGAATTTTTTGGAACATGTGAAGCATTGGATATTTAGGACACTTACGTATTAGAACTGAGAGGATGTATGACTTACGGTGCAGACTGATCCGTTCTAGGGTATGATTCTATGAAATCCGGGCTATTCACTAAGCCTGCGACTCGGGTCAGCTTTCCGACTGCCCCGCACCTGAAAAAAAGTTCGAGCTGATGAGAAAGCGGAATTGAAACGACCTCACGTCAACTTGACACCCCAAGTATTGGGTGCAACCTTCGCAATCTCTTCAATGACATCGCTATCCATGTCAATGCCGCCTGTGACTGCAGGAAAATTATACAACATTCTGTACAAGCAAAGAAAGATGAGTCACAATGAGTCATATTTTCACGTTTTGCACCTCATGCTCAAAAAACTTACACGGGTATAGGGGAAGCTTTCGCAACATCTATGAAGCTGGTAGGCAAATCATTGAGTGTCACATGAACAAAGAGTTCTATATAGGAGTGGAGTGGGGTATACAGATGACAATCAAAGTACTTACTACTTCTTAACCCCGGCGAATGCGTCTTCCTTGACTGCGCCAGCATAGTACCCAGGTGGGATGACAATGACCTGATCAGCACCAGCCTCCGCAGCTTCCTTAGCAAACTCTATCGTCTCTCTAGTGCTAGAAGCTCCAGCGCCAGCGATGATACCCATGGAAGTCAGACCGACAGAGTCGAGAGCTTCACGAGCTGCACGGATCAAAGCAGCTCGTTCTTGGTGATTCTAAAATGCGATAACAGTCATAATCGGAAATCGATGACATGAAAGAAAGAAAGAAAAAGACAGACAAGGTGAACTGCTTCGCCCATCGAACCACTGATGACCGGCTGGATGCCTGCTTTGGCGGTGTCTTCTGACACTAATGTATCAATCAACCGCGCAAAAAAAGAAAAGTAATCTCGTACAAATGACATGCTTCTTGAAGCTGTCTAAGTCTGAAAACGTCCAGCCACATGAATGAGCATTAATCGAAGCTGCTAGCACGATACATACCGATGTCTTCGTTCTCATCGAAGAAGCTGGGGAGAGGAACGTAGACACCGCCAGTCAAAGGTCGAGGCATACAAAAATATTTTTTCAAGACCGAAATAGATTCTGCTGTGATGGAAGCTGTGGTCAAGAAGAAAGATAAGTCACGCGTTTTTCAGTCAAGTCCAAATTGCCTCCGGCAGATCCGCTTGCTTCTTTCCCATCACCTGAGGTATACTTAATAGCGTTGGCACTCACACTCGTTATCTCCCTCTAACATGTCTCTTAACAGTACGGATTATGGTCCAAGGGACCTCAAGGGGTATGGAAAGGATACACCTGATCCTCAATGGCCTGGAGGGGCGAAGATTGCCATTTGTATTGTCTTGAACTACGAAGAGGGCTCAGAGGTGACCCCTGTGAATGGAGACAACTTTACGGAAACGTTGGCCAGCGAGGCAAGCTGCATACGTTTCTCAAGACTCCTATGTTGGTTACTGAGGTATCAATCACAGTTGGGTCCGGGAGTACCTCGAATGGTCGGAGAAAGAAACGTGAACATAGAGTCACTCTACGAGGTAAATCTAACCGTGCATAAAACCAACTTCAAAATTCCCAACTGCGTTTTGTTTTATATTTTTGCTAATAGTATGGATCTCGAGCTGGCGTATGGCGAATTTTACGACTTTTGGAAGAATACAACGTGCGATGCACATCTTACGCTGTCGGTCGCGCTCTTGAGCTCAATCCTGAAGTCGCTGTCGCTCTCGAGGAAGCGGGTCATGAAATTGGAAGCCATGGTTGGCGGTGGGTTGACCGAAGCGAATGGACAGAGGAAGAAGAGAAAGAAAATGCTAGGAAGGCGATTAGGGGTACGTAGTACGCACTTACGCACGTGTATCTGTTGTTGATTTCCTGGACAGCCATTCAGAAAACCGTCCCCTCAGGTACACCTCCAAGGGGATGGTACTATGGCATGGTTGGGACAAAGGCTAGCATCCGTTCACGGGCCCTTATAGCACAAGTTTTCCGCGAGGAAGGTATCCCGCTTCTTTGGTACAGCGATGACTATAGTGATGACTTACCTTATTGGTATGCTGAACACGAGTTTCAGACCAGTGCATGATAATAATGTTGTTCAACAGGATTCCTTACCCTGGCGCGCCCAAGGAAGAGGGACTTCTAATCATTCCGGTGAGGAATCCCGGTTTCTTCTATAGCCATTTCACAGGCCAAAATAATCCATTTATTACTTCAGTATACCCTTGATGCAAACGATTACAAGGTGAATATTCCAATAAAACCTTTTAGCTTCAACATCTCCTCAACTCTATTGATGTATTTACAGAATGTCGGTTATCAAGCTTTTGTGACCCCTGATGATTTCGCCTCCTACCTTATTGCGGCTTTTGATGAACTCTACGCTGAAGGTTGCAAAGGTCATGCCAAAATGATGTCGATCGGTCTTCATTGTCGTATCATCGGTCGTCCTGGACGTATCGGAGGTCTTCGTAAGTTCCTCGAGTACGCTAAGGCCAAAGAAGGCGTATGGTTCGCAACTCGAGAGGAGATTGCTCGACACTGGAAGTCTAAGTTCCCTTATCATCCTAAAGATACATGAATTTTCGGAATCCATATCCACAGAAGATATATACCTCTCCGAGTCTTGAAATTCTCCACCTTGTTTCTTTTTTTCCATGACCTACCGCGATTGCATTGGTTTTTCGTTACCCTACTTTCCTTCTCGAGAATTTACGAATTCTCCATCATGGCTCCTGTTGATGATATTCGCTTACAGAACTCACATGCCTCTATGGAGGCATTGTGCTTGCGGTCGAATACGGCTATGCAAGAAGCTACTACTGTACCCGTATTCTAGTTCGATACTGTTGGAATATTATAGACTGACCCACTTTCATACCGTACGCTTAGGTCGGCATACTTGGTCAGCGTTCAAGCTTCAAGCGTTGGGAATTGACATGATAGAGTTCCACGCGAACGTTTTCACACTATTCCTTCGACATGGTTCAGCAGAAAACTTTGCATCCTTGTTCATTTCGCTCTCAGTTAGAGAACACCCTTTCGTGCCAATTATTGCCAGTACGGAATCATCAATTCATCTCCCCGGCTCTGTCTTACCTTACTCAAACATAAAGATAAGAATCGACACCATAGAAAGCTTCTATGCTTGGCAAAGCCTCAGCTCAAAAAAATTAGTTGTTGATCATAGATTCCTATTTATCCGAAGCTTCATTCGAGTCAGCCTCATCGGGCTCCAACCGAGAATGAAGCGGGACCGAAGACAAAGTTTTTATACTTAAGAACTGATAATTCTTACAGAGAACGTACCGCTGGACTTTGGCCTCTTTTTCCTCCTTACCATCGTATAAACCTAGGCCTTCTGTCGCATGTAAAAATGACCTCGACGATCTCTGTACCCGCTCAACCTGATGCTCCCACCAAAGAAATCGAGACTCGAAGGGACGGTAACGTTGTTGATGATACACAAGACATCGAGCGGGAGTCCGGAAAACAAGAAGAACACGAAAACCCCGGTCAAGCGCTCTCTTCACTCCGTAAAAACCTCATTCTGACCGTACTGTGCGGTGCCCAGTTTTTCGATCTGTTCAATGCATGCGCTGCCATAATTGCGCTTCCTACGGTATGTCTCTTCTCTTCTCTATTATATTCCCACTACTAGATCAGTGTGTTTATTTTGAATTTCTTCGGGGGGTCACTTCCAGTTACAAGAAGACCTCGATTTCGCAGAAGGCACGATACAATGGGTTCTCTCAGCCTACACTCTGACTTTCGCCTCTTTCATGTTGATATCCGGTCGTATATCTGATATGTTCCATCCCAAACCTGTCTTTGTCATCGGCTTTCTGGTCGTTGGACTTTTGAGCATACCAGTTGGTGCCAGTGTCGATCCGATTATGACGATCGTGTTTAGAGCGTTTCAAGGGATAGGTGCTGCGATGAACATCCCTTCAGCTGTTGCTATGATTACTACGACTTTTTCAGACCATGTGGAACGGGGAAGGGCGTATGCGATCTACGGTGCCTCTGGAGCCATTGGTAATTGTATGGGCTTCATTATAGGTGGTGTCATTTCAAGTCAAGTATCCTGGAGATGGGGTAGGTGGTTTTATTGCAGTATATTTTGTAAGAGTTTCGTACTCATTAATTGTTATTCATCACAGTATTTTACTTGTTGGCTATACTAGTCATACCATTTTCGCTTGTCTCTTGGTTTATTCTTCCTGGAGCCCCGTCGACCGAAGAAAAATCTCAGAAAAAGAATCTCGACTGGCCTGGAGTTGCCTCTCTCACCATCGGTCTCATTCTCTTCGTCTTTGCCATCTCTGAAGGCAGTGTATCAGGATGGAGCTCACCAGGAGTCCTCGCTCCTCTCATCATATCTATCTTCACCTTCGTCGCATTTCTTTTTATCGAACGAATAGTCCGAGATCCCGCTTTACCACCTCGTACTTGGACCAACAAAAATTTTATCCCTCTCTTCTTTTACGGCTGGTCTATCTACTGGTGGGTGTTCTCATCCGAGATGCAACTGGTAGAGGTGTTCACTACACTCTGGAACGTATCTACACTCTCAGCAGCAATCAGATGTCTGCCATATGGTATTTCAGGAGGAGCCACTGCGTATCTTACTGGATTATTAGCACCCAAAGTCCCTAGACTCCTTCTCCTTGTTTTAGGGCAACTCTTCATGGCTGTAGGATCGATCCTCTTTGCGTTGTCGGACGTTGAATCGAAATATTGGAGTCACGTCGTTCCAGGCATGATTGTTGGTATGATCGGACTCGGTTTCGCACATGTTGCGTGTACGATTGTCGTCATGGAAGGTACGAGGGAAGGAGAAGAAGGTGTTGTGAGTGCAGTGATGTACACTTCGTTCCAAGTCGGGGCGACGTTGGGACTCGCTATCGTGTCATCGATCACGATTGGAGTCAACTCAAGACTGGAGGCTACACCGAACAGTGAAGTGGACGAGTTCGAAGGGTATTCAGCGTCCTTTTGGTCTCTGCTAGGAATGAACGGGGTAGCCATCCTGATTACCCTTCTCTTCGTGAGGAATTGAAAAAGTCGCTGAGTGAAGATGACATGATTCGAATGGGCTTGACCCATTATAGATATATAAATATTCTACGCTTTATCCCACCTATATCGAGACTCAATGAAGAAGCGCATCGTAGACTTGCTGAATACGACAAAAGTTCTGGACGGTTTGCGAAAACGTTACCACCGTACGAAGATAGAAGAAGTGCTAAAGAAACGGTGTAAGAGAGTACGAGATCTACTGTAGCCTTTTTTTCGGACATACCCGTGGTCACGCAACATATTTACGAATCAGAAATTCACACCCACCTCGTCACCGGACCTCTACTGAGAACCTCTGAGAACATAAAAGGTATTATTCCGTCCGGAACTGAATTGTCGCCGTAGGTCAGATAGCCCGCCAGCCGGGTGTACCAAGGTCAATGCATCATGTCAAGTCACGAAATCAATCACCGCAATACCCCGCAAACCCCGCGTATTCGCAATAAAAACTTGCTCCCTGACTACCACCAGCGTTCTCCAACCCAACTAAACAACAATGTTTTCGAGACGAGCTTTCCAACAGTCATTCTCGCTCGTCAAGTACGACTCTCGTACTGTCGCATCATCGTACATGCGCATAAGTACCACTGCTCGCGTTGCATCACAACAAGCTGCTGCTACCCAGCAGTCCACGTCCACTAGCGCCCACACATCCGACTCTTACTCCAAAGAAGTCGATTCGACCCCTCCCAATGACCCCAAAATTCACCGAGTCGATCCAGACTCAGATACGGCACAGAAGTCGTATGAAGCCCCAAGGGGAAAGTTCAGCGAGACAGGAGTGAAAAGTGCATGGGAAAGAGGATGGAAGAAAGATGATGAGGGCAAGAAATAAGAACATATATACCACTCGAATGCCAATCAAACGTGAGTATTACCTTTTTAATACATATGTCTTCCAATTCCAGGCTAATTGTTTGACGGTTCGTTCGGCCCCGTCAGGTTGTCCTGCTGTTTCTCCATAAGTTTGATGCATCAAACAGTGTCTGGAAGCAGTCGTGCCTGCTGCGGTAACTACATATGTAAATTTGTAACATTTGTGCGTTTAGTGTTTTCAGAAGGAACGAGAAAAATACAATCTGATTCGACCCGGGCTCGAACCGGGGACCTTCTGTGTGTTAGACAGATGCGATAACCAACTACGCCATCGAACCGTCGTATGTTGACATTCTGCAGATCATCCGACATATCCCGGAAGGAGACGGTATTCCGTGTCTCTAGAACTCACACCGGTTACCGGTAGAAGCAATACAAAGTGCCATGCAGAACCCACGCTGGCACTCGTGTACGAGAGGTGTATTCAGGTATCTTTCCTTTTCCGTGCCACATGTTTCTATAATTGAAACCAATGTCCTTCTCAAAATCCGCCACCAATGCAAAGAAGCTTTGACTTAGCCAACTATAGCTCCAGCTGTCTATTGCTCTTCCCGTCCAACGGATTGCTGGACATTTCTTGCTGCTTTTGGAAAGCAAAATTCACTTACACGAGTTGAAAATTTCGGAATTATCGGAACCGTCGCAACAGAAACCCCATTTCAACGCGCCATCCTACAAATGTGTATCTCTACTTTAAAAATAAAATGGGGAAAACGTCTCAAACTCCGTGGATTACAGTTCGAACGTCCTACTATATCTTTAAAGGGTGTACTAGGACTCACGGCATTAGGAATACAAATTGTTTCGTTGGTGTCCTTCAAGTATAGACTCCTGATAAAGACAAATGCATCGATAACAGCTTCCAGTCAAGTCAGATTCCCCCGTGTATTTAAACCTGAATGTGTCGTTAATTTTTTTTTCAAGGAGTCTACTCGAACTTCTCGAGATCCTCCGGCGAGTCCCTTCTCACACATACGAATCGTTCTACGACCTTTCAAGACTAATTAACGATGGAGTCCGTTTTGAACACTCAAAGCACGCTCAAGCCTGACCAAGTCACGGTCCTGCTCATCGAGCATGCAGTTACGAAACACACGACTCGTTACGACAAAGTTTTCTTCAAAGCCGTAAGTCTTTTTTTTTACTGTCCAAACCCCCCGCGATTTCACTGGGGGGACCCTCGAAGGTCAGAGTGTTTCTCACCTCGGAGTGGACTGTGACAGGTTCTGGCAGGACTCATGCTTTCCTTTGGAGGCATCATGAATGTCTCTATCAACGCTGGGTCTACCGACTTGAACCAAGGAAATCCTGCTCTTGTTAAAATTCTTGGTGGATTTGTCTTCCCTACTGGATTCGTCTTGTACGTTCGATATCCCTTCCCGAAGAATACGTTTTTGAAACTCTTGTCTTTTACAGGATCGTCATGTTAGGATTGGAATTACTTACAAGCAACATGATGGTAAAAAAAGGCCTTTTTGTCGTTTCGAGTCCCAGAGAAATGAGGCTTATGATCAGTTTCAATTTTGCTTACTAGGTCTTCCCGATCGCAGTGGCAAAACGCGCTATCCCTTGGTGGAGTCTTCCTTTGAACTGGCTTATCGGTAAGAAAACAAAACTTATCCTAATCCCGTCATCAAGATCAAAGACCATGATGGTCTGACCTACCTACCTATCGTAATAGTCACCTTTGGAAATCTCGCAGGAAGCCTGTTCTCCGCCGCCATCTTAGTTCACTGTAAGTTTTTAGATCCATTGAAACAAAGATTGTTGGCACTAAAATTCATCTTTGGAATTTTGATTTAATCAGACAGCGGCATATTTTCCGCGGAGCCATTTATGAGCGGTGTCATTTCGTACGCTGAAAAAAAGGCTGTCGATCCTCAGTGGCACCAGATTTTCTTACGAGGGATTGGGTGTAACATCTTAGTTTGTATCGCGGTCTGGGTGAGTTCTACTACTTCCTTTTTTCTATCATCGACTTATCGGAACTTTGCTAATTATAACGGTAATCGTTCTACGTACTTAGCTTGCCGCAGGTGCGAAAGAGACCGTGTCCAAGGCAAGCACGATTCATCTGTTATAAGCTTAGATCGAAACTCCCTGACAACTTGAAAAAAAAAACTATTGCTTTATCCAGTTAATTGCCATTTGGATCCCAATCTGGGTATGATTTTGTTCGGCTTTCATTTTCAAGTTGCTAATAACGTTTCATTCTTGCAGGTATTCGTCGCTGCCTCATTTGACCACGGCAAGCATAAATTTATCAGGTATCATTAACCAACTACTGATCTATATTTACACCATCAGTCATTGCCAACATGTTCTATATCCCACTTGGAATCATGTTCGGAGCTGATGTACGTAGAGTTTTTTTTTCAACCATTTCATTCTCGCACCCTGTACCGTGAACTTATCAAATGTTAATTTATCACAGCTTTCCGCAGCAGGATATATACAAAAGTACGGAATATCTCATTTTGGACGAAGACGCTTTCCGTCGCTCACAATATAACCTTTCAGGTCTCTTATCGCGACTTACCTTGGGAACATCGTTGGAGCGGCCATCGTTTGGATTCCCGCTGTCTATTTTTACTTGGGAGACTATTCCGCGGATGGACTTAGAGATGCGGAGCAAGGCAAGGGAAAGGAAAGTACCGAAGGGACAAGTCGATCAGACAGAAGAAGGAGCAGTGCTACGATGACAAACCTGGTTGAAAAAGATTAACTCGATTGAAAAAAAAAACGTTTACGAATACGATTTTCAAATTGATAGCTTTGACCAAATATCAGATGATTGTTCACTAGATTACTATGGAAACCAAGAAAAAGGAGCGGATAGAGTATGCAAGGTGTATATCATTATGGTCCATGGCAAAGAAAGTCTGATGAAATACTACAGGATGTGATGTCCGTGCCACGTTGATTGCGATGCAAAGCAAATACGATAGAGGAAAAAGAGAAAAAAGAAAGTGAGTAAATGTACCATCCCAAAAAGTCCGACATATAAACAACACAACCAATCTACTACGTTTCCGCTAGAATAGAGTCAATAGACTTGTTAAGGAAGTCCTTTCGAGAGGAGAGATCCGCTTTGGGGAACTTCGCCATGATAGCCTCCCGTGCGGTTCTGTGAAAGACAGTTAGTATCGACTAAAGAGTAAAAAAAAATGACGCTTACTTCTTTGTCACAGTCATGAGGTCTTGTGTACTCAAGTAATTACGAAGCGCAGTGAACAGTTCCTCGTCTGTCGGGTCTATGCTATTGCTAGGACCAGCGAAAGGATTCATAGTTGTAGCCATAGAGAACGTAGACGTAGGCCTGTTTTGAGCCGCAGGCATGGTCGGTGGAGCAAAGCCAGAGTGACCGGATTGAGAACCTCCTCCAAAGCTACCTGTCATCATGTTGTAGTTAGGCATCATAGGCCCCATGGACCCAGGTGTCATCATGCCGTACATGCTGCCCGTGTTTTGGTAAGGCATTGCGGGCATCATTGGCATTTGACCACCATAGTCAGAGCCACCAGCAATAGAACCGTTTCCACCAAAGTTGGGCATAAAGAGCTGGGGAGCAGATCCATACTGAGACATGGGCGGCTGGAAGGGTCCACGATGGGAAAGGTTGCTGAAAGACCCTTGACTACGGAGGGCAGGGTTAGACTTGTTGAGAGGGTTAGTATCACGGTAGTAATCTCCAGCCTGAGAGCCTTGTTGGTAGGTGTGGGGAGATTCGGGTCGTGAATGTTGAGCTCGGGAGCGGGGTTTGCTGTAAGCGGACACATCGTCGGAATGTTTGTTAGAACCGGTATCCCAAGCTTCAGCCTCGTATTCTATGCAAAAAGGGGGGGATGAGTACAGACAAAAATTGTAGCTTCGTAAAGTATACACACCACTAAACTTCTTGAGCGGTATCATAGACTCGTCGAACTTGTCATCTTCGTTAATGATGACCTTCTTATCTTTACCTTCACCAATGACCAAACGAGTGTTACCCCAACCGAATTCGTCCATACACCAGAACGAGTAGATCGGCAGGAAGAAACTGTACACGGGGTATGACGCGATGTAGACCACCATCCAACCCACAAGCATGAATTCTCGTTTGAGGATAAAGATCAGAGCCTGTGTAAGATATAGGTGAGTTAATGTCTAGACACAGTGTGCGCTAGTCTGTACCTGTAGACCGTAGACAGCCGCAATCATGATAATAGCGATCAACGGGAAAGCGGTAGCATGAGTCGCCACTCGGATGATAAGGTAGAAAAGCTGGAAAGGTCGACCGTCAGTCTCGAACAAGAAAGATCACAAACCAAGCAGACATACATAGACGACAGTGGCAGGCAAAATCTACCGAACATAAATCAGCTGAGGCACTAAAAATTAAACAGACGAGCAACCTACCAGAGTACTCAACAGATCAATGAAAACGAAGAACCTCATAGAGAAACAGCAGAAACCGAACAACTCTGGAAGCATGACCAACTCGCACAAATTGTGGACAGTGGAGTTAATCCAACGACGACGCTGCGAGAAGAGCACACGCCAGGAATCAGGCGCAACCGTCCTTGCAATAGCATCGGGATTGAATTTGGTCTTGAAGGTCGGGAAGTGTTTCATTAGAAGCGTGGTCAAGAAACGATCTTCACCGAGGGAGAACAAGTTCTTCTTGTGGAGAGTGTCGACATTAGGCTCAGAGTATTCGTCAATGATACGGTTGGAGATGATGATGGGACGACCCTTGTCAGCTGTTCTGATACGGAACAGAGTGAAACAACCGGGAAGACAGGTGACGGAACCGAAAAGACTCTCGAAAGCCTTGGAAAGATGGTGTGAGATATAGTATTCATAGACCTGGATCATGGTCCACCAGGAGCCTTCTTCGTTTTCGAGTTTCGTTTCACCACAAATACCAATAACCTTGGAGTCATCGGCGGCTGAAGCAACGAGGAGGTTGAGAGCATCGGGAGTGACGGACTGAAAGGATGTCAGATGAGAAATGGTGAGACACAAGGCACAAGTCACGTACGGTATCAGCATCAATAGTGAAGATATACTCGTAGAACGCAGGATCGATACCAATAACGTTCCTCATCTGATGATACATCTCAAGCTCCAGTGGGGACATGGGAGCATCGAAATGCACTCGGTTAAGATAGTGCAAAAGTAAAATCTGACTGTCACGCTTTCCACGATTTCCAGGTTTGGAACGCTCTGTCGGCTTGCCTACTTTGACGACAACCATGTAACTGTAAAGGGGTAAAAAGTCAGCCATGTATGAAGACGCCATGCGAACGAATGGTATACGCACGGAACGACGTGTCCCTCAAATTCATAAAGTCCAGAATAGATCTTGCCATAGTTGAGCGCTTTGGAACCTTCACCGACCGACTTGAAAAGTAGAGGTTCAGGGTCGAGGTTGGGATCAACACCAAGAATATCCAACACGATACGAGGCGTAGTCCTGTCGTTTCCGCTACCTGTGATGTTACCGTCACAGATAAGGAAAATAAGCTTGCGCTTGTCGTCATAGTTAAGAGCAGCAAGAGAATCGACGGTACGACGCAGAGACTCTTCACCCTCGGTGTAACAGGGAACTTGACAGAGGACAAACTTGTCTTGCAATTCAGGAGTTCTCCTGGGAGACAACTGAAGGGCAGCCAAGACTAAAAGGACGTTAAGAGATGAATTATCCTCAATAGAGCGGGCAACTCACATTTCATGACCATGGAACTCATGAGAATAGCAGAAAGCACAATCATAGAGATATTAGAAGCTTGACACCTTGCTGTCTTCCTGAAATCAGTTTGTCCGAGGTAAAAGACGTTGTTCAGACAGTTCATGTTGAGGACTCTGGCGTCGTTGTCCATCCTATCGAGAATTTGGTTGAGTCTGTCCGTGACATCTTGACCAGCCCGTTGAGAGAAGACGTCGACAACATCTTGGTCCAAGAACTTGTAAGCGTCATCGTTTGCGTTGACAGTTATGGAATTGAGGTAGTCGGTCAGATCATAGACCTTATCGTTGTAGACACCCCATTTCCTGACCCGAGAAAAAATCCAGTTAGTGACCAGTAAACGACGACAACGATGACACTCAATAATACGCACCTTTGAATATTATCGTCCTGAGCCTGTCCTTGAATATTGTTCCAATCCCAAACCAGTGGTCCCTTATAGTACTCGTTGATCGTCGGCTGGAAGTTTTGAGTGTACCAATTATCGTTCGCAAGCTTACTAACACTCGATTGAGCTTGTGCTCCGGAATCGTGATGAGCAGTCGGTTCGAAATTAGTAAAGTTCTTGTACGTGATCTTCATGTTCCTATCCTGAACGAGGGATGGGCAGCCCACCGTAAGAGGCACCGGGAAATAGTCTGTCATGTCCTGACCAGCTAACTGCTCCAAGGCATCGGAACTCGAACTGTCCAAGCCCTGGATATCACTGTGATCGGCGCCGACATAGTTGGAGACATCATAAACCCTTCCTTGAATCGCGACAAAAAAGTCGTTGGAAGCCGTATGCTGGGCAACCTCATCCACCGTCCAAGCCTTGTCAAAGTTGGGACAAAGCAAGAAGCCGAGCTCGACGATATAGAAGACGACGATGGCATTGAGTAAGAAGATGAGCCAGAAGATGGTAACCTTTTCTCTCCACGCAAGCCTAATATCCGGTCGTTTCATTCGTCCAATACTCGAGAGGAGGAAGGAAGGTATCATCCAGGTGGACGCCCAAACCGTCCATAGCCACCACCGACGTATCCTAGTCGAAGGAACCTCTTCGACGGCATTCGGGGCCTCCTTGACAACAAGCCCGTCAGCCTCCTTCGCAGAGTAAGCAGGTGCATTACCACCCATCGACTCGTCCTTCTTATCCCATTCTGAGCCGCCCCAAGCTCCACCTTCGTCCGAGTACTGATGATTAGGTCTAGTAGGCGTCTGCAATCCTCCTCCACCATACGCGTTATTCGGATCCCTATACATCGTTCCATCCGGTCCAGCCCTCCTCGTAACCAAATTCTCTGCACTCTCATATCCCATTCCGTCCGGTGTCTGAGGTGCCAGCCCTCTTGGCGTCCCATATCCACCAGCATAAGTAGCTGCACCTTCCTGATGCGTATACTCAGTCCCATCATCCGGAGCAACACTAACCGATTCATCTTCTTCCAAATCTCCCATCCCCGCATCCGCTAAAGCCTTCTTCGCATCCTTTTCAGCAGCTCTAACGGTATCCTCCACCATCTTCCAAGCAGGGAACGCTAACCAAATCATTCGATGTCCAACAACGTAATCCAACCCTTCCTTCCATCCATTCGCTCTAGCGCATTGCGTAATTCTCTCCTGCGTCGATCCTTGCATCCTCGGCACGTATCGATCACAAAACTCGTCTAAATCGTAATCGGCCACAAACTCGACACTCTTTCGCGAAGTGATGTCCGGCAAGAGCAACGAACGGATCTGAGATTTGACTCTTCGCTTGTCAAACGAGTTGGCGGAACCGGAATCGTTAGGACGGATACAGGACATGGTCCATAACCGGGCTTTAGAGATGTTTGAGAATATTTCGCCCAAAGTGTAGTTGATTTGCGTCGTGGTAGGGTACGGTCTGCTCTGGTCTAAATTAACCTGATCCTCTTCTCCTTCAACTGGTGAAGACGTCGACGACGTAGGCATAGGCGTGATAGACCTCAAAGGCCTCGAGGACACTTGCGCTTGTACAACAATGTTCTCGTCCTTGACGTGTTTCTCCGCAGCCAAACTAGGCCCAGAGAGGAGTTTAGCAACGAACCCATCTGCAGAGTTCCTCAACAACGTCACAAACGCGGAATCCAACAAGTCGGTGTCCTTGTCCACAAAGTCAGTCATATCGTAAGGTACCATACCGGCGTAATGGTTGATACCGAACTGCATACGATCTGAAGCAGCACCACCAATGTTGGGGCTAGTGACGAAAGAAGCATGAACCCCAAACTTGGTGACCAAGTCTTGGAGCAAGTCCTCGTTACGGTGATCACCAGCCTTGCCAGACTTGAAGGAAGAAGACGCCTTGTTCATGACAGTTAGAAGACCACCAGGTTTACGCTGAACTTTCTCTGGTAAGGCGCCTCTAAGCAACTCGACACAGGCGGTGTTATCCATGGTCGAGATGGCCGGTAACGACAGACCATCACCAACGATGTGACCATTGTAACCAACGGTGTCTTCAAAGGTATGACGAAGGTAGAAGGACTGGAGAAGTTCATCGGAGAAGTTGATACAGAATTCCTGAAGTCCATTCTGCCCATAGGCTGACACGAGAGGTGTCTGACCTGTGAGGGCCACAGATCCCATTCCGGACGGTCCTCGAGACTGGAATCCCGGCATGTCAAGAACAGCGATTTGAGAGTGTGGAGGAGCGACTTTTGAAGAAGGAGCGATCTTGTGGTTGGCAGTTTCTACGACAAAAGCGAAAAGAATGGCATAGAGGTCTCTGACGAAAGTGTCTCGCTGAACAGCGCTTTGCTGAGCACTGAGAAGGACAGTGTAAAGCTCTTTACGGACGTAGCTCGTCTTGTTGGTCAGCGTCTGAGCAAGGTCTTCAGACGAGACGCCCAGCAGACGAGATACTTGGTCTAGAATCTGAGTGTTGGTAACGTGAGCTGAGACAGTGTGGAAATCGCCTTCGCCAAACTCGAGGTTTCCGAGAAGGAGAATGGCAATGAGAAGGGAGAAGATGGCTGACATAACCTTGGGTTTGAAGCCCAAAGTCTTCATCGCTGCTCGCAGGTCACCCATAGCGATGGAGTCGTCACTGAACGGGCCAGAAGGAAGGCGGTAGCATCCTGAAGAGGCGAGAAGGGCATAGTCAGAAACGTCCTCGATGTTCAAACTGTCTCGTTCAGTGGTCGTGCAACCAGCAATGAACTGGTAGAATACGTGGAAGGAGCGCTCCTCGTGAGTGAGGCGGCTGAGTCTAGTCTTGTCTAAGCCGAAAGTGAGAATTTTGGCAGCGGAGATACGTCCTCGGTCGTTAAAATGAAGCTCCAGATATCGGCTATGACGAGAAGCGTTCGGATTCATAAGTGTCTTGGTGTTACCGAAAGAATCGAGCACAGTGCTCAGAGCCTTAATTTGTTCGGCCATTTTCGCTTCCTTGCTTGAGTGACTCGAGAGTCTAAGAATTTGATTGACAAACAGCTGGATGCTCGAAGTTTTCCCTGAGCCAGTGATACCTCTGAAAGAAAACAAAGATTGGAAAAAGAGGGCTTTAGTTTCGAGAACTGGTATACATCCAAACTCCTGAAACACACCTTGACAACAGGGCCTGGGACTCATTTCTCCGCCTCATAAGAAGGTACACCCGTGCTGCTAGATCATATATGTGAGGCTGAAGTGGCTTTGGTGAATCCACCATCGGTATGCTGGTGTCTTTGTAAGACCGCTCCTCGTACTCCTTCGCGCTGGCGTTGTTGACATTGGCAAGACTCTTGTAAGGGTTCACGACGACTAGATTCGTCGCTCCTATGCGAGTGTAAGGTAAATCAGCTCGGAAGCGAGCTTGAAGCACGGAGAGGATGGCATCGTCAGAAGGATAGATTGTCGCTGAGCCTGAAGAGGAAACGAGATCGACGAGGTCACCCGAGGCTATTGCCTGGGTAGTATTAGAGGCCATGGCCTATAAAGAGTAGTAAAAGACAGCTGCTAGCTGAACTGAGCAGCGAGAAAAGAAGAGGTGACAGTGGGAGAGAGGGTAAAGGCAGAAGAAGGCCGAAACGGTCCAACACACGCGCCACGTGGGAATCTCCGCGACGACGGTGACAACTGGCAGTGACCATGACGAATATCTTTTTTGATTCCAGATCCTTCCTTGCAATAAAGAAAAATACATGGATATCCAGTACCTAGTAGTCCTCTACCTCTAAAAATATGGAGGGTACCAGTGAAGCTACTTCCAACTTCTCTACAAAGGATTCGGAAATGTAAGTACCTGGGAGACAGTCATTGGAGACGATTTATTACAACTGACGTATTGAGGTGATAGGTCAAATTTCAAAGATCGAGCTCACATGGAACGATCACACTGAGCATCCCAGCTCTCTTCGCGCAACTTGTGCAACCTGATAAAATTTTTTGAGAGGCTAGACTGGTCCAACGGAATAATCAAACGCGGTTTAAATTTGGCTGTGCCCGCCTCGGGACATGTACAGTGCTGAATACGACCTTTTGATAGATCCGGGTTTAGTAATAGTCCTGAGAGAAAGAGACCAGTATTCGTCACACAAAGTGCTTCTGCTATTCTCCAAGAACGATATCGGCCGCTAGCTTGAACCAAAAGACACTTCGAGTTGTACTCACTAACGCCTGTGTCCCGACTACGGACAAGCCGAGGTGAAACCATCACTACGAAAGCTAGTAGTTTCGAGTCCATAGCCTCTTGCAATAACACTTTGGTCGGAGAGGATTCCACTGGGCACAACTGACCGCGTTATAGAGTACCGTCCCACAATAGAACATCCGAAGCCCCGTCTTTATATAGCCGACGGCCATGGCTGACCGTCGTCCATTCCGTCAATCAGGCTCTAGCAAAGGTCTCGGTTTCGACAAACTCACTTTCCCTCGGAAGACTAAGCATAACATACTATCAGAACCAGGCACTTTCTCCTTCGAACCCTTCGAAGGTTGTGGAGGCTTGAGCGGAAACAGAGGTTAACGTTAACCACGACGACTCGATCAGTTTCCCATCCACTCAGAGTCGCTGACAGACTCTACGGAACTCTGTCCCTGTGAAGATGTTACGAAGAACGTATCGCGCGCGACTTTGTGCAACGGCGCGGAAACGGGAATGCTTTTTGATGACGCACCCGCACCATAGAAATCTTCCCATCAAACTACAAATTGATTTCTTGGGGGGAAGGGCGCGATCGAGTGCGCATCATGAATCATACAGATCAGTGCGCTATACACGACGACCGGGACTTGAGCTGGCTGGAACTTGATCCTGCAGGTGTCTTATATATGAACCGTGTGGATGGGTGAAGATATGGCCATGAGCAAGACAAACGGGATCAAAGATCTATGGACTACAGTGAGGAATGAATATTCATGACAAATTTTGTCAATTACAGCATTTTTCCTAGTGCACGTGCCAGTGGCGTCAAAGCACACAGAGAGAGAAATGAGTTGAAGAAAACACATCTCTGCGGGCATGAGCAAGACAAGACGGGATCAAAATCTATGGACTAGAGTGAGAGATGAATATTCATGACAGAAGTTGTCACTCACAGCATTTTTTCCTATGTAGTGCACGTACCAATGGGATCAAAGTAGACAGCCCGAAACGAGTTGAAGAAAACGCATCTCTGCAACCCGGGCTCTTGATCATGATCAGTCACTGAGCAAAAGAAAATTTTCCAAGACTTACAATTGGTCGCCTGCATTTCTAGTTCGGAACAGCGGAACGATCGAGCCGCTAGATGGACTGAGTAGGCTTCTACCTTATCCTCTTTTCAATCTTCAAGAATCTGAGATGGTTGGGGCTTTCAATTAATACCCAGTCAAACAATCTGCAGTGTCAGTCAAAGTTTGGATTCACATTAATCAACCAACTTGTGTACGGTTGCGAGCAAGATGTTGATTTGAATGATCTACGATTTGGGTGAGGGATTCGGGAGATGGTGGATCGTTCGGGATTTGAAAATCTCTGGATTTCTCTTGGGGGCGCAGAATCTAGGGCGAAGACAGTCGAAGCTCAGAGAGAAGATAGGAATGTAAAGCAATCAAAAGTAAGTGTGACGGATACCGAATGAGGCATATTCATGTTTTCAATACATGTCAATGGCAACGAGTACTAGTCCAACCGGTTGAAGTAAAAGACCGAGAAAAATACAAAGCATCTAGCATACTTTGAATTTTGGACGTTATATATCAATTCATCCCGCTTTGTCGACGTGGTGATAACGCGATGGTTGAGAGGAGGAAAAATATTTTGCGTGAGCTTGGGATTGAGAAAATTACCCACTAAAGAATAGACATAAACGTGATGAACAAGCCTTGCATTGTTACTCAAACTTGGCACCTGTACGAGTCTTGGAAACCCTGAGGTTTATGAGAGGGCTTTGATACATAGAGAAGTCCAGTCAAGGTTCAATTATAAGATCACCACTTAAATCCAGAAAAGACTAAATATGGACCGACTGATAAAGCAGGCAGCGGAAGTACGGGCTTGAGGAAAGAGTGGTCGCAGATCGAAGTAGCACCGTTGGAAGTAGAGGGACATGAATTCGAAGGCTAGAGCTGAGAGTTGAGAGACATCAAAACGTAGGAAATTTAGGGCTGGTCAACAACTTTTTTCGCTTCATATTCCGAATTTCTATCTTTGACTTCCCTACTGGTACGATGGACGAACTCATACTCGGTATCGACGACGCATCGGGGATAGAGAAAAATTCCAATAACCCCGGAGATTTATAATAGTGTCAGCATAGGAATAAAAGAGCGACTTGACCCTGCGTGTCAACTTCACATTCTCATCAATGGACGGCGTGCTCGAGAACAAAGAAAGGCATAAGGTGGATTCCGCCAGTACGTACATGCTTGTCTTCTCTTCGAATTCTCTGTGATCATACAATAAAAAAAGGATCACTATCACATTGATATCATTCAACCAGCTATATATAAAGCTCGCAGAATCTGTTTTCTGCAGGTTTTGGTTGCCCATCATCCTTCCTCGACTCCACATGATGTTGCGCCGCCATCAGCATCCGCTTTTGCCAGCAGCTCTAGTGTTGGCAAGCGTCCTACTCAACACTGTCGATGCCCAAATACCAATTCCATCCCAACTTCCTAGCACGTTTCCGCACAATTACACTGGAATCCCTGCAGGTGGTTATAGTCCAGAATGGCAGGACTGTGCGTTGTCTTTTTTTTTTTCATCTGCGCGCCTAGACTTACCATTTCCATTCGGTCTTTATTTTTTACCTTGCAGATTTTCGCGTAACAGGAGATCTCGCTAACGTCACGCGCGGGAGTACGTCAACGAGCTACGCTGGAAATATCGGCGTCAACCGCGACGGTCATCCCAATAACACCTTATGGTTCTGGGCGTTTGAACGAACTTCTGAGGGTGGGAATGGTTCGCTGACTGCTGCTGCGGGAGAACGCGAGAACGAGCCTTGGATGGTCTGGCTTAATGGAGGGTGTGTCTTTCACTCTAGATTCGCTCTACTAACGGAGTTATTAACGCCTTTCTCTTTCGTAGACCTGGTGCATCTAGTAGTCTAGGGTTGTTGACGGAGGTTAGCACAGCGTTTCTCTCAACCTCATGGTCCTTTGGAGCTGACCGTGATTTGTGAAATTATTTTAAGAACGGCCCACTGCAAGTCACAGGCGACTTCAACATCGTCACAAACAATTTTAGCTGGAACCATCTCGCGGATGTAATCTGGGTAGACCAACCAGGTATGGTTTTGATTTCCCTCGTAGTTGTATTAACAACCTAATGATCGTCATATTTGCAGTGGGCACTGGTTTCTCCACATCTGATGCTGATGGCTATGGTCCGTATGGTTCTCTCTTCGTAATAAGATTCGAGACTGTTTTTCTGAATTCTGACATATCATACCATTCAGTTTCTGGTGATGATCAGCTCGGAGAAGATTTTGTTCAGTTCCTTTCCAACGTTGTCCGTGTCTTCCCCAGTCTCGCCAAACGTCCTTTCTATCTGACTGGAGAAAGTTATTCCGGGACCTACATTGTAAGTGCTTAGTTGATTTGTGTAATTCATCACAAGTGTAACACTCCTTTCTTCTTGTTATAGCCGTATATAACGAAAGCAATCCTCAACACCGAGAACCCTCCTGTGAACCTCAAAAAGATTGCTATCGGAGACGGAACAATTGGAGATTTTGCGTTATACGAGGAATTGTCTACGGTCGGTCTTCCTACTGCTTTCTTCTCACTTTTTCGGGAATACTCAATTGTCTGCCTTGGACTCCCGCAGGTCAACACCCTCGAAGCCTGGCCTCAAATAATTAACTTCGACCCGGATGTTTTGCAATATTTCAGAGTCCAGTCAGTATTATATACTTTCTCAAATCTCCCGATTAACAGAATGTGTCATTTAACGTACATCTATTTTATCAAAAACAATAGGGAACATCTCTGCGGCTACGATGTCAACCTGACCTATCCTCAGCAAGGCATCATCCCCACTCTCACTGACCCGTTCACCACCGGCTTTGTTTATGGTGCAGTTAACGGTACTACTGACTTCCGCCAGAGAAGCAGGTCTAGACTTGGTTACAGTAATTCTCTCCGGTTCGCCGACCGTCTCTCTACTACCGGCCAAGGCCGCCGATCATTGCACTCTCGTTCTCAAAACAACTCGAAACGCGGAGAGAACTTGCTGTTCGCGAGACTGTACGAACGGATGGCAGAGAGAGGCATCTCTCATACCACTCTCCTCCACCAGCGCGGACTCGAAGCACGGGAAGTGAGGGAAGAAGCTGCTAGAGCGTGGAAGAGGGATTTGAGTGCGAGACCTAACGGGACTTTGGATCCTTTCTATGGATGCTTTTTGTTCGAGGAAATGGTGGATTATGCGATTAACTTTACGTTCCCTTGGAGTTGAGTTTTTTTTTCCCTCTTCTTATGTGGTTTTCTCCGAAAGTATTACTTGTCTACTTGCAAATACTGACTGACTGAACACTTGTAGCTGAAGGCGGCTTTACAGGCTTTGACGTCTACGATATCCCAGACGCGTTGAACCCGGAAGTTCCTGCTGATCCGACTGTCTTCCTGAATGGTACGTTTCGACCCTCGTTCCTTGTTCATCTCGAACAAACCTTCTCTCTTGCAGACAACACCACTCGTCAATCACTACACGCGCCCGACAAGATATGGGAGGAGATCTTCGAATTCCCATACGGAAACTCAACGGAAGGAAATCCGTTTGGAGATCCTAGTGTTGCGTGAGTTTTTTCTTAATCGACGTTTTTATTCCATCAAACGACAAAATACGTACAGACGTTGACACTAATTTCATTGTCGTTCTTACAGACCTATGGCTTTCATGTCCGAGCTCGCCGCCAACGCGAGTAAGAAAGGTGTCGGTATTGTCATCTATGAAGGAAACAACGACGCGTTGGTCGCTCATCGTCAAGCTGAAGGTAAAATTCTTTCATGCCTACCTCTCCTTTTACTTACCTGTATGAACGAATCTTCGTTGTACAGTGGTTATCCAGAACATGACTTTTGGCGGAACCCAAGGCTTCACTCGTAAACCCGCGACACCGATGCACGACGACAACGGAAACTTTGTCGGTATCATCCATCAAGAACGCAATCTCACATACGCGTTCTTCCCTAACGCAGGTCACTTTGTACCTAGATCCCAACCTGAAGCTGTACGTCCTCTTCTCACTGACGAACGGATCGACTTCTTCTTAGCAAAAAAAGCTGACATACATCTGCGTTCTAATCTAGGCTCTCGTCTTCGTCCGTGAATTCATCCTAGGCAACAACAAAACAGGACTCGTCCAAGCTTCCGGCACGGTCGTAGGCGGGGAAGTACCTTCTCTCAGCGTGGACGTTTACCAAGGTATCAATTCGATATTCTATGGCACCGGGGCTCAACCTACGACTACCGGTACCTTGACGTTCCCTAGCGAGACTTGGGCATCGTGGAACAGCTTCTTGGCTACGGCTACGAAGGCCATAGTTATTGGCGGAAATAGTGGAACTGGGAGTGACGGAAATGGAAATGGAAGTGGGGATGGCAATAATGATAGTAGCGCGCAGATGGTCCGTTCGAACATGGGACTGGGTGTTTTGTTGTCCGTTTGTTTGGGCTGGTGGATGGTTTGGGTGAGATGATTTGAGGAGCGCGAAGAGGTAGATTGTCATGACATGATTATGATGAATTAGAGACGATGAAATTGACGAGCGCTTTAAAGTGCAATACATTTTGCGAGTACTAGAGTAAATTATATGTGCAGACGTTGTATAACGAATCTCCTTTCCCGTGTGCTGTCGCTTCTAGTAACTATAGATTGAGTTGCAATCTTATCCCCTTACTTTCCGAAGATTGTGTTTACGAGGACTTTCCAGACAAAGATGGGGTGCAAAGCGTCAATTGAAGTGCCATATGAGTGCACGTTATGCCAGAACATTGACCCTGGCAAAGTGAGGTTAATATACATATCAATCCAGGTAAGATGAGTTGACATACCAATTTGCTTATCCTACACACGAAGAACAAAGTCATAAAGTTAACAGAAGTAAGGCCTGACACGACGGTAAGAGAAACCGACCTTGTCAGACAAGACCTCCAATTTGTGCAAATACCATCGTATAAATGCGCCAGTCTCAAGAGTTTCGCCTTGCTCGGGAATCGTAGTCTTGTAAGCGTAATCTACGTATCAAAGCAAACAGAGTTAAAACACAGATAAGAGTATCATCTAGTCAAGTGTAAGTAACGTACCAACCATCTTGTTACTGGTCCTAGAGGAAACGAGAGGGATGCTCAGCAACTCCGAGTCGCCGTGGGTTCAACAAACAGATCAATTACCAGAGGGGTGCAAGCTTGCCTGCTTGGTCTTTGAAAAATCTTCGCGAGAAATCTTCAGGAATGGTCTTTGACATGTGGAGTTCTTGTAGGACGTTGTTCAATGAAACAGCGCCCATCATGGATTTCGTACCACCTTGTCTGGAATACATGCATTTTAAAAGGGCAAATTAGACATTGATATATGTGACGACAACGTACCCGAAGACAGGGTTCACTCTGGAAACGGAATCACCTGAGGCGATCCAATTGGCTGGAAGGTCACTGGCCGACTCGAAATGGGTCCAGTAAGATGGAGCTTAGACAGTTATTGCTCTGGAAGGCATATTGAAAGATTTAAGAGACTTACCAACGCGGACTTTGCTCAGTTGCATAGTATCCTCGACTTCTTCGCACAAATCGATGAATTTCCATATCCACTCTGGGATCGGAGTAGGAGATTTAGTTGACTTCAAACATTCCCTGATTCCCTCTATTGTATCCGGAAGTTCTGCGGGTCCCCAAGCACCACAGACAACGGAAACTGGGGAATGGAGGAGAAAAGGTAACGTAAACTTCGAGCAATGTTTGATGCCAGACATAAAGACATACCGAAATCTGCTTCTATTTTCATCGCCCCACAGTATGTCTGAGAGACGCTTGGGTCGCCTTTGTAGATAAATAAGCCACCGGTAGCATTTTCTTCATCGTATTCAGGAACCTTGTTGGAGACTTCTGGAGGCATTTGGAATCTAAAACTTGAGTAGCGGACACGTGGATCATATGACACAGTCAACTTGTCCAAAGCCTTTGGCCCAGCGGCGAAACCAGCTGAGCGGATCCATTCTTGTCCCGCTTGCGCTGGTCCAGTGCAATCTAGAAGCGACGTGAGTGTTATTCATTGTCCCCCAAGTTATTTGTGAATACTCGCCCACTACTAAAGAAGCTTTGATTTCCTTCAATCCAGCTTCTGTTTGAATTTGAACTGACTCCAAAAATTTGGGATTCTTCGAGTCAATCCGTACTCCTGTTATTAACCCAGATATCTGCGAGATGTTGGGGTATTCTTTGGTGTTAAGAGTCAGACGTCGAATAAGTGTTTCTGTTCCTTGTCTTCCTGCTCCAATAGTTTGTGGAAAGGAAGCACCGTATTCCTCATGTGGAACGAGGAACTTATGGCCACCAAGCGCCAACTTGAAGTCAGCCGGCATCAAGCTATCGACCAGGAATCCGCGAGGAAATTTATATCATTATGAGTTGCAGACCAAGTTAGAACAAGAAGAAAGAAATGTACATACCGTGTTTCTGATCTGTGACATTCTTTCTCAAGATTGGGAAAGAGACGAATAAGTCCATCTGTGATAGGTGCCAGATTTCCTGTCCAAACTTGGTATGAAAACACGGAGATATCAATTCCCCAAGGTGTTTCGACACGTACCGTGTAGCGATGTATACTGTACGACTCTTGCACGTTTCTGTTTCTGTTTCCATGACTCAACCTGGACTCCATCTTCAGTCGACAGCCAAGCTTCTGGTTCGACGATAATGACGCGTTCAAAATGATCGTGGCAGACGCGAGCTGCAAGCAGACCAGCTAGGCTAATAGTTAGACGGCCATTAATAACCCCAATTATTGATCTGAAAGTGAACCACGTCAAACCTTCCACCACAAATGACGGCAGTACCAGGTATCTTGTTCTTTTCCTCGCGAGCCTTCCCCATCAATAC
This sequence comes from Dendrothele bispora CBS 962.96, assembly GCA_004369135.1. Taxonomy (NCBI): domain Eukaryota; kingdom Fungi; phylum Basidiomycota; class Agaricomycetes; order Agaricales; genus Dendrothele; species Dendrothele bispora. Next base: position 113,416 of record ML179159.1, on the reverse strand, counting down.
CCAATCTAGCATCGCTGTCTCTTTCTTGAGCAAATGATGTCGAAGTCTCCGAGTGACATGGCGAAGCAGGAGGAGTAGGGCTAGCAACAGAGTAGCAACCCATGTCAGCGATAAGCCCATGATCGCAGCTGGAGTGAGGCCGGTTGAAACGCGAGGGTAACCCATGCCTCTATTCTTTATATGACCTCGGCTTTGAAAAATTCCAATTGTCATCAGTTAACCCATGGTCTCAGGAGTTATTTCCGAATTTATGTGAATGAATAAGTAGATGAAGAGAGGTAAGCGACTCTGTTCTTATACATCACGTGTACGCACAAGTTTTCACCTGGACTGTCCAGTGGACTTCCACAAGCTTCCACAACCAGCATACGAGCTCAAACGCCTTTGACCTCTGCCCACCTTCTGGTACGGAATCTTTCTCATCATTCCATCCAGGAGATATAGATCCTGCTTCTGGCGGGCGAAGTAGTATCTCCTTTGAATACCAATTCATTATCTGAGCTCCGTAGCATTCGGCCAGAAGGCGAAAAATTTCAGTCTGTCCTCGACGCCCCGACGCGAATGGAACCTCGGCTGCAGACAGAATCCAAATGCTACATATCAAACATTCCTCTCGAGGTTCTTGTCGAAATTTTTTTGTACTACTGCAAAAGCGGAAATCATTGTATCCCACCTCTATCTCCCCATCCAGCGTTTATCCTCAGCCTCGTATGCTCAGATTGGCGTTCTGTCGCATTGTCTCTTCCCACCTTTTGGTCCGACATTCAAATAAAGGTGTCGGAAGAGCTGGATTACTCGTCGGATCACATAGATTGGATGCTATTCTTTGCGAAGCTTTATCTCATGCGTTCGGGTCAATCTCCCTTAGATATCGTCCTTCGTGTCCCTGTCGCCTACAATGACTGGGAGATATACTATCGTCACCGCTACAACCTTGTGCATGATGGAAATTTTCAACTGCTTTACAACCTCTTCTCAGAGGTATCTCATAGATGGAGGAGCATGTCTCTTTCTGGCTTCGAGGAGGACTGGATTGACAATTACACATGGCAGGCAAATCTTCCAGTCATTGAACGCCTTGAACTAGTGTCTGTCTATCATCACACCTTCAGCTTGAATCATGGTGTTACTTTTGATAACCTTTCAGCTCCGTCTCTTCAGGAACTAACCCTGGTTGGGGATTGGAACACTTCCGTGGACCAGCCCCCCGCACTACCAGCTCTCACGCAACTGATCGTTAAACCCTGGCCGTCGGATTTGATGGCCTTCGATCTTTCATTGCTCACATTAGCCAATCCGTTGACCTCGGTGAAGATTATCGGATTTCATTTGATCTGTCATCCAGGTGGTCAGCAACTCATTCGGTGCCTCGGGAAGTCGCTGGAGATAAGACCCCTGCCTTCGTCTCAGGCCCAGAGGGCATCGTATGAACTACTTGGGTATCTCGATCTACCTCATATACGTACACTTCATCTCGAGCCCGTAATCGTCTCACGCGAAGAAGAAATCCATGCTCTTCTTGCGACATCTTCGTTTATTCGTTCGATGGAGCACATTGATGGCACGTTGATTACTCAACTGATCCTCCACCATTTCGTTTTTGAGAAAGCTTATCAATTCCTGAACTTTTTGGGTAGTTTCCCCGCCCTCACTCACCTCTCTCTCAACGAGAGCCATCACATAGCGATTCCACAGGATGAACTGGAACTTGAGCAACCTGTCGAAACAGTATTGACAAAACCTGCTTTCTATGACAAACTAAACACAGTATTTGAAGACTGTATCCTTCGAGAACTAGAGGATATCAATCTCGTCGTCGATTTTGGCGAGTCGGTACCGGGAAGCGCACTGTTGAACATGCTGGAGTCCAGATTTGTGGAGTGTGGTACGTGGGAGGTGTTCGGAGGCCAAAGAGCGAGCCCATTGCTTCAGAGGTTTAGATTGGTCTTCGATTATGGTTTGAATGGACTTGGGCCGGAAGAGACGGAAAGACTGAAGGCAATGCAGGAGCGAGGATTTGACATTGAGATAACGGCCTCGAGGACTTGACGTTGTTATGATGATTCTGTTTTTTTTTGTATTCGTAGAGAGATTGCGCGAGCGCCATCTACCGCTGCATTAACTTATGCATGCAGATGGTCTTTACTATTCAATCTTGGGGTGCCAGTGTGCAAGAGTGACAGGATTAATCAGGAAAAGGTACAAGTGTCAAATCTCTCACTATATCTAGCAATTGTCTTGAGGATCCTCATACCCTCGGGTGCTTATCATGCGATAGTATTGAAATTGGTTTTAAAGTGCAATAACTATGAAATTTGTATAACTATATCATGTGAGTAGGGTAAGTTGTTGTGCGGTGGATGTACGACGAATCTCTTTTCCTACGGACTGTCCGAGTCAGCTCTAGTAACTGTGGAATGGATTTCAATTTACTTTCCAAAGATTGTATTTACGAAGACCTTCCAAACAAAGATGGGATGTAAAGCGTCGATTGAAGTGTCGTATGAGTGAATGGTATGCCAGAACATTGACCCTTCCTGGGTAAGATGAGTCGATATACCAACTTGCCAGCTAGGTGACTTTTCATTCCAATTCGACTGTGTTTCGTTCATAGAAATTGGTAGCATTATTTGTGGACGAAGGATAAAAAAGGGGATTTACAATGATGTCATCTAGTTTAGATAAGAAGGCCGGGAGCGGCAGAGAGCGGCGAAAGGTCGGAGCTTCAAACTCAGAGAGTCCTCAAGACTTCACGTGTACGCACAAGTTATCTCTTCACTTGTCCTCGGGGTCTCTTGCATGGAGAAAATCGTCAAACTCTTCGTCAGTTCATCAGGAAATGACTCCACACGATATTCACGACTACTTATGCATCTCTGGCAAATCATTGTCTCTGGTAGACGTATTGGGAGTAGGGGATGGATTTTCTGAGACATCTTGGACTTCTGGATCGTTTTTATTCTCATTTTACTGTGTTTCTTTCATAGAAATTGGTAGCATTGCTCGTGGACGAAGGATAAAGAAGGGGCGCAATGAAATAACTTATTTGCAATGATGTCATCTAGTTTAGTAAGACGCAAGCGGCAAAGAGCGGGGAGAGTCGGAGCTTCAAGCTCGGAGACTTTAAACTTACATAACTATACTCACGTGTACGCACAATTACCTCTTCCACAACAGCGATACTAGCACACGAGCTCAAACGCCTTTGACCTCTGTCCACCTTCCAGTGTCCTCTGGTACAGAATCTCTCGTCGGTCCATTCAGGCAATATAGATCCTGCTTCTGGCAAAGTAGTATCTCCTTTGAATACCAATTCCGAGTCATTATCTGAGCTCCGTATCATCCAGCCAGAAGGTGAAAGATTCCAGTCTGTTCTCGACGCCCCGACGCGAATGGAACCTCCGTTGCAGACAGAATCCAGATGCTACATATCAAACATTCCTCTCGAGGTTCTCGTCGAAATTTTTTTGTTCTACTGCAAAAGTGGAAATCACTGTATCCCACCTCTATCTCCCCATCCAGCGTTTATCCTCAGCCACGTATGCTCAGATTGGCGTTCTATCGCATTGTCTCTTCCCACCTTTTGGTCCGACATTCAAATAAAGGTGCCAGAAGAAGTGGATATATCGGCGGATCACATAGATTGGATGCTATTCTTCGCGAAGCTTTATCTAATGCGTTCGGGTCGATCTCCCTTAGATGTCGTTTTTCGTGTCCCTGACGCCTATAATGACTGGGAGACCTACCGCTACCACCTTCTGCATGATGCGAATTTTCAACCGCTTTATAACCTCTTCTCAGAGGTATCTAATAGATGGAGGAGCATGTCTCTTTCCGGCTTCGAGGAGGACTGGCTCAACAATTACGCATGGCAGGCAAATCTTCCGGTCATTGAACGTCTTGAACTAGTGTCTGTCTATCACGCCTTCAGCTCAAATCAAGGTGTTACTTTTGATAACCTTTCAGCTCCGTCTCTTCAGGAACTAACCCTGATTGGGGATTGGTACACTTCCGTGGACCAGCCCCCCGCACTACCAGCTCTCACGCAACTGACCGTTAAACCCTGGCCACCGAATATGATGTTCTTCGATCTTTCATTGCTCAAATTAGCCAATCCGTTGACCTCGGTGAAGATTATCGGATTTCGTTTTATCTCTCGTCCAGGTGGTCAGCAACTCATTCGGTGCCTCGGGAAGTCGCTGGAGATAAGACCCCTACCTTGGTCTGATGCCCAGAGGGCATTGTATGAATTACTTGGGTATCTCGAACTACCTCATATACGTACACTTCATCTCGAGCCCGAAATTGACTCAGGCGAAGGAGAAATCCATGCTCTTCGTGCGACACCTTTGTTTATTCGTTCAATGGAACATATTGATGGCACGATGATTACTCAGATGATCCTCCACCATTTTGTCTTTGAGAAAGCTTACCAGTTTCTGAACTTTTTGGGTAGTTTCCCTGCCCTCACTCACCTCTCTCTCAACGAGAGCCATCACGATGTGATTCCACAGGACCGTCCTGAACTGGAATTTCTGGAATTTGAGCAACCCGTTGAAACAGTATTGGCAAAAGCTGCTTTCTATAACAAACTAGACACAGTATTTGAAGACTGTATCCTTCGAAAACTAGAAGATATCAATCTCGTCGTCAATTTTGGCGAGTCGGTACCGGGAAGCGCACTATTGAACATGTTGGAGTCCAGATTTATGGATTGTAGTACGTGGGAGGTGCTCGGCGGCCAAAGAGCGAGCTCAGTGCTTCAGAAGTTTAGATTGGTCGTTGATCATGGTTTGAATGGACTTGGGCCGGAAGAGACGGAGAGGCTGAAAGCAATGCAGGAGCAAGGATTTGACATCGAGATAACGGCCTCGAGGACTTGATGCTGTTACGATGATTCTGGTTTTGTATTCTTACATTGAGATAACGGCCTCGAGGACTTGACGTTGTTATGATGATTCTGTTTTTTTTTGTATTCGTAGAGAGATTGCGCGAGCGCCATCTACCGCT
>ML179159.1:80465-108396 GCA_004369135.1 Dendrothele bispora CBS 962.96 | reverse complement strand
CTACAACCTTGTGCATGATGCAAATTTTCAACTGCTTTACAACCTCTTCTCAGAGGTATCTAATAGATGGAGGAGCATGTTTCTTTCTGGCTTCGCGGAGGACTGGCTTGACAATTACGCATGGCAGGCAAATCTTCCAGTCATTGAACGCCTTGAACTAGTGTCTGCCTATCATCACACCCTCAGCTTAGATCACCATGGTGTTTCTTTTGATAACCTTTCAGCTCCGTCTCTTCAGGAACTAACCCTGATTGGGGATTGGAGCACTTCTGTGGACCAGCCCCCCGCACTACCAGCTCTCACGCAACTGATCTTCAAACCCTGGCCGTCGGATTTGTTGGACTTCGATCTTTCATTACTCAAATTAGCCAATCCGTTGACCTCGGTGAAGATTATCGGGTTTCATTCGATCTGTCATCCAGGTGGTCAGCCACTCATTCGGTGCCTCGGGAAGTCGCTGGAGATAAGACCCCTGCCTTTTTCTGGTGCCCAGAGGGCATCGTATGAACTACTTAGGTATCTCGAGCTACCTCATATACGTACACTTCATCTCGAGCCCAAAATCGACTCAAACGAAGAAGAAATCCATGCTCTTCGTGCGACGCCTTCGTTTATTCGTTCGCTGGAGCACATTGATGGCACGTTGATTACTCAGATGATCCTCCACCATTTCGTCTTTGAGAAAGCTTATCAATTCCTGAACTTTTTGGGTAGTTTCCCCGCCCTCACTCACCTCTCTCTCAACGAGAGCCATCGCAAAGTGATTCCACAGGACCATGTGATTCCTATACTGGGATTTGAGCAATCCTCCGTTGAAACAGTATTGGCAACAGCTGCTTTCTATGAAAAACTAAACACAGTCTTTGAAGACTGTATCCTTCGAAAACTAGAGGATATCAATCTCATCGTCAATTTTGGCGAGTCGGTACCGGGAAGCGCACTGTTGAACATGTTGGAGTCCAGATTTATGGATTGTGGTACGTGGGAGGTGCTCGGCGGCCAAAGAGCGAGCCCAGTGCTTCAAAGGTTTAGATTGGTCGTCGATCATGGTTTAAATGGACTTGGGCCGGAAGAGACAGAGAGACTGAAGGCAATGCAGGAACAAGGGTTTGACATTGAGATAACGGCCTCGAGGACTTGACGTTGTTACGATGATTCTGTTTTTTTTTGTATTCGTAGAGAGATTGCGCGAGCGCCATCTACCGCTGCATTAACTTATGCATGCAGATGGTCTTTACTATTCAATCTTGGGGTGCCAGTGTGCAAGAGTGACAGGATTAATCAGGAAAAGGCACAAGTGTCAAATCCCTCACTACTTATCTAGCAATTGTCTTGAGGATCCTTGTACCCTCGGGTGCTTATCATGCAATAGTACTCATACGATTGAAATTGAGTTTAAAAGCGCAACAACTATGAAATTTGTATAAGTATATCATGTGAGTAGAGTAAGTCGTTGTGTGGTGGATGTAACCACGAATCTCTTTTCCTATGGGGTGTCAGCTCTAGTAACTGGAATAGATTGCAATCTTATTCTTTTACTTTCCAAAGATTGTATTTACGAAGACTTTCCAAACAAAGATGGGATGTAAAGCGTCGATTGAAGTGTCGTATGAGTGAATGGTATGCCAGAACATTGACCCTGGGGTATAAAGTCAATAAAGTTAAAATATATAAAATACTCCTGGGTAAGATGACATACCAACTTGTTTATCCTATACCCAAGGGAGAATAGTAGCCATAAATTCATCAGGAGGAAGACCCAGGATAGTGGCATGAGAAATTCGAAAAACCGGCCTTAGCAGCTAGTGTCTCCAACTTGTGTGTATACCACCGTAAATATGCACCAGTTTCAAGAGTTTCGCCTTGTTCGGGAGTCGTAGTTTTGTAAGAATAATCTATGAGAAATCAAAAGTAGATAGAGTTAGAACAGAAATAAGAGTATTATCTAGTCATGGGTAGTAACGCACCAGCCATCTTGTTACCAGCCCTAGTGGAAATAAGAGAGAGGCTCAGTAACTCGGAGTCGTCATTGTTCATAAAAACAGATCACCTACCAGAGAGGTTTAAGCTTGCCTGCTTGAATGTTGAAGAATCTTTGCGAGAAATCTTCAGGAATTTTCTTTGACGTATGGAGCTCTTGTAGAACAGTGTTCAACGAAACAGCGCCCATCATAGCTTTCGTACCACCTTGTCTGGGATACATGTGTTTGGAAGGGACATTTTATGCAAGTATCAATAATACGTACCCGAAGACAGGGTTCACTCTGGAGACGGAGTCACCCAAGGCAATCCAGTTGGCTGGAAGGTCACTGGCCAACTCAAAATGGGTCCAGTAAGACGAAGCTTTCAAAGCGAGTTGTTATTAGAAGCCTACAGACTGATCGAAAGGCTAGTAACTCACGAATGCGAACTTTGCTCAGATGCATGGTATCCTATACCTCTTCACACAAATCGGTGAATTTCCAGATCCACTCTGGAATCGGAGTACTGAACTTAAGTGACTTGAGATAATCCCTGATTCCCTCAGCGCTATCCGGAAGTTCTGCGGGACCCCAAGCACCACAGACAACGGAGACTAATTTATTGGGGGAAAAAGGTTGAGACGAACTTCAAGCAATGATCATACGGGGACACATACCGAAATCTGATTCTAGCTTCATCACCCCACAGTAGGTTTGAGTGATGCTTGGGTCACCTTTATAGACAAACAAGCCACCAGTAGCCAGCTCGTTTCCATATTCAGGAACTTTGTCGGAGACTTCTGGGGGCATTCGGAATATAAAGCTCGAGTAGCGGACGCGGGGATCGTATGACACGGTCAACTTATCTAGAGCCTTTGGCGTGACGGTAAAGCCAGCTGAGCGGATCCATTCTTGTCCCGCTCGTGCTGGTCCAGTGCAATCTAGAAGCGGCATAAGTCCCATGGAGAACTATTTGTTATACCTGGGCTATTCACCGATTACTAAAGAGGCTTTGATTTCCTTCAATCCAGCCTCTGTTTGGACTTGAACAGACTCTAAAAATTTGGGATTCTTCGAGTCAACCTGTACTCCTATTACTATCCCGGGGATTTGCGAGATGTTAGGATATTCTTTAGTGTTAAGAGTCAGACGTCGAATGAGTGTTTCTGTTCCTTGTCTTCCCGCCCTAATGGTTCGTGGAAAGGAAGCACCAAATTCGTCGTGTGGCACAAGGAACTTGTGGCCACCAAACGTCAACTTGAAGTCGGCTGGCATAAAGCTATCGACCAGGGATCCATGAGGAAATTTATATCATGGTAAGTGACAGACCAATTTAGAAGAGGAGAGAAATATAGTACATACCGTATTTCTGATCTGTGACATTCTTTTTCAAGATCGGGAAAGAGACGAAGAAGCCCATCTGTGATAGGTGCCAGATTCCCTGTCCGAACTTGGTAAGAAAACACGAAAACACGGGAGGATATTAAGATCCAAGGTACTTCGACACATACCGTGGAGCGATGTATACTGTGCGACCCTTGCGCGTTTGTTTTTTTGCTTCCACGATTCAACTTGAGTCCCATCGTCAGTCGACAACCAAGCTTCTGGTTCGACGATAACGACACGTTCAAAATGATCATGGCAGACACGAGCTGCCAGAAGACCGGCTAAGCTGGTAATCAGACAACCATCAATAAGTCGAATCGTCCCGAAGATAAAGCGTATTATACCTTCCCCCGCAAATGACGACAGTACCAGGTATCTTGTTTTTTTCTTCGCGAGCCTTCCCCATCAATGCCCAATCTAACATCGCCGTCTCTTTCTTGAGCAGGTGATATCGAAGTAGCCGTATGGTGGGATGAAGCAGGAGGAGCGGAGCTAGCAATAGAGTAGCAACCAATGTCAATGACAAGCTCATGGTTGCAATTGCCAGAGAACGAGGTCGATTGAAATGCAAGGGAAAGAGCTTGGACGTAAGTAGAGTCACTTACTACTCTTTATATACCGCGCTGAATGTCTGGGTGTCAGTTCAAATTTCAAAAAATTTCGGTTATTATTAATCACTCCTTATTATCGACAGTAGTTTCCGAGTTTATATGACGTTCGTGTACTTACGGTCTGCATTGATGGAGAAAGAGAGAAAGGAGGTGACTATTCATTGGCACATGTGCACGCATTGAAGTTGTTACAGTCCTCAAAGTTTCCTGAACGCCTCAAGCTTTCAACAGCGATACATGATGTACACAAGACGCCTAGACGCCTTTTAACATCACCTCTTAGTGCTACGAATTCTTTCGCATCAGCCCATTCTCAGGTCGGCTCGGGCAATATCGGTCTTGCTTCTGACGAAGTAATACGTAACTCCTTTGAAAATTGAGTACCAATTCATCATCTGAGCTATCGTTCGTCTAGATGTCGAAGAGTTTCACTTTGTTTTTCCGATGTCCCGAAGTGAAGGGAGCTCGTGTTGTGGGTAGAGTCAAAATGCTTCATATCATATATTCTTCTCAATAAAGGTGACGAAAGAGGTGGATACGTCGGCGGATTACACAAACAAGATCCTATTGTTTGTGAAGCTTTATCTCATCCCCTTAGACATCATTCTTCAGGTTCCTACCACTAATAGAGACTGGGAGGCGCAATACTACATTCCGCGTGATTTGCCTGCTTTACGACCTCTTCTCGGAAGTATCTGAACGCAATGCAAAATCATGAATTCGACATTCAAATAGCGGCCTCAAGGACTTGACGTTGATGATTCTGTTTTTGTAGTATTAGAGGTTCCACGGGTGCCATCTACTCTTTTTATATTCATTTTTGCCCTCAGAGTGGCAGTGAAAATCATGATTAAGAAAACATATAAGATGTCAACCTCTGGATAGAAAAATGACATCTGGAAGTGGATAGCGCCGGTGCGCAACCTTTCTATTACCTGAGACATCTTACAAAAGAGAAGACTTAAGTTATGGATTTTGTTAAATAAGGACACAACAAGCTTTCAACTAGCAAATCGAATCAGAGTCTAATACAGTGTAGCTGGTATCGAATGTCATCTATTCCAGGGGTTTCTAATAATCCAGAGAGCTAAAGTTTAGCCTTTAAGGTCTTCTGACTTCTTCGTCCGCCTGGTCTACTCTCCTTGGATGATTGATGAGACATATCAAGACCTAATAATTCCCTTACACGTCCCCAGTCAACCTTTCCCTCGAGACCCTCCTCGACCAATGCATCATATATCGGAGACGGCCGATTAAGCAGAGCCCATGCTATTCGCATATCCGTAGTTGGTACTAAGCTTTCTTCCTCCGAACGAGGTCCACTATCAAAAGGAGGAGGCTCAACTTCAAAATCAGGTTCGCGCTTATATCCGACTTGAGCTACATGAATAAGGATCGCTCTAGGAAGAGTTTCGAAGCGACGTCAGCACAGATCAGGAAACTAAAAAAAAATAGCAAGAGCATACGCTGTAAGCCCATACACAGGTTTGATACCGCCTGCTTCTCGACCAGTCAAGAATCTATGCATCCGAAGTTTACGTTTTCGAGTTTTGGGAAGACTGGAAGCATCTTGGTCATCTACCGGGTCCGAGCTAGGGACTAGATAGTCGGCGCTTCTTCTGCGGTTTCTTTTTCTCGAGAAACGAATAACATCAGTGGATTCGCCTTTGGCCTTGAGGCCGTGTGACGATTGCGTCTTCATGGGAAGAGGGGGCCCATGCCAATCATAGTCCTGATATGTATGATAAAGGACTTCCTCAAGTTCTGGTTCCTTCGGGAATGGTGGAGTTGAAGACAGAAAGGAGGCCAGAGGGTGAGAAAAGAGGGAGGCCACCTCGGAGTGGTTGAGAATAGGCTAAATGCACTTGGGTTTGTATGGAACTCGATAAGTGAACTTGGTACTCACACGCAGAGAGGTGTCAAGAATTAACACGACGACACTGAATCAACAAGTGAGTAGGTTCGAAATGGTGTGATCTTCGACCCAGTGAAGTGATTTACTTACGGTGTAACGACAAGTTGTTTTTCGACCCAGAAGGGTTCAAATATACACAACAACGGGGCTTTCTTTTTGTCTACTGGCAGGCCAATCTGGATCAATGCAGCATAAGCACCGAATAGACTCATTCTGAGTGTGCTACCACAAACCTCTTCAAAAGCCTCACGCCTCTAGAGATTATGTTTGAGACGCCGTTAAAGATATCTGCCATACTGTAACTTACCGCGGTATCTTCAATCGTTCTGTCTTCAGGATCCATTTTACCTCCAGGTAATGACGTGTCACCTGCAAACGAACGCAAGGTTGATGCTCGTCTGTTGATTTGATAAGACATTTTGAAGAATGACGTTCGTTTGATTCATACCTGCTCAGAAGAACATACAAATCACCTTTCCTTCCAACAAAAAGAGCAACTAGCACAGCGGCACGCCTAGATCGAGGAATTGGCAGCCAGGATGTTGGTTTGGGTGCATGATAGCTGGCAAGATTTTGTAGACATCTATCCCGCGATATCTTTACATTCCGGTTTAGGGGTAATAGTGGAAAAACGTACTCTCGGGACTCTCGTGTGAGAAGATTCAAATTACCGGGAACAACTTTAGAATGCGAGCCGGGCTTAGCATTCTTTGACGGTATGCGGAATTGAGGTTGTTTCTTCCTGTGGTATCCCAGAAGATTTCTTGCTGGTCGTCTAGGCGAGTTCCTATCAGGCATAGGATGTTGGAAGGTATATGATATACTACGCAGACGAGTGCCGGTGGTTGAGAAGATAACAAGATGGTAGTTCTGGTAAAGGTGCGGCAGCTTTGAATGCCGAATCGAAAAACATAAGGCAACTTTGAGCACGTGGTAATGTATTATTTAGCGTTTGCCTTTCCCTTTGCCTTCGTACTAGAATGCCCGCCTAGCTCAATCGGATAGAGCGTCAGACTCTTATATTGGCGGGATCTGAAGGCTGCGAGTTCGACCCTCGCGGTGGGCTATATTGTATTTTCGAACGGTGTTTTTTCCCCTTCTCCAGTAAGATCTTTCATGTGAGCTACAAATCTGTACATCAACTACATATATCAACTATCAACTACATAAAAGACGACCGTCTGTCTTATCTTAAGACAAGACAAAGAAGCAATCTGATTGGCTGCTTAACGCTATTGATCACGGTTAGCCTCGCAGCCGTCCGACCGAAGGGAGGGCGGCGAGAGTCTTGCGTGCATCGCACGGGTAGCTGCTAGTAACATTGAATATCAGTCTGGATCTGAACTTTTATCTAACGACATGTTTATGCTGTAGTTATTTGAATGACCGACTTCGGATCAGTTGCAGCTGTTCCCAACAGTCACCGTTTCTAAACTTATGAGTTCAAGTGTCAATGTTGGTGCCGTTGTTGTGTATTTAAGACTGATACAGGAGCAACAGCGGGAGCTCCTCGAAGTTGAAGCCCAGTAGGAAGTTAGGTCATTTCTAAGCTTTTTTGAACATTTAAATGCACATAAATGTTTAAAATGTTAGTTGGGCATTAGACCATATCTGCAACGCAGATTTTTCTAAGCTCCAAAATGTCAAAGAATAATGGAGCTACAGATAAACGGCGATGGGCTAATGAAAAATTACCATGGTGTTTGGTCAACCATCCAGCCTACTTAAAGATTTTCGGGTGGGGCCTAGATAAATCTATATCTTTCCTCAATGAAAAACAGCGGCCAAAAATCCGCGTTGCAGATATGGTCTATTTAGAGACATTTTCGTAAATTTTTGAGAATTTAAATGTAAAAAAATGATATTCTCAACATTTCCGTACATTAATAAAAGAATCTAGTACTTCCTATCGTCCCGTTCCCTCCTCTCGTTCCCGCCTGAGTTCACTCCCTTCTAAATTCATTCCCTCTCTCGTTCCCTCCTCTCGTTCCATCGTATCAACGAGATCGAAACGGAATCAATGAGATCGAAATGGGATAAGCGAGATGCCTAGAAATGAAATAAATAGAAATGCATCAAAAAGACCTCGCCTCGTCAGAGGGACATCAGAGGGACATCAGAGTGGACACTGAGTTCGACTCACATTATGTATCGAGGTCATGAAGATCCAAACGATTCCAAAGGCCTGTGAAACCAAAGTATAAGTGGTATAATATTCACTATATGCGCGTGTCAACTGACTATATGCATGTATGCTATAGCGCTATAGTCTATAGTTAGTTCAGACACGCATATAGTTGACTGAGAATGTACTCAAGCATTTCAAAAGGGAAGGTGTATGCACGTAGGCAGCGACTGGATCAAATTAGTCAAGCGGAAGACCCGTTGAAGTGTATTACAGTAGAGAAACCTACCTGGCAACACCCAGAAAGAAGATATGACGAACGCTGCAGGGGTCGACGGTGTTGGTCAAAGAGAAAGCTGTGACACAAAGGTAAGACGCCTCAAAAATTCTTGAAGTAGCTATCGGAGTACGCCGAATAGGAACTTGAAATCACAAAATAAAAACTGTCAGGGAATGCGTGGAGCGTCTCATCTCCGGAAAAAATTAATCGCGAACTTGAAAACTCTACTCGGAATAGATCGAAATTCTAAATCCTAAAATAGACTGATTGGACAAAAATGAAGGTCTTGGAAATAGACCATATCTGCAACGCAGATTTTTCTAAGCTCCAAAATGTCAACAAATAATGGAGCTACAGATAAACGGAAATGCGCTAATGAGAAGTTACCGTGTTTTGGTCAACTACCCAGCCCCACTTGAAGAGTTTTGGGTGGTTCCTAGATAAATCTATATCGTTCCTCAATGAAAAACAACGACCAAAAATCCGCGTTGCAGATATGGTCTAATGCACGAAAATGAACAGAAATGGAATAAATGTGGAGAAATGCGCCAAAAAAACCTGACTTCCTACTGGGGTTGAAGCCTCAGTGATCCTGCACGTGCGGTCCTCAGCTGATAGATATAATCATATACTTAGGGAATACACCCACACATGGTACAGATAGCACTTTCAGATGTCCATTGTCATACCCACATCCAACGCTACTGTGTTTTTGCCTGAAGAACGGGTAGTCGCATTGAGGACCAACAGCATGTTAATTGTAATATCAGGAAAACTTTTTGGTCAGTCTTAGGTGCAGGATTGTACTTGTATCACCAATGCTAGTCTGCGATAACTAGGTATCCAGGTCATAACATATATTCTATGTGTGCGGACGCTCATGTATGTAAATAGAATTCTGAAGTCCGTTGGCATTAACAAAGTGAATGACAGTCACCGAGGACTTCGAGCTTCCATTTCCCGACGTGCGAGTCACTTTTGGCCGTATTCTCCTATGTTCTGGCTTAACGAGGCCGAATGAATACTTGCGCAGGTGGCTGTGCTAATACCTCATGTCAACTCCATATAGAAATCTCTCCGTACGGACCGTATTGCCGCTTCTCCAGCGCCGTGTCCTCAATCGGGCATCAGATTGTTAAACCAATGTCTATCGCATTAGCGTACTATTCAGGCGAGAAATTTCTCTCCTGCTTACCGTTGCAGTTGTCAAAGCTTGGACCATGGGATTACCGCACACTCATCCTGTCGTTTTCAATGTGTAAACAGAAAATGAAGGCCTTGTATTTGCCACGCGCAGCGATGGCCCACTAGTCGGTCAACGATGCGATCGTGTTTGAACTAGAATGCTTCGACTGCCAGGGTCCCTGCCACGATGATCCACATTCCTTCATCTAGTGATTAGCCACCTTACAAACTTGCTGGACTTTGGGACTTTGTAATAGTGTGTGCCATGAGAGACAGCTTCAAGTTCCAACGCCTTTTGTCATCCGCATTCCTGTTTACACGGTTGCATGTGGCCCTTAGTAATTTTTGTTTATATGGACACAAACTAGTCTACATGATCATGACGTACTTCGTGTCTCACAATCCGAATCGGAGTGGAAGAGTATTGACCTACTTCAGGATTACGAGGCCGACTGAAAGGAGGACTGGTCCTTACTCAAGTCGACTCGCACTGGTGGCTGTGCAGTAGCCATGTACAATCTCGATTTAGTCTGTGACAATGTGACATTAGATCAAATCACCCGGGCCGGCAGTTACGGCCTCGTATTTGCCACGCGAAGCGATGGCCCACTCCTTTTCATCATCTTTCTGTGCATACTTACTTTCTGTGCAACCTGACCTTGACTTCCGTACTTATTCAATTAACGGTCGATGTATCATTGCTCTCTTACAATTTTGAACGCTCAACATCTTATGTTTGAACTTCGGTCATTGAGTATCAATCTCTTTGTGTGAATGGTGTTGTGATATGGCGTCATTTTAGTGCTGCGTAGGTCATCTGGAGGGCCACTAAAGTCAAGTCACACTAGTACTGTCCTGCGCCGCTTAACTTGAAATTCAGTAATCAGAAAAAGCCTGCCCATTGATTGTGCCAAAACAAGGAAGTACTCAGCACTCCCGAATTACGCTCGAATTCTCTATACTACGCAAACTCAGGAGGGAAGTCTGAGATCTGCTGTGCAGTCCAACGTAGTGCTGAGTTCCTGCATAATTAATGTGAGAAAAGAACGCCGTGCCTTTGAGATCGGGTAGACTCCACTTGGCCGCAGGACGTGCCCTTCTAATGTTAACACTGCTATTTTTTATCATATAGATATAAAATGCTTCCGACCGGATGGGAATATTATGTGTTTTCGTTTCGATACCATAGTAGTAGAGTCTGGGCCTGATAAATGAGACAGTTCATGTGACACTTGCTATACGATAAGTGACCTCGCATGGCCTTCAAGCTTCACTGAGGAGCTGTCTTCGTATATCAGTCTAGACATCTACATCCTATGACTCTAAGTTTATCGATACCGGGACTCGGACTTTTTATCATACATAATGATGTGATCACTGTCTGCGGGATCGACGTGTTACGGCTAAGTGTTTTACTAAGTCGGTTTGTGTGGAAACAGCTTTGACCGGAAGCTTGAAAGCAAGGAAAATTTCTCGATCTTCTTCTGATCTCCGTTAATCTTAGCCGGGGGCTTTTCGGGAGAAGACATGTAAAGTGAGCTCGAAACATGGAAAGAGATGGTCAAATGACACATCAGGTTCCACGGAAACGCCCCGCGGCCGGTGAGCAGAACACACCGCCGCCGGTAGACTGCAGGCAAAGATACTTACTCCAGTGTCATGAGGTGCTGGAGGATTATTATCTTGAATGACTCGAGAACCACGGAATGGGAATACAGCCTACGGGTGGCTACTCTAATAGCACACTCTGTAAAAAAGCTGAAAGAGGCTGGGAAGTCAGCGTTTGAGTTTACCCGTAGAGTCATCAGTCACGGTTGAATGGTTAAGTTTAAGTGAGCTGCTGCATGGAAGGTATAGACATGAATGAGTAGTTACATTTTTTTTTGACATTGCATCATTTAGAGAAAAGACTTAAATATGTTTTGTGCTAGAGAAACTTTCTATAGCTTGTTCAGCTCCGCAAGCCTCAAAGTCACAAAAAATGCATGGGCATGCATGGTACTATTCCTATAAATTCTTTGATTGTTATACACGACAGGGAATGGGCTCGAGAGAGTGGGTACTCGGGGTTGCAATGGCGTTTTTGTTTCTGGGAGTTCATGGCACTCTTTCCGTCACTACCATATTTTTTTACCTGTAAGTCCTCTCTGATTGTTTAAGTGGTTTTAATTTATATCATTGATAACGAGTTAAGGTTGAGTAAGGGCTTCCGTCAAAAAGCTCGATTGGCGACATGTCTTCTCTCACTCATTATGCTTTTGATTTCGATCTGTTCTTGTGTCTTGAACCTGGAATATACTATATCTATACTTCAAGTTACTCCTTTACCTCCGGGGGGACGAGCACAAACTTTCTACTTCATATACAAAATCTTGAACAGGGTAAATGTGAGTGTTAGATGTGTCATGACTCAGTGAACATCTTTCAAGAGAAGGGTTTCAGTACATGATCAATGCAGGAATTGTGGTCTGGAGGGTTTGGATTTTGTTCCCTGACAACAAGTTTGTCAAAGCTTTGCTCATAACTCTTCTAGTTGGGTCATTAAGTAAGTGAGAAAATTGGTTTATTATTGTTTATTCTTTAGCATTTACTTACCTTACACTCAAATCATTAGCTGGAACTGTTGTTGATCTTGTAAATGAGGATATTCCTGTTATGGTACTCATTTGGACTGGTCCTCTTTTGGCCACAAATGTCACTGCGACTCTTTTGACTAGTTACAAAGCATGGTGAGTGCCTCTGGTCATGGTCAAATTCAAAATTTTTAATGTCATAATAGGTGCCATTATTTCATTTTTCAGAAAAAGTTTCTTCAAGAGTCGTAACCGTCTGACCAAAGTTCAAAAAGTTTTATGGCTTTTGGCTGAGTCGGGTGCAATTTCATGTATCCTCTGGGTGAGCAAGTGATACTTGAGACAGTTACCTTTTTTAACCTTTTCAGTAGATTGCATACATTGTACTAGGCTCCGCATGTAATGAGTCAAAATATGATCCAGAGGCCAAGTTAATTTATAAGGCAGTTATGCCAGTCATATCGGTAGGACTGCATTTTTGTTACACTTGCCTCGAAAGAAGGCTAACAAAATTTTAGTCTCTATTTCCAGTTTTTACCAGCTGTATAATCTTCATAGGGGTTGTTTTATGTGCAGATGACAGCTCTGGAGACAACCTTTCCCTCTCCGATTCAATCAAGTTTGCCTCAAGACCCTCAATTGCAGATCGAGAGTGAAACTTCAAATCTGCTAACAGTGGAAGCCGATCTTGAGATAGAACTTGGAAGTTGAATTTCATGTAGAGAAAATAAAAGTCTTACCATTGAAGGGTACGGATCTGACAATGATTATTTATTATGCTCCCAATGACTCTCAAATTACAAGAGTTTCTTTGATACAGAATCTTCGAACATTAGACCGCATCTGCTATGATAGTTTTTTCGTTGTGTCCCATTCTATTTCTACCTGACCTCACTTTTAATAAAAACAGCGCCACTGTTCTATATGATTTTTTCATTTACCACCAAATTCTCCGTCTTCGGCATACCGGTGTAGAGGTCGGCGGACCGAGATCCGGCGGACAAAGCTCCAATTAATAATTACGTATAACGCAAACCCTTGCACCGGACGACGTTGCTCACTGCCCCAGCGAGAACCAGAGTGAGGGCAAGTACTGACTGAAGCCTCAGGAAGAATCTTCAAAACACATCACAATCCAGCCAATTCGAGCATCGTCTTTTCGCTCTGGCGTAACTTTCAGTGCATTCTTGACCACATCAGTGATATCAACGAGGTAGATGTACGTTTTTGACCTATCTTCACTTCTCTTCACCTTTTACCCTACTTCCCTGTTCAAGTGGGCTAGACTAACCACGGTTTTTTCTGTGGGTTGGCAGTGGTGTGTTTTGGGACAGGTCACGAGCTCCGACCCATCGAAATAGTCGAAACGCTTCCCCCAACCGAACAGCTTTCTCTACAGCTTTCACTTCAAGCACCTGCCTCAAGAACAGGGCTTTCCGACCAAAGATTTGTTCTTTCTGAACTCCAACTAGCCTACCCAGCCGACTAGATCGCAATTAGAACGGATATACTCCACCTTTCCCCTCGACACCGAACGAAGAACAAGTCTTCAATATGCCAGGACCTGCTGTTTATGTCTTTACAGTAATTGGAGTAGTTGCCGCAGGAATGGCTTTCAAAGAGGTGCGTGTGTGTCTGTTGGCCTTGGACTGGTCGGGATACTCATGCATGTATACGTCATTTCACCACTCTCCACTGTTCAGTTTGTCTATGAACCTCACATCAAACCCAGATGGGAGGCTCGTCGCCGTGCCAGACGCCAACGTCAGCTTGTGCCTGTCTCACTGGTGTTCAGCGCCCATTCTAGACGCTCATCGTCTACTTCTACTGATGAGGACGAAACCAGCGGAGACGATGGGGATAACAAGAAGAGAGACCAGGACAGAGAAAGATTGAAAGATCTCAAGAATATGAAAGACCTCGAAGAATGGAAAAAAGAGGGTTTATTCGAGATGGAAGCCTCAGGTTGGAGGTCTTCCCAGACAACGACAGCCGGATCTTCTTCTGGGATAGCCTCGTCCTCTGGTGTGGAAACTGACACTGGCACCCTTCGACCTCGCAACCGTACTGCCAACAGACCTGGGTTGGACGAAACCTTCCCGCCTATGATGCCTACTCCAGCTTCTCCTGCTCCATCCACTCCGACTGCTAGTACGCCCACTCCAGCTATCAATTCCACATTCCTACCTGCACCAGGTCTCGCTCGTACCACAAGCACTAGTAGTGGACCTACTACACATGTTATCTCTACGGCTTCTCCCTCCCCGTCCACGACTGTGGCTTCATCGAGATTGAATAGTCCTCTACCCCCGTTGCCAAAGGATATCGAGCCCGAACCACTTACCTCTTCATCTGCGTCCACTTCTAGTCCCAATACTACGAGCCATTCCTTGTATGAAGCTCCCTCTACATCGACTTTAAGGTCGCCTCCGCTTCTCGCCTCGACTGCGGCAGCTGAAGACCCGTTTTCATCTCCGGCTTTAGTGCCCTCGCTTTCCTTCTCCCTTCCTCATGAGTCCGACAATGAGGGAGAACTTGTATCGCCACCTTCGTCTAGAGCAATATCTCCCCCTGTATCTCTCAGTGGAATTTCTCATACGTCATCTTTCGACTCGATTGGCTCTCCGTTTGTTGTCCGTGCGGAAGAAGAGGGCTCGGTAATAGCTTCGAGACCTATGTCGCCTTTCTCCGACTTTTCTCAGATATCTTCTCATTCTGACGACGAGGAAGGAGAACAAACAAGGACCCATGCCGATCTGAGTGCCCTTGCATCGCCGGAATTGCAATCTTTGGGAGGATCATTCGTCTCCGAGGGAGATGCCGCGGCCGATGCTGACCGTAACCACGGTCTCAGCGGATCGTCATTCATGCCTCCTCTTTCATGGGTGCCTCCACCCTCGTGGGGAGCTTCGTTCGTCAGTGATACTGAGGGAGATGCATCTCAATCCCAGTCATATTACTATACTCCTTCGAATTCTGTTTTCATATCGCCTTCAGGCTCGAGGAACAGGGACATGGATAACGCGGAAGGAGTTATTTCTTTAACGACCTCTCCAACCTCTCCACGCTCACCTCTGTCGTCCGTCTCAAGCCCGGACTCGGAGCCCGAACAGATGGACTTCGTCATACACGACTACGATCATGATGACGGGAGTGCTAGGAGTGAATCGGATTTCGGATCCGAAATTAGTGGGGTAAGCACAGCTTCGGAAGAAAGTTGGGCAAGTGTAGGTGGATCAGGTCCCGGTGTTAGTGGAAGTGCGAATGGGAATGGGGCTATGATGGAAAGCTCGAGGAGGGTCTAAGCTACCTCAGCCTCCTCCCAAATTTTTGGTTAGAAGGATTTTTGGATTTAGGAGGAAATGTATACAAGATGAAGGCAGATGTGGTACAGTAAGCTATAACGAAAAAAAAAGAAGGTAATGTGTATTATAGGTTGGGGTTTGCCGGGCCTGTAGGATATGATTAGAGTTGAAAGAGAAGGAATGATGAATAAGAGATCAAGTCAAAAGCCCTCCATACGATGTCACATCAAGGTTGATATCGAATATTATTAGATTGGACCTTTACGATTCACGTTCTTTCTCCTTTGCTTGCGGTTACGATTCATATATAGACGTTCAAACGTTGAAGAACCGCTTTGCGTTTTACTCCCTTCTCATTTATTAGTTGCGCTCTCTTTCCTGTTCTGTTTTATTTAATCGGTCTTTGATTGGTTTTCCTACATTCTATTCCGATCTTGGAACTCTCCTTCCTGAATAATAATAATTGTAGCTGTCGACTTACGTTTTCTAAGTGTACATATCTACATGACACAACTCATCACATACTCATACATGAATATGATACCGCTTTGGACGCGCCCTCCCGCGATTTGATAGATTTGCCACATAGTGGTTACGACAACCCAAAAGTACAATCATGTCACTTTGCCGGAGTGGTTAACGGGATCGCCTGCTATCTCAGGGTCATCTGACCTAGGCTAACGTAAGCGGTTGGGCTTTGCCCGCGTGTGTTCGAATCGCACAGGTGACGAGAGTTTTTATTAATTAATTTTCAACCGTCTTGACATAAGTACAGAGGCCGTTGAAAATCGCAGTCCCAAAAAGGGAGAAATAATTGTATCTAACAAATTAATGCCTGTCGTAAGCTGTTCTATCAAATTTGGCGGATGGGAATAATTCTCCATTTTGGGACTGCGATTTTTCTACAGCCGTCAGTGTAGAAACAAAGTTTGCGAAATTCAAGGAGCATCAAGTACTATAGAAGTTCAGATCGTCAGATAAAATATATTTTGTGGTGTCTGAGCCTCTATGGAGGTTTGCGGCCTGTGTCAATCCCTCTGTTACTTCTCCGAGCTTCCAAACGGAGGATAAGTGTCATGAAACGACTTGCTACAAGGATATTGAATGTGCCGGTACCGGAGACACATTAATTCTATCACAGTCTATCACTCGCCGTTGGGGGGTAATAGTGCTATCCTTCGTCATCCTCTCGACACAGGTTAAAATTATAAAAGCGGAAGTTTCATGCGCCTCACACGGGCGTTCGATTCCATTGCTTTATGGGAGTAGATTTCCAGAGATCGTATACTATACGAGCAGGCGGGGGCTCTAGAGAGTCTTGCAGGGCTGACCACGTCCAGACCGATTTCTATGTACATCTCTATTCAGATCATAGGACTCCGAGTACCGTAAAAAAACTCTTTCCCCGTCATGATCAAACTCGCTCCATTCATCGTAAATTTTCCAAATGGATGGTGTAGTAGTATTCAATGAACTAGAGAATTCCTCATCATGAACTTTTCTGACGAATTTGGATTTTTAAAAATTCTTCTCGAATCTTATGCGAGAATTGATGTCACTTTCCTTTTTAGTGTGGTTGTTCATCCTGCCATTCTTCGCTGACGGACTCTGAGGTACATAGTAATCCACCTATCTACCTACCTAGAACTGAAACTCTATCCAGAGCACGGTCTAGCTTGGATGAAAAACACCACAAAATGCAAAGGTGGACTTAGCAAACATGGCAGGTGACATTTTCAATACTTTTAGTGGATTCTCTCACAGTATGTATACACCGCGGAAATCGAAGTCATAGCCATCCTTTCAATGAATCAGTCATTCACTCTACCAGAACGTTGACAACGTCTAGAGCGGGGTAAGTGTGTCTTGACGTGTGTAAGTAGATTTCAATCATAAACGAAGTCTTTATTTCTTTGAAGAAACCCCTAACCAGCGATCAAGAGTAAAAATATCAAAGTGACACAGATGGGAGTTCAAGATAACAGACCCTAAATGGATAGAACCATTACAGCTACAGTGTGTAAGGTTCTCGCGATCGTTACTCCCTTTCCCGGAATCAAGGGAACGCGCGGACGTGGGATTCGGATCAGAGTCAGGAGAACTTCTGTACCTCGCGTTCGTGAGTCTGGCAATCATATCCTACACTAATATCGTCATCTTAACGGAACTCCCCAGGCTTCGCAAGGACGGACATACGTCTAGGTGGCGTTTGGCAGGGAAAACGGAGGTTCGTGGAAATACATAAATCAGATCTATACGCCCTTAATGGGATATATGTTTCTGGAGATAAGACTGCTACGAAGCGATGGAAACGGAACATGTGGATACTTGGACATATGCACATTTTCAGCGGTGTGGAGATGATCGAATTCAAAGAAGGGAACTTTGTCCCAGTGATTGCTGGGTGTTAAGCAGTATTTACGCATCTGTCACAGAAATGTCCGATTCTGATTTTGCATGTTTGAAGAACACGGACAAAAGTTAAAACATGCGTATGTACATACGTATTTCTGACCCTTGTTCATGAAATAACGGCTAATAAAAGGAGTGGAATTGTAGAAGTGTGAAACTGACCAGACCTCCATGATAATGATTTAAATATTTAGGATCCCTAGTGAATGTACACGGTACTCGAAACAGCACAATGTCGTGCAACCAGGCATTTTTAGCCCTGTGATCGGATATTCACGATAGCCGGTTTGATTCTGGAGTTGCCACCGCCCTGAAAGAAAGGAGTTTTAGAACCGCAAAACCAAAGACCATACTCATACTCACCGATTCATCATCAAAATCCATTGATTTCGAGGGTGCGGACAGTGCACCATTCCTTGAAGCCCCAGCCGAAGAAGGAAGCGTACCAATAGGAATTGAATGCCAACCGTTTTCGCTGTCGTATTGGATTTTTGCAACATGCCTTCTTGTATTGAGACTGTAAGCAATGAGTCAGTTGTGGCCATATCAAAAACGCGAAGCAATGCAAGCCGTACGTAGCTAGCATACTGTTCATGTACACTGTGCTGTAAGTTAGTAAAAGGCACTGTAAGTATAAACCGATTTATAAACGCACATTTACTGCTAGGAACCAGTCCCAAAAAGAAGTAAAAGGTACCCGGAATGGCCAAGAACTGTAGCGGAGTAAGTACGCGCTATCGATAGTCTGGATGGGACTGACCAAAACAAGGTTAATTCCTGCAGCCACTGCTGTAACAAGACCGCGATTGATCGCGTTGGTCATCAAGGTCTTCAGCATGTTGTTTGTTCTAGAAAGTGAAGTTTAGTTGAACGAACGGCAGCTTGAATACAGTGTTTTACTGACGCTCTGACGGGACCCTTTTTACCTCTAAGGGTAAGGTAAAGCGTTGCTGTAATTACGATATCACAGAACAAAGATGCAGCACTTTGAACAGAAGTAATTTGCTAAGAAGAGTTATTAGCAACGTGCTATAGCTGATCATGAGTAGGATTAAATTACCTTGGTAGTATCGAGCAATTTTAGATCGCCAAGCTGTACACTAAAACGCTATTCATATCCAGAATTTATCATTAGATGCAGTGAATTCTTACACTTTGACGGTTTGGGCTGCAAGAAAGAAGCTTCATCATCAGACAGAGTCCTTTCAGCACCGTAAACTCATGACTTACTGAGCCCGGCTGCAATCTGTGTAAGAGCTAACGCCATCTAAGAGGTTTCATCAAGACAAACCCCCACCGGACCAGATATTTGAAACTCACAATGAAGCCAGTGATCACAATCTTTTTCTTATCCACTGCACATCGATTTCAATATAGATATCTCATGACTTGAGTGAGGAGAACTGACGCAGATAGATACGATACCCGAAATATCTGGAGAATAAATTAGTTGAAAACAAAAAATGAACTGGGATCTAAGCACTTACACTTGAACCACAAACGCAGATAGGTACTAAAGTTCAATCAAGATCAGAGAGGGTACGTGAAATCATTATGAGATATTACTCACTCCTAGCAGTAATTGGGCCTAAGAAAAATTATTCATCAGTAAAGAACCTCATGAAATCACTTTGAATGCAAACCGAATCGAGCCTGTGGATTTTAGTCAATACAAAGTCCACAGGCACAATGGAAGAACGCACCAAGATATTTCTGTGAGCAATTCAAAGAGCCCGAAATGATCGATGAGCGCATGATATGTTCCCGCAAAGAAGAAACATATGTGAAGTGTCTCAAGGAGGCTAGATGAAGGTATCAGTACAACACTTATGCAAGTGATCTGCCACACTTACAGCAGAAATATAACCTGAAAAAGGAGGCTGTATGAGGTAACATATATCAACCACAATGATATGAACCGGATCTCACTGTCGACTTCACAGCCCAGGAATCGCTGGAGTACCAATGAAAGTAGAGCCACGTTTGTAGCAGAGCAATCCCATAGAGGCTGACCAAGAACCACCAGTAAGTAGTCGTCCTTCTTTCGAACTGGAGAGAGAACATACATAGTTGCTAGAAAAAGAGAGACAAGCCAGATACCAAATGTCGGTGCAAGAGGACTTTGAGCCATGGGGAGAATGGCAAGGGGTTCCTGTTACCTTCTCATACGCATAATGGCTAGATATAAATACCGCTGTAATTCTTGTACTGCCTTTGTTTAGCTCGTAAATAAATCGGACTCAACCTCTACCCTGCCCGCATTTGAACTTTCTCCAAATGCATCGGACCTATGAGATACCCGGCAATTACCAGATTTGTAGACCACTTAATCGCTTAATAAATCATGTCTTCATGGCAGCGGGAGTACGATGCCTCGGTGTCCGTTAGATCTTCATTGACTTGAATCTGAAGCTGTTACATAACAACCCCCTTTTCCCCTTCGAACAAATGGATTGCGCATTTATATTGAGTACCTTAATGTCCTGGTCTGAAGCAGTAAATTTACGGACTTCAACCCAGCTAGTGGTGTGATTTCAGCCTCCGCATTTGATTGAAAGTCTCTAGCTGAAGTCACAAAATCGGGATGCCTGAACTTTGAAAATGGAACAAAGTGGGGTTTTAAGCGTATTGTCTTCGACGTAAAACCAAAATCGGTCGCGATGGGATTCTTCGATGCTTGAAGGCTAAATTTTACGATACATATAAGGTAGATCCTTTTAGCGTATATTCTAAACCTCAACCTGGTGAAGAGGAATGAAGTGAATTCCTCTGGAATTCTTCTGGTGAGTTTCTAGAATTTACAATATGTATATATTACCTAGCGATGGGTTTTGGCCCAAAGTCTGGGTAGCAAACACAATTCTCTTGATCCCCACCACGTTTCGGCCAGTTCATTGACCTCCCAGGAGTGGATGCCCGTGGGATGCCATCAGGAAGTAAGGTCCTCCAAGTGTACATCAAAGAATACATACACATTCAAAACTCATTCCCAAATCATTCCATCCCTATGATAAAATTAGGAACGGTTCTGATGGTTGATGGTGTGTGCATGATTTTCGAAAAGGCCAAAAGTAGAGACCTTTGCAACGCTTAGCGATGGAAGGTCCATGAAAAAATACGTTCGTCTATTTCTCTTCGTCTCATGATTGAGTCCGTGTGAATCACCTTTTCGTTCGGAACATTATCGAATTGTAACGTTAGCGAAGTGTCCAACGTATTACACGTATTACATAGGGCGAAGATCAGTAGCGCACGAAGTAATGTCAAACGGAGTCCACAACTGACATTCCTGGATACGAATTGATTATGTTGCGATGTGTGTTTATTTAAAACGCGCAATGTAGCCTTTCTCCGACTTCTTCACATCCATCTCCCAGTTGCTGATACGACATGCCCGAATTTGTGCTCCCCAACAACATCAAGTTCTTCTACGAAGATAGTGGTGCACCAGCTTCCCAAAGCTATGCAACCTTCTTTATCATCCATGGCCACACCTTTCATAGTGGTGAACTTGTCTTCTTTTTGATATCTTTCTGATGCTCGATGTTCATTGGATTTACAATAGGTCTATTCAAACGCATTATCCCCGTTGCTCACGCTCGTAACTATCGAATGATTGTTGTCAATCGACGAGAATACCCAGGTTCTACTCCATACACAGAGGAAGAACTCAAGGTTTTCGCTGAAGGTCCCGATGATAATGCACGGATGAAATTGCTCTTGAGTGAGGGATCAAACCTTGCTCTCCTCTTGGATGGCTTGATCCAGTCGCTTTCGCTTCCCCAATCTGGGGGAGTAGCCGTTGCTGGATGGTCTCTGGGAAGCCTTTATGCACTGTTGCTGCTGGCATCGATTACCACTCTTCCTCAAGCTACCAAAGAGAGACTCGGGTCGTTTGTCAAGAGTGGAATTTTGTGGGGTGAATACAGTTTCAGTTGTCTTAACTTCCCGCTTTTGAGTTCCCGCCTTTCGTTGTCTAGATCCCCCCATTCATCCCCTTGGAATTCCGTATGATCAAAGTACCTGCTACGTTCCGCTTTGGGATCCAGAACTTTCACCTCAAGAACGTGCCATGGAATTCGGCAAATGGGTTACCTATTACTTCGTCCATGGAGATTTATCCCAACGTGACCTTACTCAGCTAAACTTCCGAACGAATGATCCAAAACGAAAGCGTACATTTGAAGATCTGCCTTTCCCAGAGTTACTTCAGGTTATAGATATGACACCCGGTCCGAAGTGCGATACTCCTGTAAGCGAGTCGGCCTTTGCTAAGGTGGACTGGGCTATTATGAACAAGGCTCTGCTCAATCCGGAAACGAGGGCAGCATGGCCTAATATGAAGGTATGGGCTCTGGTAGGAGACGCGAGTCCGTGGAGCATCCACAAGGCAGTCTGGGTTCTGGAAGACGAGAGCAAGAAAATACAGAGCCCCGAGCCGAGTATTAACTCCAAGATGATTAAAGATGCGAACCATTTCGTATGTGGTCATGTTATTGTCGCGCATTCCTCTAATGATCATATGCGTACAGGTTATGTGGGATGCTCCTGAATCTGCCATGGATGCTCTCGAGATTTGTATCAAATCTTGATGCCTTAAAGAAGAAAAAATGGAATAACTCATGGGTTAAAACCGAGCGGCCAGGCATCGTTTATCTTCTACATGTACAAGTAGAACTTCAGACTCAAATTCATGGGTCTTTATATTTCTTGTCTTCAGAAGTTGCTCGAGCGCTTTGTATTAACTCATAGCCGTCAAACGTTAAATCTTCGAATTTGTTGTTGCCCCAACATGATCATCGTACTTGCTCTCTCATTGATGCCGCTCAAGATTACGAGGCCGACTTGATGAGGACTCGGGCCGTCCTTACCAATCTTTTCGGCATTCTCGGCAACTCCCACCTACGAGTTGATTCGATAGTTTGCCTTTACCAGCAGTTCAATCTTGATGTCATTTACCGGAGCTAAACGAACTTTCGACAAGCTTCCTGCGTTTTACAATCGAGAAATTCGGTCCCTTTTGTAACGCCCGGGATATGTTACACTGAACAAGCTAACCATCAAAACATTTTTCCGCCTCGAGCGGGGGTTCCACCGAAGATTAGCGAGCTTCGATAAGTATTCTCTTCATCATGATTCTCATATCTGTCCTGTTCTCAATCTTCAAGCTTTATTGTTTACTGGAAACTTCTCGAATCATGTTTCGGCTCCGAGAGATGCTGCGTGTTCTGAACCTGCCTTAGCTCTTGACTACTGGAGGTAATGTCATACAGGGCCTTTACGACGAATATCGTTATATACTTACATAGTTAGCAACGAGCCAAAGCTGAGCATTTTACATTATATTAACGGAAATCAGTAAGAGAGACTCCGTTATTATCTGTTACATCGCCTCCATGCATATGAAGACAGAGTATATGGACCCTCAAGACTTGAGTAGATTAGTAACTCTATAGAGCAGTTTCAAAATGTCGGAGGGGGTTCCAGTGCTAGTGGTCCCAAGATATTTGGCAAGACAGCGATCAGACACAGTGCAGAAGTTACATAAGCGACATCGATAACTCCAACGAGCGGGATAAGAGTACCATTTTTAGCTGAAACTTTAAAAAAGGGCGGAGAAATCTCAAAGTTGATACGGTCTAGCGCCTATGTTTTTATCACTGTACCGCACTGGCGGAATCACATTCTAAGGAGTATTGGGAGGCAGCATTAGCAGAGTTTGGGAATCCAAATGAATTACCTAGTGCTTTCGACTCATGCTTGTACCATTGGCCGTGGGCTTCTTAGCACTGCTGGGCCTGATGAACATTTCCTGCTCGAAAGAGTATTCCAGTGTGTTTCAAATATGTGATGTAATCTATAGTTCTTCATCTCTCTCTAGAAGGGGAAAACTTGAATATTGTATCATATCTTTCTCGGAAATTTGTGTCGGGAATACAAGAATCCTCTTTCTGTATACATCTCTTTAGGGGAATATTCACTAAGTAACTTCAGTAGTATGAGTCTTATGCGAACTAGCGATGAGCTTGTTGTTTGGAAAATTGTGTCACGTATCTGTGGCTATTTACCAAGTATGAAAAACTTTCTTCCTGTTATGCTACTCTATCCGACATCTCAAGTCCTATCCAATCAGTATCACTGTGAAAGATCATACCCCCTGACAATTCAAGTGCACCCGTTTGATTATGTAGCCGATTATTGCCTGTCAACTCTTTCCGAATCTGGAGCACGAGTCTACTAGTAAGCATTGAGTGAACTCCTCGGACAAGCCTATAAAAATTCCATTATAAGCGGCAAGCATAACTAGGTTTCCAGATAAAGAAAAACTTACGTTGTGAGCATTATTGCCATATCAGGCTACAAAATGAAACGCTAAGTGGAATGAACCGCTAGCATACTAGTACATGATCACTGACTGGAAGCTTGAGTATCAGAATGAAATTTGTGACTGATAAGGCTTTATCCGGCTTCAGTTTGGCGTGAAAAGCAACTAGACAGACTAATCAGGACGTACCGAACATATAAACATAATATAAAAGCCCTGTGAATTCTCAGAAGTGAGTTTCTGCTATTACATTTTCTAACACAACATCCTCACCATCACGGTAAACGGCATTGAAAAATGATCTTCTACCGCCCATCCGGTCTATATTTGATTGCATGTAAATTTTGGTTTTTAGCAACTCAAGAGATAAATTTTACACACAAAATGAAACTGCAGCAATGACCATAAGAATCAGCAGGCCTATATGATGTCATTAGTTAGCTTGGAATTCAGTATCGAAATTTGATTCTGGAATTTCTTCCCTGCCTCATATAAGTTCACAGCAATGACCAAACCGATTAACAGAACAATGTCCGCTGATATGGCCCAACATCCTGTAAGACCGAGAGGGGTATTGATAACTGAAAAGTGCCTTTAATCAGATTCTGTGTAGTCCAAATAAGGAGTAGCTTACATTGTATTGAATTTACAAAAAGGATCACACAAACCATACCAGCTATCCAGCACAATACAAAGCAAAAAGGGACACCGGTCCGAACTATTTTACTTCCTTTCCATAATGCTTGTGTACGCATGGAAAGAAGAACTATAATGTGTTGCAGAGATGAGATAAAACAATACCAAAAGAAACAACATAACTTTGACATACTAGTAGAAAAACCAAGACCGAGGACAAACATACCTGCAAACTACTGTGTGAATTTAGACTGAAGAAATGCAAGGATTACTTACATCCATCTGTCATGTAAATAATAGAGCATTGATTAGGCGTCATATTAATCCCAAAACGATCTTCCAAGCAAAATGAGCATAAGAATATCAATGAGTGGGACTCTATACTCAACGGTAGATTGAAAGAAAAATTAGATCAATAATAGGAAGATACCGCTGTATCAAATACAGAACTTTTGCCACGGTACATTTTGAGCACCAAATAAAAGCAACCTCCTTGTCAAGAGTGAGGAAATAGTCATAAAGAAACAGAGTGGCAGCAGAAACTAGATTCAATGAGTTCTCGCTCACACATTGAGCGTGTATGTGAAATTGGACCCACCATAGACCGACTAGTAAAGAATGATGATCAGTACAATGTTTCTATGAAAAAGGACTCAATGAATGATCCTCACTGAGACAATTTGGAAATGTTCGACAGATTGGTCAAATATATGTTGCAGTACTGAAGACATTTCCCAGAGAAACAGGAACAGTGATTCTTAGAAGTTTCTTGAGTTTTAAATTATATATGTCTTGCTACTTCGATCTTGATCCGTTGGTAAACAGATTAAGTAAAACAATCAATAGCCATTGATGAATCTCACCTTACTTGAGGTTACCTTTCTTATCAGAGTATTCGAGAATGATGAAGATACTTACAAGGGTAACATACATCAATTTTAAGGACATAATACTCAAGCCTTCGGATTTTTACTATATAGCTACTATGATTCACCGCTAGTAGCTAAATTGTCATTAGATCAGATTCGACTTGCTATTGTTTTTCCAACACTGACTCGGAGCTGCTGGAGATCATGTCCTCACTCTAGTCATCAAGCAAAGGGCTATGGGAAGCCACTCAAATAGATGAGGATCGCCGTGCCGACAGTAGCAATGTGGCTCGTGTTTATTATCGTATTTCGTAGGGGATACATCACTTTTGGCCGTCCGTTACGATGTACTCATATAGAAATGATCTTTCCACTGAGATATCAGTGGCCCGCAGTTATGATTCATTCAAAGCTGCCTTTTATAGCGCTTTATATACAGAATTTTCTGACGACTGTTTCATCGCAAATTTTCTCGAGGTGGTGTCTTGGTTTTAGATGTGCATCAGCTTTCATGGGACTGGCCGGGACAGTCGAAGCGGCTGATGTTGACAAAGACCATGCAATCTCATGTCAGCTATGAAATGCAAGCGGTCAGAATGGAGGGGAAACGGCCCCAAACCAATGGATCTTGCCGTACTGACACTGGTCAGGCTCGGATTCAATACTAAATTTAGTAGGAGTTATGTTATTTTAGGCCACCAGTGTGGCGGCCCTCGCGATCGAAAAAATTTGTGATTCGATCCGCCGTAATACATGCTGTATACCAAAGATATTCTTTTCTTAAAAATCTCATAAAATGGTGATTACGTTTACAACATGTAATTTGCATCCTAAATTATACCGTGATTTTGATACACGAAAACTTCAGCTTCTAGAAGGAAGCCCCGAGCCTTCTCACTGCTGACTTTGGTCAGGGCTGGAGCTAGTTGCAACGATGTTAAAAAGATGAAAATAAACATGAACAATGAGCGAAAACCAACCCAGCAGCTTCTATCAAGTGCATGCCACCTCCTGCTTGTGTACAGCACTCGATAGGGTACAACCTGGATGGGTAGGATGGATATGCGAGCACGTGGTCAATCAAAACCAAATTCAAAACTCCGGAAGAAGGAATTTTTGACATGTTAAAAACATTGAACAAACTCCGGATTTCCCGCTGCAGAGTCTACTGTCCAATGTGAGTAGGAGTTTACTTGTCTGTTAAGCCTACAAATAGGTAACATTCTATCAAGTAATCAAAAGAAATACTTGCGCATGGCCAGGTCGTAACTGGTACCAAGTGTTGAGATAAGATTGCTGATATGGTTATGTCCGAAAACACATCCACCTGCGCGAGCAGTAAGGACTAGGGTCGGCCTCGTAAGAGTAGCAAAATACCTACCATTGCACCATGGATATTAAGTACTCGGCCAAAAGCACTAACATACCATGATAGCAGAAATTTATTAATAGAAATCATAGTGTGGTGGGTAAGGTTTCGAGCACTTAGGTCGCAACCTACGGGGAGTAGTGCAGAGGATGTTGCAAATCTATGTGACAATGACAAGTCATAGAATACAAGTTATGCTCCAAGCCCAAAATTATATAGGAAGACTCAAGTTGAATCTCAGAATTCTATGTGAAATTAAAGTTCGTTGGATACTTACAGGGAAGTACCTCGCAATAGCGATATCATTATTTCGATTCCCTTGTATTGAATCATCGATAGACATGATCTTTGACAATGATTTATACTAGTTGTTTTCCTCAATTTTTGTCCGAATAGATACTCAAACGGTTTCTCCAAGAACATTCATCAAATGTTCCCTTGCAAATTTGAACACTCAATCAACGTATTTCCTTGACCCCAAAAGAGGTGGTGGATGGTCCGGCTGAGATTGAAATTTAGTGATCTTTATTCACCACTATGTGATTCAGGTCTCCAAGACAATTGACCAGTGTTGATGTTACATGGCTCGATGCCAAGTGGGCAAAGCCTTGAGCAAGAGCCCATCCGATAATCCCCCATATACCCTTAGTGACTTGATATAGTACTGCTCTTAGAAGGCACAGTATCGATCACGACCATCATCAAGTGCTACTCCAGTGAATTAACTTTGGTACGCATCGAGGAGCCATCAGTAAAATCCCATCAAATGTATGATTTGAACTCGTATTCTCTTGGAACCCTCACTGGATCATCGCCCAGAGACCCAACATAAGTATGAGACAGAATCAAGACCCAGCATGGTGGAGTTGTTCTTACTTTCCTCCCCTTGCTTTCTTTTTTCAAAATCACCATCGGCATCATGGACTCGGGAGTCACAAAAGGCATTATAGCTGTTTTATTTATTCTAGGTGTAAGTGGG
>ML179159.1:0-76716 GCA_004369135.1 Dendrothele bispora CBS 962.96 | reverse complement strand
CTAGCTCTGATAATTTTATTGATCGCGGTCTTAGAACTGCCAAACATTCCAGCCAGTCTTCTCCCTGTGTTTTCACCCGTTTTGGTAAGCTTTCCGACGTTACATCTAAATGCATGATGATTGATACGGAGATTGCGTCTTATCAGAGTTCCATTCCCACTCTTATTATCGTGCGCGCAGGATTGGGTCTCACTATTGACAGCACTGGGACTCAGACATATTCTAAGTCCGGGTCGTTGCAAGCAGCTTGAAGGGCATCTGTTTGACATAGACGCTCCTATGATGTGATGGAACGTTTCGTTGCGGCTGCTGTGTGTACAATTTCCCATGTATTTAATACCAGTGCAAGTCTTCGGTAGAAGCGTTGGCAACATTTGCAAGGAACAGCCATGGAACCGAGTCATTCCTACCCATCAAGCAAAAGGAAGAGATACAAAAATACGACGAAAGAAACTTTGTACCCAAGCATATAATGGCAGTGTGAAATAGGTCCACTATCTTTTGGTTACCTCGATCAGTTTGATCAACGCTCCTCTATCGCACCCGACATCACTACGGTTCTAAACAGCCCCAGGATACCATCCAGATACAAGTCTCAAAATCAACGAACACCGCCCTAAGGTACTTATTGCTTGCTAAGTAGATGTGTGTAATGATACATTCCTACATTCCCAGTAAAGATCCTGCTCCGATCATATGCGTCCGTTGCGTGTCCCTAAACTCCCTCATACGGGAGCACTCTGGGTTCGCATTGACAACATCATATGCTTCAGGAAGATGAGATTCGAGGATCTGTTCATTTCGTCAAGTGAGAGAATTTGATGGGGTGGAAGACGGAGAGGAAGGGAGAGGCGCAAGTCGGTAAAATGGATGGATCAAAAGAGTTACAATAGGAGAAAAACCCACCTTGACCCTGTTCTCGCTCGTTGGATGTGTCCGTAAGAACTCTGGTGTTTTGAGGCCACTGTTGGCCTCATACTGTCCGAGGCGGGAGTACATCCTAGTACAAAGAATTTTAGTTATCACTTCCAGCGGGGGGAAGCGAGACCTAGGCTCACGCTGGCGCTGCCGCAGGATCAAAACAAGCTTTGCTCATCAGACGTAACCCAATCAAGTCGGCTTCCTTTTCCTACGAAATGGAAATGAGATAGAGGGAAGGTTGACAAGCCCGTCCGCGTCAAAGCGTCAATAACGTACTTCATGTTATGTGGGAGAAGAATAATGGCGACCCACCTGTGTGCGACTGTTGGTCAACCCGAATACTAGCTCATTCAGCAATGCTGAGAGACCGAAATCTAGACCTGTCATTGTGAGCAAGAGTGTGATCGCGATGGCGGGGAGTTGAGAGGATAAACGTTCGGCGGTGTGACGAGCAACTTTGGGATTGGAGAAATAAGTTATCGTATAACGGAGTCATGTTCGGAAACGAAAAGTAGGAAGGCTTACCGACGTGTCCAACCTCTGTGACCTACGTGAGTAAGACGAAATGCAGGTTGAAGTCGGATACACACCATGAGACAGAACAGTGGCTAACCCTTGTTCGTCCTTGCACACCGGAAGAATTCCAGTGAATACGATCACGGCGCCTAGTCAAATGAGAGTAACGCGTCAGTACTGGCGCTTCCTTAGATAGAAAACCCGAAGAACGTTCAGCTAAAAAAAGACTGGATAAAGTACCGGGAGTAGCGGCAGCATTCACAATCCTAGAATCATTCACCACAACAACCTCCCATTCCTTCTGAGGTCCCGCTACTGCATGCGGAACAGTTTTCTCAGATGGCCTGCCGCTCAATCCAAAACCGCCTTGATCACCATAAACGTCAGGGAAAAAGTCAAAAACCGATTGCTGTGCTTGCTCCTGAGGGGAAAGAGGCGAGTTCTTGATGACACCGAGATTGTTGGCATCGAGAATTTGTTTTACGACGCGATGGACGTGTAAAGATACGGGATGGTTGGATGGGAGCAGTTTACCTTTATGTGTAGACAGCATCTCTTCGAGACTCGCTTTGCCCACCTGCAAAACATGAGTAATTCATATGAAAGAAGAAATCCAAAAAAGAATACAAGACACACCTCGGCCTCCATTTCGGGACCAATGTTCATAAATCTCCATCGGCCTGTCTCCTCGACTTGCTCTAAGCTGCAATTAATGTCAGGCTATGAATACTACTTGGAAGCACGATACAAACCGGATAAAGAAAGGAAGAACTTACTGAGTCACATAGTATAGTGCACCGCAGCCGACAAAAACTGCTCCGACTTTCATAGGCCATGTTTCTGATTGGAAGAAAGATGACGGTGGACCCGGCTTGTTCTTATTCGGTGGTGGGGGATACTCAAACTTGAGATAGCGAATCCGTTGAGCATTGTTTGTAGATGAGAATGACCGGAGTTGATGACGGGTGGGAGTTGAGCAATTTATCTTGTTGGTTTGTCGGATGTTAGGTAGTATGCTGCGCGACGACGCCGGGAATTTGAGGGTATGGCCATGATGAAGGTTTGCAGATCGTTTGAAGCATTGAGAAAACTGAGCGAATGGGAGGAACATGAGATCTAGTGAAGCAAGACGGAAATGCCGTCCATGTACGTCGTCCTCGAACGGCGCCGACGCGCCTCGTCATCGTGAAAGTTCGAGAAAGGTCACGTTACTCAATGTCCTATAACCTGAGTTCAAGCCACATTGATGGCAAATTCTACATGTCTTTTTTCCATGAAATTATGATAGACGTAAGTAAAGTCCAGCTAAATATTAGTCCAATTTGTGAGGATGTTCAATTCTCTTCTATCACCTGTTACTACAACATTTGCCGTTCCTTCCGACACATAACCCGGAGGAGACGAAGCTATCGTTGTCAATTGTGAGTTTCTAACACTATGGGCAGGAGGAGGTCTCCCGATATCTCGGGTTACTGAAATACCCCCAAAGATATTCTGTGAAACAATGAGATGTTAACAACGATGATCAATTGCTTGACTCACGGACTGAACTTCTGGTTGGTTACTACTTGCAAGACCGCCTGAATCCATCTCAATATGGGGGCTATTTGCCAAGTTCGCGATGATGGGACTTGCTGTCCGTTCATCATTCGCCAACTTCTGACCGGAAAAAGAATCTAAGGGTCTGTGACCGACGGATTGCTTCGTTCGTAGGATAGGAACGATCTCTAGTGGGAATGGGACTACCTGACTATTTGCATCTGGATGTCGGAGGCGCCACCTTCTGTATAGTAAGAGACAGCCAACCAGAAATCCGATAGCGAAAACGCCAGCTACTGTCGCTCCTACGACGGTCCCAATGTTGGTCTTTTTCGAAGAATTTAATGGAAGATCCGAATTGGCGCCAGCAGCCGTCGTGCCAGAACTTGATAGTGTCCTACTAGAACTTGGTAGTGTCCTACTAGAACTTGGTAGTGTTCTACTAGAGCTTGGTAGTGTCCTACTAGAACTTGGTAGTGTACTACTAGTAGACGTAGCAGTCTCCGAAATGTCACCTGGATCCAACACGGTAACGCTGAAAAAACGGATATTAAAATACTTTCACCTAAATAATAAGTTCTGGTTGCTGCAGACTCACATTAGTTCTTGAAGCGTGATGTAAAATACATTCCGCAGAATTTGGGCAGAAAACGAATGTGTTGTATTTGTTAACCCCGTCTGACCCCACACCACTACAGGTGTGGTCCCATAATGGCGAGAGTTGGGATCAGTTAGCTGGACATCGTCCCCTGGGTCATTATCTACAGATAAATGAGCACCAGCGGTAGTATCATCAAAGTTAGGATAAAGATGAACGCTATAGTAGATAGCGACACCTTTGAGCGGATCATGATTGTGATAAGTGTTTGCAAACCTAAAGGCTAAAACAATGTCAATCGCCTACTTACCAGTGAAACTGAATGTCGCCTTGGCTCCATCATTCTCGGAGAAGTGTTCATTGAAATTAGCCTTCTCAAAAGTATCAAAGGCCCAATCGTGTGCCGAATACTCTATGGACGGATCGGAGTTGCTCACGGTTAAGTTATGAGCAGCATGTGTAGGATGAATCAGTTTGGCCAACAAGGTCAGAAATGAGAATGTTGAGATCTGCGCTGGAGACCACTGCATAGACAGAATGCTACTTGAAACGGGAAGGCGAAAGAGCCAGACTTGGTCTGAGTTTGTGCTTGAGCATTGTATAAGTACGGTAACAAGGACAAGACAAGTACAGGAGCTCTGCGACAAGCCTGATAGTCAAACCGATACCATAGAGATGATGATATCTTGGAACTTCCATCATGATAAATCTTTGGGACTGCATACTACAGCACTTGACAAAATTCTGCTGTTCCATATTTTCATCATCAGATATAGACGCTCAGTAAGCGTCGTTATCTTGGAATCCGCGATAAACCGAAGTACATCGGAACTACTTTGGGCAGCGGGTCCAACCATGATTGTACTTTTGTTCTAGAGAAGTTATCGTCAGTCGGAGTCAGGCTAATCAAGAAGTGCACAGATTTCGGAGATTATAGCTTCGTGCCAGTCGGAGTCAGGCTAATCAAGAAGGGCACAGATTTCGGAGATTACTACAGCTTCATGATGGACGCAGCCACATGAGTATAATAAAGGATTGTTCGACAACATAACGCACTTCGCATATTTTACTACAATATTTTACCCAAGGAAGTTGTACACGTTGCACAACTTCGAAAGTTCATATTTTTCCACGTACATTATCGAAAGCAGGCACTCAGACTAGTATGTCCCTTTCCAGTTTCACTTCCCGGCTATTGATTGATTGCTAATTGCTATTCCTCTCTCAACTTTGACCATCAACCCTGGCTCACAAAGCATTGACAGCATTTTATCTCCGCATCTACTGTTTGCGCCAGCCTCCTACCCAGGCTACGGGGAATGTGCCGAGATTTTCAATCTCCGCGCAAACCTTGTTAAATTGAGATTTGGTTGCAAACCGTCACCCAAATTCAATAAGATTTGCTGAAATCAAAATTTCACAGAGCGTCCTGTAGCCTGGGTAGGAGGCTGTGTTTGCGCATACTATGTAATAAAAAACACTTTGGCGGTAATCAATAAAAATAGCTATAGAAAAGGATCTGAGTGTCAAAAACCTGGTTTAAGTAGATAAGAGGCAAAGAAAGATCAACAGTCTTTCTGTAATAGTAGCCCACCGCGAGGGTCAAACTCGCAGTCTTCAGATCCCGCCATAAGAGTCTGACGCTCTATCCGAAACGCTCCGCGCGCGCGTTCGCAATCCCCAACTCTAAAAAAGAATTTCGTTGAAGAGATTGGGAATTCCAGACATTGAGACTTCATATCTGTCCGGAATCCGTCCAGACAGGCGGCGGCGGCCGCTAGTATGAGTCCATCATGTACAGGTGCGTGACTGCGTCAATAGTCTGATCTCGTGTAAAAGTGATTTGAACCTTCGTGGATAATTCCTTTTGATTAATAGGACAAGATTGCGATAAGAGAGACTGGTGTATGATGTTGTGTGGCCCATAAAAAGAGCCTGTGGCATGATAACGAGTCAATAAAGAGCATAAGTACCAGGTTCGCCGTTAGAGCTGACTGCAGATGGCGTAGAAAAACTAGCATTTGTCAGCGGTCGTGGGAATGGTTTGTTGCTGGGGGGACAAGGCCCTCCTCTCCGAGAGAGTCGGGGATTGAGCTAGGCGGGCTCGAAAGTATCGAGATAATTGGCAATCATGGACCATTTTGTATTAGAAACACGTGTCTCGACGTTACACACGTTCCTCCATCAACAGCCTGTTACTTGTATTTAAGTCTTATCATGTCTACTCAAGCCCATCTTCTCTTCAAAGGTTGGTTTGTCGGATGTTAGATAGCATGCTGCGCGACGAAGCCGGGAATTTGAGGATATGGCCATGATGAAGGTTGGCAGATCGTTTGAAGCATCGAGAAAACTGGGAAAATGGGAGGAACATGAGATCTAGTGAAGCAAAACAGAAATGCCGTCCATGTACTACGTCGTCCTCGTCGTCGTGAAAGTTCGAGAAAGTTCACGTTACTCAATCCTGAGTTCAACCCACATTGATTCAAATTGAATCTGATGGCAAATTCTACATGTCTTTTTTTCATGGAATTATAACAGACGTAGGTAAAGTCCAGTTAAGTGTACAAGGTCCATTTATTAGTCCAGATTATGAGAATGTTCCATCGATAAGTCCAGTTCAGTGTACAAGGTCCATTTATCGGTCCGATTTATGAGAATGTTCAATCAATAAGTCCTCTTCTATTACCTGTTACTATAACATTTGCCGTTCCTTCCAACACATAACCCGGAGGAGGCGAAGCTATCGTTGTCAATTGTGAGTTTCTAACACTGCGGACAGGAGGAGGTCTCCCGATATCTCGGGTCACTGAAATCCCTCCAAAGATCTTCTGTGAAACGATGAGATGATGTCAACAATGATGATCAATTGCTTGACTCACGGACTGAACTTCTGGTTGATTACTACTTGCAAGACCGCCTGGATACATCTCAATATGTGGGTTATTTGCCAAGTTCGCGATGATGGGGCTATACATATCCTTGGACGGATCTCGCATCGAGAGCTGAAGAAGCCTTGTTGTCCGTTCATCATTTGCCAAATTTAACACCAATGGAGATGGAGAAGGCTTTGGAGATGGTGCGTGGACTTCGGGCAAGAAATGATAACCACCGCTAGTATCCTGACTGGAAAAAGAATCTAAGGGTTTGTGACCGACGGAATGCTTCGGTCGTAGGATAGGAACGATCTCTTGATTCCCTATCTCATCAGTATCAAAGTTCGAACTTGAGCCACCGTTCCCATCCTTATGTGGGAATGGGGCTATCTGACTATTTGACAATGTAGCATCTGGACGTCGGAGCAGCCGCCTTCTGTATAGTAAGAGGCAGCCAACCAGAAATCCGATAGCGAAAACGCCAGCTACTGTCGCTCCTACTACGATCTCAATGTTGGTCTTTTTCGAGGATTTCGATGGAAGATCCGAATTGGTGCCAGCAGCCGTCGTGCCAGAACTTTGTAGTGTACTAGTAAGCGTAGCAATCTCCGAAAGGTCACCTGGATCCAGCACCGTAACGCTGAAAAAACGGATATAAAAATACTTTCACCCAAATAACAAGCTCTGACTGCTGCAAACTCACATCAGTTCTTGAAGCGTGATGTAAAATACATTCCGCAGAATTTGGGTAGAAAACGAATGTGTTGTATTTGTCAACCCCGTCTGACCCCACACCACTACAGGTGTGGTCCCATAATGGCGAGAGTTGGGATCAAATAGCTGGACATCGTCCCCTGGGTCATTATCTACAGATAAATGAGCACCAGCGGTAGTATCACTAAAGTTAGGATAAAGATGAACGCTATAGTAGATAGCGACACCTTTGAGCGGATCATGATCATTAATGTGGTAAGTGTTTGCAAACCTGAAGGCTAAAACAATGTCAATCGCCCACTTACCAGTGAAAGTGAATGTCGCCTTGGCTCCATCATTCTCGGAGAAGTGTTCAGTGAAATTAGCCTTCTTAAAAGTATCAAAGGCCCAATCGTGTGCTGAATACTCTATGGACGGATCGGAGTTGCTCACGGTTATGTTGTGAGCAGCATGTGTAGGATGAATGAGTTTGACCAACAAGGTCAGAAATAAGAGTGTTGAGATCTGCGCTGGAGACCACATAGACAGACTGCTGCTTGAAGCTGGGAGGCGAAAAAGCGAGACTTAGTCTGAGTTTGTGCTTGAGCATTGTATAAGTACGGTAAAAAGGGCAAGACAACAGGAACTTTGCGAAAAGCCTGATAGTCAAACCGATACCATAGAGATCGTGGCATTTTGGACTTCCATCATGATAGATCTTTAAGACTAAGTACTACATACAACATTTGACAGAGTTCATGTTGTTCCACATCGGATTTCATCATCTGATATAGGCAATCAACTTAAGCATCGTTATCCACAATAAACCGAAATACATCCGAGTGTGTATTTTTTGGGCAGAGTCCAATCATGATCGTATCTTTGTATCTTTGTTCTACGAGAAGGGCATGATTCTAGTCGAATCAGTTATAGAGCTTCATGATGGCACATACTTGGCTTGTATCACATTTCGCATTTACAATATTCATTTGTACTTATTCTCCATCTCCTTTATCCTCAGTTTTGTGTTGCTCTTGTACTTTATGACGGTATATTACTCATGTCCTTCATTACTACTATATCACTCAAGTCCTCTGCTGTTATATCATTCATGTACTTTACTACGACTTTATCAGTTTTCCGTTGCCCTCCCTGGTATGGGGTACGGTATTCGGGGCTGATTGTCCAGCAGTTCCCTAGGGGGACCTTTGCTGTGTAACTAACTAACTAACTAACTAGTACCCAAAGTTGCACACATTGCGCAATTTCGAAAGTTCATTATTTCCACGTTCGGATGTGTACATTATCGAGAGCGTAGCCGCTTTTCGACAATCAAATAGCTGTACCAAAAAACACTACCTGAAGTCTATCTATAGCCCACCGCGAGGGTCGAACTCGCAGCCTTCAGATCCCGCCATAAGAGTCTGACGCTCTATCCGATTGAGCTAGGCGGGCTTGGAAGTGTCAAGATAATTGGCAACCATGAATGATGGATCATTTTGAATTAGAAACACGTGTCTCGACGTTACACACGTTCCTTGTAGCCGCAAACACTCCGTCAACAGCCTGTTACTTATATTATGCCTAGTCAACCTGCTCAAGCCCAGCGCTCATCTTCTCTTCGAAATCCCCAAAACGTCGGAAACTTGACCTTTCAGCTTCTCGTTTCTTAGCTAAAAATGCTGAAAAAGTCGAGAGTTTTTGATGATGCACACGCATATGGTCTTTATTGGTGGTATAAATGGATGAATATAGTACCGAGACTGGCGAGTACACGGTCGTCAGCATCACCTGATGGCGATGGCTACAGATATATAAGTGACGAGAAACCAAGAACTTCTCCGGACGAGTGGGACGACGTCGAAAATCTGGGCCAAGACAATCAGCGACGACAACCTAGGCGGCGTGCGACTGTGCTCAAGATGTTTATGTTTTTGTGGACAAGTGTAGCCGTTTATCTCTGGGCTACTTCCGCAGCAGGAGCTGGGATTGGCATTCGCGAAACTCGCACAGATTCTGAACTCGGAAACGAGGGGCAGGAAAGATTCAAACTCGAGCACTCTTGGGCACAATACTCTCCTTTTTTCCCCGTAGAGGACTACGCGTCACCACCTGAAGGATGTACAGTGGACCAGGTGTGTTATACGTTGTAGTTTGCTGGGATATACGCGCTTACCTCTATCTTTAGGTCAACATCATACAACGCCATGGAGCTCGTTTTCCCACTTCTGGAGCATCCACCGACATTATCTCTGCTGTGAACAAGCTTAAGGCCGTCCAAAACTCGGTTGTTAATCCAAAAATGCAATTCATTCAAAACTATACGTACGACCTAGGAACGGACGATTTGGTTGAGTTCGGGGCTGTCCAGTGCGTACTTTCTCCTCGTTTGAAGATAATTTTTGCTGAATGTTTTGGAAACAGATCATCCGAGGCGGGAAGTAAAGCTTTTGAACGATATGAACACTTAGTTTCTGAAGACAATCTGCCATTCGTAAGGTCAGACAACTCAGAGCGTGTAGTCCTGAGCGCAATAAACTGGACACAAGGTCTGTCCTCTTGCTGTATATCCAAATTCCATTAGCGCTAATGACTTTTTGACTAGGCTTCTCTATAGCATCACACTTTGAGTTTAAACCCGTCCTTTCCGTCATCATCTCCTCAGACACAAATGACACCCTGGATGATAACATGTGTCCTGCTGCAGGCTCTTCTGACGCCGAAACTGAAGCTTGGCTACTAGCCTTCGGCCCTAGTGTCCAGAGGAAGCTCAATAACGGAGGTGAGCACCTTTCTCTTTCCTAGAATCGTCGATACTCATCCTCGTCAAAAGCTCCTGGTGCAAACCTCACACTTCCCGAAACCTACGCAATCGGGACACTCTGTGCTTTCGACTCTGTTGCTCACTCCTCACATCCTCGACTCACCTTAAGCCCTTGGTGCGGCTTGTTCAACCAGACAGATTTCGAAGCATTAGAGTACGCCGGCGATCTAGACAAGTTCTACGGGACTGGATACGGTCAACCTCTCGGCCCAGTCCAAGGCGTCGGATACGTCAACGAACTCCTTGCTCGTCTCACCGATCAACCCGTCCGAGACCACACTCAGACCAATTCGACGTTGGACAGCAACCCTGACACGTTCCCGCTTGGAAGGGGAATTTATGCGGATTTTAGCCATGATAATCAGGTACGCAAAGGTTTTCACTGGTCGTGAAGTGGTGTTATATCTGGATTCAGAACTGACATGTTTGTCGGTTTTTAGATGATCGCTATCTTCTCCGCCATGGGTCT
This sequence comes from Dendrothele bispora CBS 962.96, assembly GCA_004369135.1. Taxonomy (NCBI): domain Eukaryota; kingdom Fungi; phylum Basidiomycota; class Agaricomycetes; order Agaricales; genus Dendrothele; species Dendrothele bispora. The sequence goes on along the minus strand of ML179159.1, from coordinate 66,283 downwards.
CTTCCCTCAGTCTTCTCCGTTACCGCCCGTACCTCCCGCGAACCGTCCTGATCCGACAAGAACATGGATTGTCAGCCAGATAGTCCCGTTCTCCGCTAGGATGGTAGCCGAACGTCTTTCTTGTTCTTCCTCCTACGCGAGCAAACAAGCCGTTCGGATACTTGTCAACGACAAGGTGATGCCACTGGAGTTTTGTGGTGCGTCGGAGGATGGCGTCTGTGAGTTGGACAAGTTTGTGGAGAGCCAGGTGTATGCGAGGAATGATGGCGAAGGGGATTTCGAGAAATGCTTTGATGTTTGAGTGGATTTCTTGACTTCTAAAATCAATGAAAAGATGTTAGATATGGTTATATGGTTCTGAATAGAACTGTTTAGAAATGAATATGCGAATGCATGTAGGCTGTCTTTCCGATCGATCGGGAGAAATGCAGTGATGCAACACCCGGCCGTATCCTAATTGGGTCCCCGGTGCCGGTTCCTCCTCCTCCTCCTCCAGCAATAAACGCTGGTTGCTTGCAGCATGTCTCCAACGTGTACATGGTGGTCCATACTGAAAACACATTGCAACGCGTTGCATAAGTATTTTAGTCTTTGGACAGGTCTCAGGCTCTCAGTTCCTTCTGCTTCTCTCCCTGCTTCTCTCCTCTTTAGCCACAACTTTCTCTTCACATTTTCGAGGTCTCTTCACATTTTCCACTTGCACAGAATGTTTCGAGAAGTGTCGTCTCCAAATGCTGATGCTGAGGGGGGATTGGATACAGAAACTCCCATCTATAGTGAGTGGAGAAAAAGTTGTTGTATGTTTTACTCTGACGAATGAGAAATTTAAGAACGTATCAGATTCTCTCCCGATGAGGAAGCTTGTCGGTTGCTATGGAAGATATACCTCAGTCAAGCTCAGCGTTATGATAGAGCTATCCTTGAGGACTGGAAAGTCTACATGGATAATATGCTAGTTTTTGTGTGTATATTCCTTACTACTAGAACGACTTTCTCTAACCGAAAAAAAAAGTCCGCACTGTTTTCTGCCATTCTCACAACATTCCTTATTGATAGTTACAAGAGGCTTCAAGAAGATCCAGCTGATGCGACTGTGGCTATTCTTATCCAGGTATCCCAACATGTAGCGCTTCTTTCCAACGGGACTGCCTTCACCTATCAAAGTCGTCCACCTTTCGAGCCCGATATGGCATCCGTGGTCTGCAACACATTTTGGTTTTTTAGTCTAGCGCTAGCTGTCACTTGCTCGTTACTCGCAACACTGGTACAACAGTGGATACGCGATTTCATTCATAGAACTACGATGCCACCATCGCCCATTGCACAAGCGAAGCTTCTTGCCTTTACATATTTCGGACTGCGACGATTTGGAATGCACGTTTTCGTGGATATTATTCCAATTCTGTTACACATATCGTTCCTCTTGTTCTTTATTGGTCTGGTTGCGTTCCTTCAACCGGTCAACCGTCTTCTCGCTTATCTCATGGCGTTTATTTTGGGCGTCTTCTTTTTGATCTATTTGGGTCTTTCCTTTATACCATCTTTATATCTTGACGCTCCATATTGCACACCAATCTCTGAACTGATATGGTGGCTGGGGAATACGCAACGTGATCTCTTTTCCCGATATCACAAGCTTTCGAAAAATATTAGCTTGACCGAGGCAATGCTGGAGGCATCCTTCAAGGCCTACGACGATCGTGATCGTCAATGTATGAAATTCACTATGAAGTCTTTGAATTCGGACCCGGAGCTTCTTCCCATGCTCAAGGCTATCCCGGAAGCTGTGATTCATTCCTCCGGTGATGTCCGTACCGCAAACCTAGCTTTTATTGCCCCGATTCTACAGTCATCGGACCCCGACGAGAATATTATCTCTCGCATTTCCGCCTTTATCACTATGCCTGGCCAATCTGCTAACCCGGAACGACAAAGAAGAGATATGGAAACTGCTTTGAGGGCTCTGTGGTTTTTGGCTCGTCTAGTTATCAAGCATGGTGAGGATCAGCTCTCTCTGGCTCTTACCACTCCGACGCTAGAGTTCTGGTTTGATCGCAACTTGTTGACCGCGTTTAAACAACTTAGCTCTGTCCCGATGGCTCACGTCATCTCAGCAGTTGCCCTGATGCGGACTAGCCGACTACAGAGTCTCAGGCGCTACATTGATGTTGTGGCAAATACGTTATCTGCAGAGACATCTAATTTTGAACAGCTCAGAATGGCAAAGGATGTCTTTGGAGGAGTGTCATTTGATGACATTCATTGGGATTCCACGGTATTCAGGCAGCACTTCATTGAGCTGGGTGGTACTCTCCGAGACGGTTGTGCCACTGATCTATCCGAGATTCGTGCCGGAGAACTGGTGACAAAGGCCAGAGATCATGTTTTTGCATTGCAAAGTCCCAGTCGTTGGAAAGCTGCTCTGATCTCCGTACTTCGAGAATTTCTTTCTGGAGCAATCGGCGCACAAGTGGTCCCTTTCGAGCTGGACCTGACACATGACTTCATTTGCACCAGCATTCCCGGAGTTGATATCTTTGAACAGACTATTGAAGTCGAGGACGACGAGGACGACGAGGCAGAAGACTCTCTTCTCCTTCGAGATATCTCACTGCCTGACCCACGTGAAGTTCCAGAGGGAGTTTTTCGCCTTATTTTCAGGCTCGCCTTTTCAACGGGTCGTGCTTTGTTGTGCCGAAACTGCAGGAGAAACGCTGAGGAGTACTTCTATCAAGTGTTTCTCATTTCCCCACAGCCTATAGACATCAGCTGGGATTGTGAAGGCAATGTGGAACAATGTATCCTTAAAGATATTGAAACCAATAACTCTCTGGATCCTTCTCTTTGCGTATCGCTAATTCAACCTATCTATCATGCAATGGGTCTACATACATCTTTCCAAGTGCCTTCACGTTTGCACAATTTCTCTGCACAAGTTTTTGAGCTCATTCCGATCGCATCTAAGCAGTTCAGCCAAACTCATCAGTGGAACTTGAGCAAGGCATATACGGAGTGGGTCCTTTGCAAGAACATTCTCAACAAACTGAATGTCCTGATAGAGGGCACATTAGATGATAGCACAGCTCCTCCCTTTATCCAACTTATGGATGATATTTATTCCCTTGGACAAAGGGTGTTGCCTGATTTCCAGGCTCCTGAATACCCACCCTCAGGCACGGCCGATGAGTATAGAAAATGGACTGAAGAAACCAAGGCATATGTCATGTCCATAAATCTCTTGATTATTTCCAAATTCACTTTAATCAACATCAAGGATACAGATGGTGTCCTTGAAGGTGACTGGATGGGGATGTGGTATTGGCTCTGTGATTATCCTGGAAAGATATATGATGCTATCCAGCTATTGTTTGCTGAAAGTGTTCATAGGTTGGTATCCATACATCCTTGGAGCCAGCCAGAAAAATTCCCAGCTTCTCGACTTTTTTATGACTGGATTTGGGGTCTCAGCAGACATGACTGGTGTTGGATTACTGATGTGAGGAGTGCCGAGATCCTCCTTGAAGCCATACAGTATCACAAAAACAGGGAGCACAGACTGTGGATAGGATATCAACAGGAATTGTCCAATCAATGCACAAAGATCATTCAGGAGGCTGAAGCTCCAAGTGAAAACCTTGATCAAGACTTTTGTTACCAGTACTAATCTGTATCAGGAAGCTGCATACTTAGGGTATTTGCTTAATATTTTTGGACAAACTGAATTTCTGACAAACATTTCTATACCATCTGAAAGTATCACAGGTGCTACTGGTACAAGTTCAAGATTTCATTCAATGAACACTTTAAGGGTTCAGCCAATGTTCATGAATAGCAATGGCTCGGCTCGGCTTTGGGGCTCAAGCTTAAATCGGCTCCTTCAGCCGATCCAATCATGCGGCTTGGCTGGTTCAAGCTTCGGCTTGAGTCGGCGGTTCCCCGGATTTTTTCGATATTTTGATTTCCAAGTCTTTTGGTATAAAATACAACTTATTAGGGACAGTCAAAGTGGGCCGCTGAAACAATTGATGAAAGAGTTTTTTATTATTTGGAAGAGAAGCCTTGAACGTGTAAAAATAATAGTAGAACAGTTGTTTCTTGTTGTATTCAAAGAGTATTGAAGCATGTATTGTGACCGAAAAATTTGTATTCCTTGTATTCGGGAACGTTCCTTCGGATAGCTTTTTCTCCTTTACAAGTTCAACTTGAGTATGGTTTGTGGAAGAATGCTTAGCTATGCTAGTAGCACCTGGACTGAATTTTTTCGTTTGATCAACCTTTTTTACCGATTCGAAGGATTCTCATGTTCTCCTTAGGATAAAGAGGGTGAGTTTCACTATGATTGATGTGAAGTAGTGATCTAGACCATCTGATAGCATATTCTTGGTAATTCTGGGTGATCGTTCTTGAGACACTGAATAATCTTCAAGTTTTTGCACGGGGGCGATTTCGAAACAAATGTCGTCCAATCGTTTTGCGGATCATTACAGTCCCGTCGCCGATGTGTCTGAATCAGAGGTCTCCGACTTCCTCAGCCCGGTAACAGTTCATCGGCCAAGCCTCGTCTCGTCTCTCTGGCCCACTTGACTTCATCACAATGTCATCAGCTCACTGTTACGCCAGATAACTCCAACCGCTTTTTTGTTTATGTAGTTTCTGAAATCCGTGTCAAGTCCACTTTCAATCTACTTACTCTCCCCCTCCGGCATTTCTCTCTCAATTTCTGGGACTTTGTTAGCATGATTTTCTTCTTAGTAGGTGTTCCATTCAATTAGCTGACTTATTATCTTCAGACCACCTTGCCATCTGTCCTCCCTACCTCCAACGACATGAATATAGTCCTAATGCACCCTCTACCCACTCCATCTGTCCCCACATCCATTTCCTTAGTTGCTACCTGTATATGATTACATGAAAATGGCAAATAAACGAGTGTAAAAAAATAACAATCTTTTGAAGCCCACTCAATGGCAGTAATGAGACCAAAAGGCAGGAGAGGAGAACTACGTGGGGCCTGACATGATTGGTGATTGTTATGCTTTATTACAAAACTTATTACTTCCCAGCACCGTCAACTCTGCTGAACTCAACAAGAAACGTTGAATGACTCATGCCCTGCATCATGCATGAGTCTGGCCCTCAATTGGCCTACTAAGGTTTCAGTACTTGGCAAGGTTGGTCTTCTATACCTCCTTGGAACTACATCTCAGAAATATCTTACTATTGCTTTTAGCCCTTCGAAATCGATACAGAAGCTGGACTTCATGTGACCACTTTGATAATTCTTTCCAAGATCAGTAGGACATGCCTTCAAGTCTTTACATCTAATTCCAAACTTCAGTGATTGGCATTTCCGGTTCTTGATCCTACTACTCTTCTTACATATAAATTTACTTTACCTTGTCACTATGAATGCCGCTCACATAGTTTTTCACAAAGTGTGCGACATAATACATTGAGAAAATCTATACATTGTTATCAAAAAGGTTCGGCCCCTGCCGCTTGCGGCCTTACTTCCCAATCATAGAAATATGTATATAGTTCATTTACAGTCTCCACATTCATATTATAGATTCTCTGGAATCGACATTTCCAAGGCTAGCCACTTGAACTTGCTCAGCTTGAACAGTTTACAGACTACTTAGTGTTTGCCTTGTGCTTGCCATGCTTTGCGATGGCCCAGTTCCTTCATACATATACACACACATACATAAAAAACTTCCAGTATGAACAGAAACAAATAGTCAGGTCCAAAAACACAACACCCATACATAAAAAACTTCCAGTATGAACAGAAACTAATAGCCAGGTTCCAAAACCACAAGTTTCAAGTCAGCGATTTAGAATTAGCAATGGTCGTCAAGCCTGGAGACTGAGAATAATCAGAACCAAGGAGAATTGGGTTTCTTGAGTGTTAATAGTACTCACAATTCAGTAGTGTTGCACGCGACTCGACTCAACTCCGGCTAGTCGACGAGTCGAGTCGGTTTTTGAGCGAGCCGAGTCTTACTTTTGACTCGTGACTTCGTTGACTTTGCCGAGACTCGACTCCGACTTGAGTCAACTCGAGCCGCTTTTTGAACTCTGTACATGGTTTTCCCTTTTGGTAATTGAGATGTAGACCACATCTCAATTACTTTTTCTGGAAGGAATGGTTGTCATACAATTGGGCGGCATTTTTAGCCGCTCTTCATTCCAAATCGCCAATTTTCATGCGACTTTATTTTTAAGCGACTCAGGTGACTCGAGTCGGAGCGAGTCGAAAAATAATGACTCGACTCCGGAGTCGATGCCTTTTTGAGTCAGAGTCACCTGGAGCTGAGCCGGAGTGAGCCGTAGTGGAGTTTCGGCAACACTACAATTCAGCAAAGATGTTGATGCCATAGCACAATAATGGCTTAAGTGGTCAACTAGAGCATACCACGAATGAACTCGCGAGTTTGACATAATTAAGACGTTGTGCTCGACTGTGCGAAAATTTTGAGCCCAAGACCATCACAAATCGTCAAGAAATGAGTGAGATATGATTAAAACAAGTTTGTGGCTGCAATGTGGCACTCAAGCTTCAGACAGTTGCATAAAATGCAAATTTTGTGCAAAAAACTCGCGAGTTTGAATTTAGGTGATAATTCCACCAGTGTGACAAAGTTAGTGCAAGGATTTGTGTTCAACCTTGTTTTATTCATAACTTATTCAGTTCTTGACTGTTTGAGATGATTTTGGGCTCAAAATTTTCGCATGCTCGAGCACAATGTCCTAATTATGTAAACTCGCGAGTTCATTCGTGACATGCTCTATGGTCAACATTCACGGATCCCACTAAAAGGCTAAGATTCCAGAAAAGGGAGAAAAAAGGAAGAATGAAAATGTTAGCGACATCTGGGTCATGACAACAATCCATCTAGCAAAATCTGAAGAATTGAGACCACTCACACCACAATCGTGTTCCATTAGTTCTTCAGATGGACCAGCAGCCGGTGCAGGAGTAGGTGAAGCAACAGCAAAAACAGCCAGTGTGACAAGGATTATCATATGGAACTGCATTTTGGTACTCGGTAGCTGATGATGCAGTCTGAGTTCTTAATTGGATTTCTGCTTGGGTATGCGGTAGGCTTGTAAATGATGTTGGGGACTAGAACAATAATTGAGGGTTTTTATAACCATCTCAAAACATGCCTTGGCACTCCCTTTAGTAAACGTCTAGAGGATCCTCTACGCATCGGACTAGAGGATCCTCTGGGCATCGGACTTGAGGATCCTCTGGGATCGGATCGGATCCGTCCGACCAGAGGATCCTCAAGACGCGTCACTCAATATCGGAAAGGTAAAATGCACAAAGGATGTATATAGCACTTACCGCTTTTCGATGTAATCGTTGAGTAATATACATGGCCATTATGAAGAACCGGCTGCGACCTGCATATTTAGCTTAGCTATTATTAATACCTACCAAAAGGAATAAAATGCACAAGGTGAATAAAACTAGTAGGGAGGAAAGAAAAGAAAGAAAAACGGGACTTCAAATCGTCTTTGAGTAGTCCGTCGGTTGGTCCAGCGACTCAGACACCCTCAGGTCACGCCTGTTGTTCCTTGACTGGTCCGACGGATGATTCGACGACCAGACATCCTCTGGACGCGCTAGTTTCAGATGCTACTAGTCCGGATCCGTCCGACCAGAGGATCCTCAAGACGCGTCACCGATTATCGGACGCTCGACTGTTCACTACATTGTTACGCTTCGTAAGAGTTTAGAAGCGACACTATTGGAGTCTTTGGGGTAGGTGAGAGAGAGGTTTGGGAAAAGGAAACGAATGAGTTTGGGTTTGAGGGTTAGGGGAGAGGGGAAGCCCCCGAACAGACCGCCTTTGGTGGAGGAAGAGTCATGGGTGAATAGGATGGTAGTGTTGCGATCCGGCATGGGGACTGTATGATGGGTTATGGATTTTAGGAGTTTTGTTCATGATCAAGCCCTGGTTGAAATGAAAAGACGTACCTCCAACTCTTACCCGCCTGATGGTGTTACTCTGAGTGGGTGAGCGTACCAAAGTCGGTGCTTGTAACAGTTCAACTTGTTCGTTAGGAGGTACCACTCGTATGTCAGGTTTCGTGAGACGTCCGTCAAGATTAGGCAACTGAGCCAATGTTGCTGCAGTTGCTGCTAAAGAAGACATTTCATTTTCTTCCGTAGTGTCCGACAAACGTTCTGGTAAAGGGGTTTTACTAGTAGAATGAACTGCAGCAGATGTTCCTCCTGCGCTGAGTTCGACCACGGACTTCTATGTCATGGATATTCATTCGCACAGGTTCCCGAGCCCGGAAGAAGTTTCTAAGTTATTCCCTAAAATCAGTTGTGAGTTATAGATAAACTCATAATTCGAAAATCTTTGCGACATGCGTCCGTACTTCCCGACTAGGACCATGATCCATGAGACGAAAGATGGATGTCCCTGAGTGAGTGGTAGAACTTGAGCGTCCTTCTCTTTGACACGTCGAGAACTGGAGAAACAAACAACTTACGACTAACATAAAAAGTAAAAGGATAACTTGTTGAAAGGCAGTCAAAAGCGACAAGTTGATGTGGAGAGACCGGTTACTGTCATGGCCGAGTAACACAGAAACGCAGCATTGTGTTTTAAGGAAAGGGGTGTTTTCGAATTTGGAGATCAAGAAATATGATTTATTCGACGAATGAAATCTCTTCAAAGGTCGAGTTTGTGAGTTTGCGTACACCGACAGCACCCACATTAATCTACATTGAGTCAACCACAAAAATACAAGCCAAAAGATGAAGTCGATGATGAAAAGGACGGGTTTAATAACACTAGTCGCCAGATTAGAATCATAGATGTCGTCGAGAAAGATGGAAGAGTTTTAAATAGTGAGTATTTACATCCTTGTCGTCGCCGAATCAATGTTTTTGTACGGCTCCTTCCTCTCGCACTTCGAACCCAGAAACAGCAAGTCATCTTCAATCTAAAACATCCACCCGGACGTATCGGGAAGGCTCGAAACCCACAGCAGGGCCCTGAACGTGTTTCGATTCTTTTGCTGGGAAACAACGATAGTCGGGGGTGTGAATACTCATGACCAGCTTTCCGGAATGGTCATAGGCTCGGATCGTGTAGTGTTCTGGGAGGTCTTTGCGGCTGACGTGTAGCCAACGACTGAGATATAGTTGGAAGATGCTCAAAAGTAATGGACGATAGAAGACGCACGTCATGCCAATTTTTTGTGCTTTACATTCATTCAACTCCTTTTCGCATGCTTTCACGGTGTCCTCCATAATGCGTCTAGCTTCTTCCCCTCGTCCTCTCAAATCGTCCAGCACGTAAAGTTCCATAGGAAGCCGGTCGACAGTCAAGATGAAGACTCAAGCCGGGTATGAGTGGCAACACGAGTCGGGACGTATAGTGTACGGTTTTGGTTCAGGGTGTATTGCGAACGCGGCGGGTTGGGTTTTGTGGGGACACAAGAGGATGTAGAAGACGTAGAAGGTGAGCGTTGGATTTGTGCTGGTTTGTATGTGACGGTGTACTGACGCGGCGGGTTCGTTTGTACCTGCTTTTCATAACCCAGACGAGTCAAAGCTAAACTTAGCAAGCGACGTGAATGAACACCTCCGTCATAACTGGTCTGTCCATCCACTATTCTCCTGCGCTTAGAAAGACCAGAAATGATCTATTTCACAATAGATCAAACACGGCCGAGCTTAGATAGATTTTTCTTTTAATTTTAAACAACAGTACCCTTTACAAAAACCCAAGTATCCTCAATGCCAAAATCCTCTTCTCCACCTCTAAGTCTCCTCTTTCTTTCACCTCCAGCTTACCTACCCAGTCCTCGAACGAAACTAATTTAGCCGTCCCTAGACGCGAAGCGGGAATTGACGTTGGCAGTCGATCGGTATCTGTTTTCGAAGAAAAGAGGGGTCTGTTAATGAATCAAGCTCAAATGAGACTTGACGAGACGCACTTGTCAACTCGAACTCCCCATCCGGTGGTATAAGACTAATATTTCGGTCGGCGTCGATCGCAAATGCTGCTTCGGAGTCTGAAGTCTTTCGGAGATGAGAAACGTTGGGTGGATGTGGAGAATATCTTACCGGTATCGAAACATTACCAGGGACCGCAATGCTCATGCGGCTAGGTGTAGAAGAGGTGAGTATCTAGGGTTTGAGTAATAAATCACGTTTGTTCAGTCATAGCTTAAGCCTGTAGTTGACGGAAGTAGAGAACTCGTTGGTTGAAGGCTCTGCGGAAAACAACGAGATCGGCGTCTAATTCAAGCAAATGTGCCTCTAGAATCCACGTAAGACACCCGATACCTTCAAAAATCTCAAGCGAATGACTCACGTTGGCTAGACATCAATGTACCGCTCTCCTTGATATTATCAATGATGAGCTCCTTCTCAGGATCACTATCCCGAGTGATTCGAAGGAGAGCTGCCGGATGTTCCACTAAAATCTAGATTCTTGGGAGAATTAGCAATCCAAACTCGTTAAAAAGTGAAGATATGACATACCTGGGGGTGAGTACAAATACCACGCAACTTGCGTATCGACATTCTTAGTAACGCCCCATCAATCTCCCAACCCTACGATGCCGCGACACCAGGTTCCTTTCGACTTGATATCGTATATCTGGTTTCTGCATGAATGACAGGGTAGCTTGCTCCAGGGTAAGGCTTACCAATACGTCTTTCTCGACAACGAGGTCAATAGCAGTAAAAGCTCGTTTGTATGCGATAATGTCGCCTACTCGTATGTTCATTAGGCCGTACTTCCAATGCAGACCTTTACGATAGGTGAGTTGAGGGAACCCATAGAATTAAGTCTTACATACTTGCGAGATGCAGAGGAAGAAGCTGTAGGGGTAGTAGAGTTGTCATCTTACGCGAAGCAAAAAGAGTGGTGGAGAAAAGGGTTCTTTGGGGGAAAAGGAAAACCTTTTCTGATCCCAAACAAAAAAGGTCCATCATTCACGTACTTGAGTGGAAAAAATGACGAAGACATTTCGTGCTCTCCTTCTGATTTCATACCTCTCTCCAAAGGCTGTCCGTTGGAGTAGTCTCACGTCCAATCTCGACCCTCATGACTCCGTCTATGACCTTGACTATGGTGCGTTCGAATTCGTATACAAATATAACCTTCTTTATACCGCGGCAGTATATTCTCAACAGTCGTGAGACGATGCATACGCCGGAGGAGGGCGCAAAACATTAGACGCTGTAGAAGAAGATGTATCAGACATACAGAACTGGCAAATAAGCGAAAACGACAAGCTATCCCGTGGATCAACCGGGTAAAAAACGAGTGGTAGCGCTAGTACAAAATCGATTCGAAATAGAGAGAGCAGAGATTTTCATCTCCGAACTCAGTGCTGACTCCGATCGTTCCGACGAAAAAAGCACCAGTGGTTTCTCCGCGAACTTAAATCCAAATTTGAAACATGACGCAAGAGACCCGAAGAAGGGACAATTCGAATAGTGAAGAAAGAAAGAAAAAATGACTTACCTCGTTTCCTTCCACCGGAACAACTAACATTCCCAGATCTCGGAGATCATCTCTAGTTCTAGAAGTGGTGACTATCGTCTGTAACATATCCATAGCGAACTCTTCTCCGTACACGGAATCACCAATGTCTAGCGATTTGATTCTCCGTGTCGATCGACGGATGCGAGAAAATAGAGCGTTCATTTTGATATGTTTTTCAGCCAAAGTAGGGCTCGAGAACGCAGTTTTCAAGCGTACAATAGGTCCACCCGGTACGAGCGCAATCGCAGCCTCGGTGAAGGTGCATTCGAGAACAAAGAGGGATCGGAGGGCGTTAGGTGAGATAGATAAGGTCATAATGGGTTGGGATGAGGGACCCGGAGGTCCTTTGTGTGCATCGCGGGAAGACTCAGCAACATCCATGGGTGTGGTGCTAGAGACAAAATCTAAACGAGATTGTGAGTTGGAAACCTGAGGAGTGGTCGAGTCTTCATAGAGAAAGTCGAAAAGAGTCGAGAACCTTCATCAAAGAAGAGAGTTTTGCGGCACCTGCATTCATTTATCAGTGAAAATTCGATCGAGAGTAGCATGATAAGAATGTATCCCAGTGGTAGTACATCTGACGATAAAATATGCGACCAAATTTGGGTTATTGAGAAACCGGAAAGAGTCTTGTGAATATTTCTTCAGATAGTTGTGAGTTTTCCTAGGGGTACGAAAAACCCCTAAGCCTAAGACGCATCAAGGACCAAATACGACTCAATTTTTTATACTCCTGCAATACCTGTGTCGCCTCTTTCCTCGTACTAACTTTCCATCTTTCCATCTTTTGCATCGCTTCAATATAACTCATGAATTCCTCAGATAGTTTTCCTCTATTGGGTGCAACATCTGCCACGATGAGACTCGAGAGAGTGAAAAAGGGAAGGGACGGGCTCAGAGCAAGAGACGTAAGCATTTGACATTGGAAGCGATTACTTACCTCGACATGATGATGTGACCAGAGGTTCACTGCTCCGACGACAGACCCGACGAACTAGTGATTCTCTCGTGTGAGAGACATGTCGTGACCAGGGGTCACTGGTCCGGCGACAAACCCGACGGACTAGTGTATGGGATGCAGTGACCAAAGGGTCACTAGTCCGACGACGAACCCGACGGACTAGTGTTCCTCTCGTGGGACGGAAATGGTGTGATGGTCCCACCTGGTTGCGTTGGTATTCACCACCATCGGCAGAGTCATTATCTGCCAGGTTCAGACTTGTAGTTAATAATCCATCTAGCTTAGTACGCCATTGCCGGAAGTTCCGTCCGTGGATTAAGAACGTCTTTGATGATTGCGTCAAGTTCCGTAACCTTTGTTAACAAATCAATGTTAGCATCTTGGCCGAACAGATACGAAAAAGAGTGAGAGCACACCCAGTCAGCAGAACGAATGCCCCATTGCTCGAGGTACGGGGCTGGAATCATGAAATCTTTCTCAGAAACACCCTTCTTCGTTGTGTTTCTCTTGCACTGTTTGAGTTGAGTCATAATCTCTTCACCCTTGTCAGCAGTAACTAAATGACCAGCATATACGTCAGGATCTTGTAATCCACGACGAAAAAAAGGCACCACTTACACTTCAAGAGGTTCTCTTCAGCCCAGAACTCGAGAATGGTATTCTCGTCATCATCATCATCGTCATCATCTTTAGCAGCCGACTGCTTTCCTTTCACCTTTTCCCGGCCGTCTTCGAGTTCCGCATCTTGGTCTTGTACTGCCGAGACTACCCAGTCCGGTGGAAATGAGAAAGATTCGGAATGGTCCAGGTATTCCGGGTCGTTCTGTAAGTGTTGCATAACCGCCCCGGTAGATTCGAGTGTCTTTCAGCTCGCGGAACAGCTTGTTTATCGTTCCGTCAAGCACTGTTCCCCCCTGAGCCATTTCCAGAGTCTCGATCGAGAAGTCTTTGATCCTCTCATGAAATGAACGGGAGCCAAGACGCACGATGTTACGAGTAATCCCGTTGTCGAGAATAGAGCATAGCAAGTGTTCCCAAGCGTGGTTGGTGAAAACGATGAGCAGGATGGGTTTGGCCTTCTGGAGTGATCTCTACTCCTGTTAAAGACTGTGTAAAGTTAGCTATACGCTTACGTTCCAGCAAATCGACTGTAAAACTTACTTTACCAGTACCAGGAGGTCTAGTGATAACGTTCCGAAATCATCATTTAACTGGATATATCAATTGCGCAGTAAACCTACCAGACGCGACCGAATTTGGGGTTATTGAGAAACGGGAAAGAGTCTTGTAGATATTTCTTCAAATAGTTGTGAGTTTGAGTTTCCCCGGTAGCAGGAAATACCCCTAAACCTAAGACGCATCAAGGACCAAATACGACTCACTTTTTCATACTCCTGCAAGACCTGTGTCGCCTCTTTCCTGGTACTAACTCTCCATCTTTCGAACTTTTGCATAGCTTCAATATAATCCCAAGAGACATGACTACTTTGCCTCCCCTTTACACGAAAAAAACTAGGCAATGAATAAACATAAATGGTGTGAGCAAAGACTTGCAAAGCGACTTCGGTAGGATCCCCGGTACTCGTCCAACGGTCTTCTTTTTCCTTTCCGATTCTAGAATAGTATGGCTTCATGTGAGTCCAGGGACAAGCACGAAAAGGATAGAACAAGAACAATGACGGAAAAAGTAACAAGTGAACTCACGTAGCGACATTACACAACGAAGCCACAGTCACCAATTCCTTCAATCCCTCATCTAGCTTTCCTGGTTCAATTGCCACCTCCTTATCATCCACCTTCTCTAGTACTCTTCTCTCAGGGCTTAAAGCCTCAGGACCAGACTCGACGGTCAACTCTCGTGAATCCGCGTCAGAGACAGTTGACAATGGCATCCATACTTTTCGAACCGTCATTTTACCTTGAGTTAAAGTCCCTGTTTTGTCGGAATAAATGTCCCTGATGAATGTTAACGACGTGAGTAATTTCTAACGAAGAAAACAGAGGAATAAGTGAACGTACGTGACACCTCCGAGAGCTTCCAAGGCATTAAGCTTCCTGACAATCACACTTTGCTTCACCATTCGTTGAGTCCCGGCCGACATCGTGATCGTCAATACTGCAATGAGGGACTCCAGAATAACAGAAATAGCTAGAGCGATGGCATAAATGGCTACCTCGTTGTCGACGCGGAACTGAAAAAGAAATCGGGGCTAGGACGACAAGGACTTGGAGTATGAGGAAAAGATGACTTCCTAGCGACACCGAAAACGATAATGGCCAGGACGATAGCGCACAGAAAGAGAACATAGGCAAGTTTGCTAAGTCTTTAAAAAAAGAAAGAATGAGTTGTGGATGGGTATAGGGATTAAAAGAACGTTACTTGATTTGCAAAGGCGTTCCAGACCTCAAACCGAGCCATTTCATCACCGTTTAGTACACTGCCGTACCAAAGGGAACTTTCACAACCTCATCGCCATCCTGCTGGTCTCCACTTTCCTTCTTACCCATAGCCTTCGCAATACCTCCAACTTGAGTACCCATACCAGTAGCGTCTGAACTTTCATCTTCCATGTTGACAACCTGCAACGTACGAAACAAGGTGGGGAAACGTTGCTTCCACATTGGCCATTATCGCTGACAGAGACTGATTAAGAGGCGAGTCTTTACTTACATCTTGTGGTATCACTATAACAAGTCTCAACACGTGTGCTCATTCGGGTTACGGGGAACAAAACTTACTGCCAATCTTCGTGCGTAAATCCCTAAGACCAATCTTTGAAATATCAACACTAGAAGAATAATCAACTTCGATCCCACTTGATGTGATGAATTGAGACAACTGACTCATTGATGGAAATTGAACCTGAAAATTCGACAATTCGTAACAGCGCCAGAGTCAGGGAAGACTTTCCGGCACCTGATAAAGTTAATCAGTCATAAATAATTCTTTAAATTTCTTTGATACCTGTTCTACCCAAAATGCCGATCTTTTCCCCAGCTTTGATACTCAAAGATATGACATGCAAAACATTAGGGAGTCCTGGTCTGTAACTCATAGAGATATCTTTGAGCTCGATAGCTCCCTTGGAGGGCCATTGTGGTGATGGTTTGGTGGTTTCGATCTCATGGGGTGGTTCCTGTTCAATGCGACCATCCTCGCTGCAATTGATAACTGCGGAAGCAATGAACTCAGACACAGGTGGACACAAGAGAATGTAACGTACTTCTTTCGACCCATTTCATGTAGTTCTGCAGTAGATAGTGATTAGAAAAGCGTCATTGAATTATCCAATTAGAATCCTGACTTCGACTTCGGCAGACTGGCGGGTAACGATTGAACAGAGTTGAGTGAGGGTGGCCACCCGAAAGACGTCATAATCTGGACAACAACTCTTTAACGCTCGCAACTTACTTGAATACGACAACATGACACCTATTTGAGCAGGACTGATGCTAGAGACGCCGATGACTGCGAATAAGGCGATCTGTAACAAGAGACATGACTACTTTGCTCCCCTTTACACGAAAAACAGTAGTAGGGAATGAGTAAACATAAATGACGGAGTAAAAACCAGGACACGTACACGGAATGCCCAACCGTGATATCTCCTCAAGCTCTTCCTTTTGAATGAAATGTAAAACATCAGTAGCCATTTAAGTGTACGAAATCGGAAACGCATGTGGAGAACGTCCATGGATCCTAAGATCCTAACATGCGTTTTGTTAATTTAACACTCGTTGAAGCTCGGACATCTTGCTCACCAGCGCATACACGGGTTTATTTAAGTCTTTCGAAAGAGCTTCGGATAAGGATGACCGCTTTTGCTTTGATAGAATGACGCACAATCATACATGCAAAATGACAAGTGCACCACGAGTCCAGTTTCCGTCTCGACAGGTCGTTGCTCCCCATGAATGTTTAACAAATAAGTCACGTTTCGAAGGTTTATGAATCAACTCATAATATCCGTGGTTCTTTCACCGACAAATTTAATGTCAGGAGATGGTTGACTTGTGCTGGTTTCAGCAGTATCTTGGTTCCACACACCAGGTCGCTGCTTTTGAGTATATGCGTTTCGTTAGCTTATAATGAAAAGATTGCGTTACGCACCTGCAACCAGCTACCCTGAGACGGTGTGATTCCCATATTTTATACCAGGAATGGGTAAGACTCATCCAGATACCGGCAAAACCTTTCTGATATATTGACACCGCAAATGGCCCTATGAGAGAAAGATTTTTAGTGTGCAGGGTCTTGGTATCAAATCCGCGACCTCACTTTATACAACTGGTTCACAACTTGACACTGGATAGGAATCATTTCATGACCTTCGAGAAGAACCCCAACCTTTTTCGCGGGACTATGGTTGGAATGCATATCTACAAAGATGATCTCGTAAAACAATTGTAAGCCTTTGACCTTATTGGAAGCGGTTACTTACCTCGACATGATGATGTGACCAGAAGGTCACTGGTCCGACGACAGACCCGACGAACCAGTGAATCTCTCGTGTGAGAGAAACATTGTGACCAGAGGGTCACTGGTCCGGCGACAAACCCGACGGACTAGTGTATGGGAAGCAGTGACCAAAGGGTCACTGGTCCGGCGACATACCCGACGGACTAGTGTTCCTCTGGTGGGACAGAAAAGGTGTGACCAGAGGGTCACTGGTCCGGCGACAAATCCGACGAACTAGTGTTCCTCTTGTCTGAGAGAAAAGGTGTGACCCGAGGGTCACTGGTCCGGCGACAAACCCGACGAACTAGTGTTCCTCTCGTGGGACAGAAAAGGTGTGACCCGAGGGTCACTGGTCCGGCGACAAACCCGACGGACTAGTGTTCCTCTCGTCTGAAAGAAATGGTGTGACCAGAGGGTCACTGGTCCGACGACAGACCCGGCGGACTAGTGTTCCTCTCGTGGGACAGAAATGGTGTGACCAGAGGGTCACTGGTCCGGCGACAGACCCGACGAACTAGTGTTCCTCTTGTCTGAAAGAAATGGTGTGACCAGAGGGTCACTTGTCCGGCGACAAACCCGACGGACCAGTGGTCCTCTCGTGCTACATCATACAGTTAGACAAAACCTTGAGTAAAGTTAAATATCGTTCGTGAGATTGAGATGTATAATCCCCAACAAACTCGATAATCTTGAAAGAAGGGTAAATAAACTACGCTAAGCCCGCCCACAATTGTTCTCTATCTTTATGTCAGCGTTGTCCGCAAAATATCGGCGACTCCTTTCTGCAAATGCTCCCCATCTATTGGCCTCTTTCAATGCATATGCTCTTCCACCCCTGGACAAGCCTCCTCGAGTCGAACGTTTTAACCATGACCTTTTACGATTCTCAAACCAATTCACTTGCCATTCCATCTCTCTCTTAACTAGGATGAGTTCCTCGGCCCATCTTTGCCATCTTGCTTGTGCACGAAGATAGTTTACCTTATAAACTGTAGACGAATCAATACACTTGCTCAAAGACTTGATAAACACCTACTTTGCTTCAGGTCCATGCTATCTCCGACCTCCTCATCAACCGAGACATCCACGGCAGACCAGAACCACGCGAGCTTTCCCTTCCCCTTGCTTCTTCCGCTGACATCCAAGTCCTTTTGTTCTATCCGCTTTTCTTTCCACTTATTGTTGGGGTCCAGACGTGTTAGAGCCTCAACTTGTTTGTGGTATCGGTCACGGACAGCATGTATCTTCACCATCTGTTTGTGCAATGCATCATGACCCCTTTTCTTGTTCGCCTGACTGTCAAAAAGATCCACATCACGCCAACGTAATATCCGTTCGCCGAGTAACAGTCTCAACTCCGTCAAAGTATCCCTGATGATCCCCTCTCTCAACGCAATCTCCATGGGAACCAGCTCTGTCCAGCCTACCAACTCTCTATCACTTTTCGAGAGACTCGAGGGTAGCCACATCACCCATTCCCCAAGATCGCCTACATCCACATCATACTCGTCTTCGAACTCGTAACTTTCCCACAACACCTTCTCCCCTAACACGCTTTGGGGCATCACGTTCATTAAATCTATATCTTCCTTCAAAGACATCTTCTCCTGTGCCACTTCCTTCAACTCGACATGCCTGTCATAAAGACGTTTGCGTTCCCTTGCCAGCCTTGACCTCTGCAATATGCTGATACTATGTTGTTGATCAGCCATCCTCCTTCGTAGGTCGTCTCTGTCAGACGTTATCAGACATCTATTCATTCTCGATATGTTCAAAAAGCGTGCCTCTCCATTTCTATCTCTAGTCCCTCGCACAGAAAACCGGTATCTCCTCCTTCCTCCTGTTTGAGTTTGAGCTCTGCATGAGCCAACTCCCTCGCTACTTCCCCAAACCCTTTACCTAGCGGGGACCGGTCACTGGAGAACCGTTTTAATGCATTCGACAACTCACCATCAACCTGTTCTGAAGCATAGATTCTAAGCTTCTCTCGGTCACGACTCTCTACCGCTTCCTTTCCTTCCTTGTCCCATTCTGTCCTGTCTTCTTCGGATAACCTCTGAGTGATGTCGTAGTATTCTTGGGCCGCTTGCTTCTCGTGTAACTCTGCCCGATGGAACTTGGTCACCAGTGTCTTGTCTGTAGTGCGGTACACGTCACGTCAACAATTACCAGTCGTCGCTTGAATTACTGTGACTGCTTACCACCATTGATCAACTTGCGGAAATTCGAGTCTTGCAACAAATCGTCCAAGAACTCTTGACGATGTGCCTCTGACAAGGCATGGACTGTTCCCTTTGACTTGTTGAGACCCGCCCATAACGTTTCAAGGATTTCTCCATCCTGTCTCCCCGCACCCAGCATCAGATCTAGAGTATACATTGCCCAACAATCCGCCTGGTGAACACCCAGATGAAACTTGCCAATAAAAAAAGCAATTTTCACGTCGGTGGGAAGTTCAAATCCAAATTCCTGCATTCTTGCAGGGAAATGGACGCTGTACTGGCACCCTCTATCATAGATGGCATTAAGGTGACGAATTTTCACATTCTCTGGGACCGTTGCGGAGTTTAACACTTTCTCTACCCAATGACAGATGTTCGCCATGCCAAAATCAAAGATACGGTGCCTGTATAAATTCAGCCTGCTTGAGCCGAACCCGTAATACCCAAATGAGTTTACTCACTGCTCAGCCCTTCTGATGTTCATCGAGGCGTTGGGAAAGAAACAGCCGTGTCGACTACAGGCGATAGAAGCCAGACCGCCCCAGAGTAAATGATCTGTTGGCCTACTCTTCTGTCTGTCATCTTCCGCCTGGTAGCAAGTCATTCTCTGCCCATCAAACTTGTCAACACTAGTTACCAACCTTCAAATACTACTCACCTTTTGAACATGTGTCTTGGTTTTGCCCAAAAACCTCTTGTACTCGTCGTTATCGGTCATAAGCCCTGTCCCTCTTCTCAGCTGTACATCATCCTGTGGGTTACGCGTCTTTTGGCCCTGCAGCTTGAAGTTTCCATCCATTACCAATGAGATCGTGTACATCTCATCAGTGTCCCCATCCTTTCTCTCGAACACATTCACACCGGGCTGTGCGCAGTCGCTACAGAAGTAGGCCAACCCACCAGGTGTATCCATCAGGTCTGGTTCGTGAAATCCACCTCCTTCCAATATGAATGACATATCTCTATAACATCGTTTGACCCGACTCAGTTCAATGTAGCGATTCTGCAAACACGTCAGGTACCATACACGTTTGTGAGCAATATTAATGACTCACGTCTACCCTGTCTTGGTTGTCTGGGTCTGTGAGACGTTCTAACACGCGATAGATGGCGTCCATCGCAGATTCACACTCCGTTTGTTCCAGATGGATTCTGTCCAACAACCGAAAAGTAAAAGCTGTCTGCGGCCGGGACAACGTCGCAGGCATGTAGTCCAAGCACATCAACTGTTGCCAGCGATCGTTATCGGCTTTCATGCAATAACACCATCTAACTTTGTGAGAAAATAGACCGCCAACATCCCCAAAATAGACTGTACTGTCGTCGTTTCCATTGGCAGCCGGACATGCTTCTCCATCGTGACCCATGAACAGGACAAAACCGAGAGCCTTCAATGTCGTTTCCGTGAAGCAATCATTTTTCCATTGCCATAACCGGTGAAAAGGGTGGTGTTGATGAGCCCGGAGACAACACTGGTGACAAAGCAGCCTTCCTCCATGACAATCCAAGCATTTTATTAGATCCGACCCGACCAATGTACAAGATGCGCAAGACACTTGGGCAGTGCGGCGCGGAGCATATCGTTCCACAAGCACCTCCAGCATAGCATCCCGATTAGCCTCATATTGTCTCATGTAATCGTTTTGGGTGACATGCGCAAACTGGCAGCGGTGTAAGTAAATCGCAAACTAAAGAATGATAAGGCAAGACTCACGAAATCACCTTGTTTCCGCATCTGCACCCCGAGACTAGACTCCATAACCTCGACATCTATGTCATCTTTTTCCTCCAGAGCGCTTTCGCTCTCATCCTCCCTCGGACGTTTAACGCCTCGCTGTCGCACCTTGAGAAAATCATTGACTGAACTAGTCGAAACACTGGGACTTGATAGCCTCATTGGCGACTGTTCAAAGATATCCTCAGCTCCTCTAACAGAGGACACACTCTTGGCGGTTCGAAGTCGATGGTTCTTCAAGGTGAAATCACTGAGATCAACACGCACTACATTATCTCGTGCATCTAATATATCGACTGCTCCTTTGACGGGTGAATGGCTCCTATTGTTATCCAGCAACGACTCGGCACCTTTGACAGACCCGTCCATTTTCCGGCTCGATGAACTTCATACCATTGAATATCGCGTAGCCGGTGTGGTGTTCAGGCGTCCTTCAAAGCCGGTCTAACCACCGGTGGATAAATGTTCTTCGTTTTAGGATCTGAGGTTAAATATCAACACAATTCCTCCACATCTAAGCAAAAGAAACTACACCACTTTGAAATTCCTACGACGTCAATGTCAGCAGAGCGACTGTGGGAATCGGCTGTAGTAACCCGGTCGCGTCGAAACAGAGACATCAAGACGGACCTGTCACGTGAGGTCTCCATCATTGGTAGTAGGTTGTAGGTTACACGGGTAACGCATCCAGGATGCGCGGAACCATTCAGGTTCACTCGGTGACGCCAGCTGGTGTTAGCCAGACGTGAGTTTCTGAGAAAATGGATTTGATAGTCTTGAGAAAGGTACACAGAATGCTAAGTTGACTAGAAAGAATAAAAACAAAAAGGCAGATGGCCAAGCTACTTCATGTAAAACACTATATACAAATCATGATCCCTCAAAATCGCGACATGATTTGGGGACTGAAATCAAAATCATGCATTTGCCAAACCCCAAGTGGCCCCGAAGTTCCCATAGTCAATGTAGATTCACAAGGAGTAAGATCCACAGAAACACGCCTCCCACATTGTTTGGTGGGACCAATCTGGCTATCCGCATGGCTTTCAAGTGACCCTCTACATTGCCAGACCAGTTGCTTCCCTCCATTTGATATGGAAACCTCGCATCTCGGAAAACTTTTGACAGAGCTGCAGCTTCCACAAAAGGCTGGGCTGTCCACACCGAAAGGCCTAGAACTTGAGTGGGACCAAATGTAACGAACAGCGCGAACTGCTTTTTTGCGCGTCGCGTCATGAGAAAGCACCAAACGCAGGATATGCGTGTGTCGACCCAGTGTCGTATCCTCGTTCAAGACATGCATCACTGCCGCCTCCATGTCTAGGCCCAAGAAAACAACACGTTCGACATAGTTGGCCGCAAATTGAGCGATTTTTCGAACCTGCAAATTGGGTGTTGGGAAACAAAAAATGGTCTTGAATCCCGCACTGGGAAAAAAACAGGAACTTTAGGATGTTGGATAATAGATATAGCAGGAAAATGATCGTACTTCAATACACAACTTTTCAAATATGCGTATCCGTCCTCCATGTAAGGCTTATAACCGCACACGGTCAAGAAAAGAAAGCTGTTCCGATTGTCAAGCCACCTCATGATGTTCGGAGGGATCAACTTTGGCAAAACCTGTGGATGGTAATGCCATGTAAACCAATGCCCCATAGAATAACACCGAGTAACCAACCACACTGAGGCGTTCAGCTCCTTGTCCTCCAGCAGTGAAATGAATGTCGCCACTCTCGGGATCCGAGTGAGTGACAAGGAAGAAGATCACTTCCGTCACCCCAAATCTGGGAACCGAGATTTAGTGAGAGTACTGATTGTATGACGGACGATTCACCTTTCAAAAGCGTTGATCAGTTCCGTCATCCGTTGCGCATGTTTGACATCAGATTCACTCGGAAGCAAATCAAAGGTGACCTTGCTATGGATGATTGGTCTTGCCGTAGCAGCCTCATTCCAAGGTATTTCGGGTGCCTGCAAGTTGTTTTCGAGAACCTTGTCAACAGACACCATTCCAGAGCTGTAGCCAGCTAACATGAACTTGGTGATCTCGAAAGGCGCCGAGAACTCCTCGGTACTACCAGCGACTTGCAGCAGGACTATTGCTAGAGAGGGCATACGTAGAGGTTTGAACCATTGTGTTTCGCCGCGATTCTTGATCTTGGCTACAATCTCGGCTTGAGCTTCACCAAGTTCATTCCTAAACGCCTGTAATGTATCTAATGAGTAGAGTGCCAGTGACTAACGAGACCCATTGAACACATACATAGTAATGAAACTTGTTCGAGACCTTGCTGTTCGTCGCATGATCGTTGGTTGTGCATGAAAGACACAAAAAATTGAGGGTGTCGGGAATCTTGCCATTGTTCAGATGCGAATCGTTTAGCTCCATGCAGGCGTTCGATCCTATACCTCCATAACAAACGACGTTGTGACATCTTTCACACTTGACCTTGGGCCAAACGGTGTCATCTTTGCAACCTGCACACCACTGCCACAACCATTAGAAAATTGGTGACTCGGAAGGATTGAGATCATACTTACTCTAGTCCCGGGAGCAACTTTGGCAAAGTGCGTCTCATAGGTAGCTAAATCATGGACGTCTTTCGTTCGACTCTACCAGATCGTTATGTCAGAGTTTCGTCAGCCGCGAACAAACTTTGCCTCACCCTTTTCGCCTGCGACGGAGTGTCCTCATCCCCGTGAGATCCTTGTCCAGCCAACGAGGGGGTGTCCTCATCCCTGTGAGATCCTTGCCCAACCTACAACAAACAGACTAAAAAAGAGATTGTCGCGTTAGAACACCGACCACCCACTTCTTTTCTCTTGGAAGCTGCCGGCACATTGACGTCGTCTAACCCCGCGTGACTGATGCCACTTCCAATGTTAGCCCTCGGTGCAGGCCCTCCGGTACTTTTTCTGGCACTTTGCTTGTTCGCTGCCGTACGTTTTCCCGAAGTTTGCTTTCGCGTACTGGTCCTCGTCTTCGGTGCCATGACTGTAGTAGTATATCGAAACAGTTCAACAAGTCGCGCTGACAGCATTTAACATTTTCACGGTCACGTGACTGATCGTTAGTTACATGACGCGTCGGAGCTCTAGACTAGGTACCTGTTCCTACATGTCACAAGTACTCTAGGCCCAAAATCAATACATACTAGGTAAGAGAAAAAAGTGACAGGGATACTTAGAGGAGGTGCACTTTCCTCTAAGCATCTCTGTTACTAGTAGGAATAGCGGGATTAATAGAACTACGTATGTATGTGAATACTATATGAAAAAACCCTTACGTATGTCATTACTGTCTGTACCTAAAAAAAAAAACTGTTGAGTTTTGACTCGATCAACCAAAAATAGAACATCCCTTGACGAATGAAGCTAGGAATTTGAGTATTGACAATGGTTATATCTATTGAGCCAATCATCTTCAGCACATAGTTCGTCACGGACTTGACAAGACACACCCAACCTAAAACCTAAGAGCATCGAATGCGCCGAGAAAAGCTCAGGCTCGGATACCAGTTGTCGGAGAAATTGTCCTGAGACATTATGTCAACGAGCATGTATTTCGGTCCCGGTCATCCAGCAGATGAACCAGGTAAGTCCCCCTGTTAGCAGCCCAGCATGCCCAACGAGCACGCAATGATTTCCCGGTCGTCCAGCAGACGAGCAAGGATGTCCCCCAGTTCCTAGCATGCCCAACGAGCACGCATTGATCTCCCAGACATCCAGCAGATGAGACAAGGATGTTCTCCAGCTCGATGCATGCCCAACAAGCACGCAATGATTTCCCAGTCGTCCAGCAGACGAGCAAGGATGTCCCCCAGTTCCTAGCATGCCCAACGAGCACGCATTGATCTCCCAGTCGTCCAGCAGACGAGACAAGGATGTTCTCCAGCTCGGTGCATGCCCAACGAGCACGCAATGATTTCCCGGTCGTCCAGCAGACGAGCAAGGATGTCCCCCAGTTCCTAGCATGCCCAACGAGCACGCATTGATCTCCCAGTCGTCCAGCAGACGAGACAAGGATGTTCTCCAGCTCGGTGCATGCCCAACGAGCACGCAATGATTTCCCGGTCGTCCAGCAGACGAGCAAGGATGTCCCCCAGTTCCTAGCATGTCCAACGAACACGCATTGATCTCCCAGTCGTCCAGCAGACGAGACAAGGATGTTCTCCACGATGCATGCCCAACGAGCATGCAATGATTTCCCGGTCGTCCAGCAGACGAGCAAGGATGTCCCCCAGTTCCTAGCATGCCCAACGAACACGCATTGATCTTGCACGCCCATCTCAGAGTCGTCCAGCAGACGAGACGAGATCTTCTCCGGTTGCCGACAAAGCATGCCCAACGAACACACGTGTAAAGAACCCAACCATCCATCAGACGGGACAGTGACCCAAGGACCGAATAGATTACATGTACCGAATTAGCCCGTTTACAGACAGTCCAAATAACCGTTCCAGGCTTGCCGTTATTGGCAAGAGGGCCAAGAGGTCATACTTAGTGGCACAGAGACCAGAAGGAACGCGCATTATAAAACCTTCTGTCAATGATTCACTGAAGTATGGAGAGACTAACGTCAGTAGTGCGATTGGAATATTGTATGAGACAGCGGTCACAAATGTGTCAGCTGCCAGTTCTTAGTTATCAACTCGTATCAGGAATAAAATAGACAAAGTAAAACAAGACTTAGCAAAGGGTTAATCTTCGAACAGCTCGGGTGGTCTGAGGGTGAGGTGGACATGGGATTGTACGACAGACTATTTTGCAGGTGAATAGAGTTAGAATCTAAGCAGTAGAGGAGTATCAGTCATAAGATAGAGAGAGAGAAAAAACACAACGCAGCAGTGACGGGTATTGGTAGTATGAAGGAAACCGTTGACTGTTGAGTCTTTCGTTGATTAGGCTCAACAGAGTCTCACGGTCACGCACTGACGCGTCTGATACTGACGGTTGACCAAACGCGAGACCTGGTATTTCATAATACTACGTACGTTTTTAGCTAATCACCGGTGTAAGGACGATGAGTGTCTATTATGTACTGAAAGTAAGAGTTCTAGCTGTTGGGACCCTATAGGAAGGTTCTTTCTTCCCTCCGACCCGAGGGATCAGAACCATCCCCTACAATCATTTGATCCACACAAACAAGGCCTAGTCATCGCGTCTTTGTCCGAAAGCACGGTCTGAGGGTGATAGTCCAGAGTAAGCTCGACATCCGCATCAATATCAACTCTAGCTACAACGGCAATTTGATGCTGCGTGGGCTGGGAGGCATTAGCAGTGTAAGCTACTATCTGACCAAACTTTGTCTCACCTTTAAGAGTGGATCCCAAGACACTGCATAAGTGTCCAGATTGGGATTGCATGAATGACTATTCCGAGAAGCATTAGTAGTGTACTGAGGATCCTACACTAAAAGCACACACTTGAGGAAACGTGTCCAGTTACCTGTAGCATGACATACAAGCGTTAGTCTAAAACAAAGGTAGATAATCGGTGACGGACCCTTTTGGGTACAGTCCATTGTGAACTGCTCGTAACCTCTCTGGACAGTGTCGAGATCCCACAAATATGTGGAGTCTTTAAGACGTTCAGCTGTGCGTCTCGGTCTAAAATGGGTTAGCGACTGGCGAAACGCAGAGAAATCCTAACTATACTAACAACAAACGTCTAATACAGTGCGGGTGAGAACCTTTTTTATGTTACGAGCAGAGATAAAGCGTTAGGGGCACATACCCGGTAACAACACCTAGTACCGCACCCTTGGAAATGGGTACTGGAGACCGAACACCCCAGCTTCGCTCAGTAGTCTTGAAGATTTCCATAGGTATATTTCTAGGCTTCTGCGCGACCGAGTTAATGCAAGAGTTTGGATCACAAGCGCACTCCTGTCATTATCAAGTTCAAAAGGGTGAAGTACGCATGAACAGGGCCTTACAGACCTGATGACACTCTAAAACTATACCCCCACGAGGGACTTCAAACGTGAAACGTCCCTCGTAGCTGTATGCGCGTAGACGTTGAAGGCGGCCATTCAACCACACACCATGAGTATAACAAGGGCAGACTCGACTGCAGCTACGGCCGTTTGCATGAGGGCCGCAAGAAGACCTCATCATATCAGTATGATGTCGTGAACTGACTCTTCTAGGGTGCTCATGAGTATCTGTCTGTGGACCCAATAGTAATGATAGACATACCGATTCTGGTTGGTTTCCACATACTGAAAGCCCGCCGACACAGGCGCCAACGTATCGACCTCATTGACGATTGAGAGAGGTGCGGCGTTCGCAGCACTGACTACCAATGCCCAATCTGTCGCAAGATCAGCAATTGCCTGCCGGGCCAATGATAGCCTGGTTCTGGGGATAGTATCCATGAAAGCCAACTGCAGGTCTGTACGGGATATAAGTACGCACGGCGATACAGAACGTTGCTCTGATTTCCTTACTGATATTGGCTATGAGATACTCCCAGTCTCCAAGACTTTGTTCCATGTGTTTGCGAGATGCTATCTGAGCGAGATGCTATCTGAGCGGTCGGATGTTTCAGGACCTGAAAAATCAGGGTAGGGATACTAGCAGCTAAACACCATGTGGTTTCTATAACTTTGGAAGATAGTAGGACCACCATTGTTCATCCGATATTTTGAATTTGTCTGAACCACGAGGGATGAGATCTTGTGATGGTAGTGCGAGATATACGGACAGACCAATTTTTCTGAATTACGAGGGATTGGGTATGCGAGATATAAGGGATAGACAGTGCCGGAGCAGAAATAGGAAATAAGATTTTAAGGAAGGACGAGTTAACTATTCAAAACGTGTTTTTATGTAGGGAACGTATTGCATCAACCTATGGCAGACATAGAGATTATTTGTATTTGTGCGTAGGGAAACTATTGCCTGAGGCGTATGGAGCCATTGCAGACTGGAATGAAGGAAGTCCAAGTAATTGGAGCCCAGTCTTCCTTCAAGGCACCGGTGTCGATGCAATGCTTTTGCACAATTGCCGAAAGGCGGGATTTCGGGGTGAGACCCCATTTGGACAGCTCTGTGGCGTGGTCCAGGAGTCGGAAACGGTCGCCTCTGAGGTCGAGAACCAGTTCAAAGGGTTCATATTCCTGTTTGATGGGGTCAGTGAGGTGCTATCGCATGTCAAAGAATAACACAAATGCATACCTTGAGGCTGAGGGACACAGGGACTTTGGTAGTCTCCTCTTCGACATCGGATATGTTGATAGAATCAATGATATTGGTCTTTGTCTCGGTTTTTTGAATTGGGAAGTCAAACAAGGTCGGGGAAGAGCGAGGCCCGTCGTTGAAGAAAGGATGGTCACGAAGGTTGGAAATGGTGTCCGATCTACCGCCGCGAGAAGGTGTAAGGGAGCGTGCGCGGGGAAGACGTTCTCTCATACTCCAGGTTTGGAGTTCGGGGCGGTAGACACGAGTGGCAGAGGAGGGTGGTGGACTGCGAGACCTGCCACGTCGGGTTGAACCATCGGGAGAGGGCCAACGAGAGTTCTGCTTTCGGGGGGCCGCGCCGAGAGACCAGCGTTTGAAACGGCCGTCCTGGGTCTGAGGACGTTTCTTATCCTCTGCACTGGCAGTGGGACCTGGAGTGATGTGACGCCACGGCGATCCGAGATAGTTCCAGTTTTCAGCCAGCTTGAAACGATAGTTGGCGTTGGACGGTCTGAAAAGAAGAGACATTTAGAAAAGGCACGTCACATGCACGACAAACTACACTCACCTATCCTGTCCCGCAGCCAAAAGCACCCACCGCGGCAGGGTGCGCTCTCGACCATCAGTGAACAGAGAGTTTCTAAATGTCAACAGGCACTGGACCATAGAATCCCTGAGTACTTTCCTCTGCCAATTTCGTTCCGGTGGGTCAGCGAGCCACAGACGGCAAGAGACGAAATAGATGCCTGCGGCATTCTCTTGCGGTTCCCGCAGCTGAAGAAAGTAGGTTCTGAAAGGGGCACACTCTCAAAGCATAGTATGACTACTTACGATACAGTAGAGACGTCCAAAATTTTGAGGATCATGGTCGGGGAGGTGAGCCAGCTCCATCAAAACCGTGTTGGTGGATCGCGGAGTTGCAGGTAACTTGTTGTTGTGAACAAGGGACATGATCGTCTCCACCATGAGGATGTTGAGTGCCTGTGTCATGTCCGCCTTGGTGCCACCGAAATGTTCGGCGACGAGGCCATATCTTCGGGTGTAAGAGGAGTCCCTCATGGGGGTTGGCTGGTACAGGAGTAACAATGGGTAAAGAATCGACTAGCTTATATCTAGTGAAAACGGGAGACGATGAAAAAATTGGGCGTAGACGACGGCCGAGGTGTCCGTCAGATTACGATCTGGTGGGAACCGGCTGCAGATAGGATGTAACAGGGGGAGATTCCGTCGGAACATACACCTTCAAGCAGATGGCTCCAGTGGCTGATTGGTACATATGTCCTCAAATTCGCCTGCTCGGTTATCAGCACATCTCCAATGGCACTAATTTTTTTTGTTTCGTCGGCTGGAACTAGAAGGAGAAAGGGCAAGGACACCACACGATTTTTTTCATCGGCGGAAACTGGAATAAAAAAAGGGTTCTACTCTGAGATCATCTATGCAACGTATTCTAATGCCCGACAGGGATGTTTGATTCAACATTGTGGCTGAGGCCAGCTTGGGGGGGTAAACGACCACGCCTTTTAAGCAGATATTCAGTCATTGAACAATGCAGACAAAAAAAATGACTTACTTGGAAAGCTTCTTCCCCAATTCGGTGACACCATTGATGCAAAGCAGCAGTTCTTGAGGTGGCGCGGGAAGGGGAGATTGAGTTGAGAGATATCGCCCCCATATACTCATAGCCCAGAGCAGGTGGGGCATTCTACCGTGTAGCTGGAGCCAGCTCACAGTCGAAGTCGTGCTGTCCGTATCCTTTTCTGAAAACAGACGGGATTGGACTTTGACAAATTCGACGACAGGCAACACCAGAGTGAGATCGCGAAGCAGGGCAGCATCAACTGGAAAGAGTGAATCCGCCTTCTCGGAAACGTACTCATGAAAACGCTGGGCCCACTGGTGTATGAGTACAGGGACATCGGACTCAAGATCAACAGAAGGGCAGAAGATAGGAAGACGTCCCAGAGGAAGGACTGTATGGTAGGCCCAAGCAATGCTTTGAGCCATCTTCTTCCATGGAGTCTTCAGTTTCGGGAGCAGTGAGGAGTGAATGTCGGCAGCACCATAGGAGTCGAGAGAAACTAGGAAGGTAGGGGTGTCGAGATATTCAAAGCCCAGAGTGATCATTGCAGATCCTTTGGGGATGGGTCCCTGCTGAGTCAAGGTATTCGGTGCATTGAAGTTGTCGGAAACTGTGGGGTGGCTTAGTTGCCGGACTCTTTTGTGCCTCGTAGTGGATGTTGTGGCTTCTTGAGTTCCTCCTTGGGTAGAGGTTGCGCTTCTCTTTTTTCCACGTTGGTTGATATCTGTGCCAAGAGCATGAACCCGGGGTCTACCACGCTTGTTGGCACGCTTGCCGTTCACGGTCTGGTCCACTGGAGGGCTGGTGGGAACGGGCGTGACCACCGCAGCATGAGACACTGGAGAGGCATCTACGTAGACGGGGATTTCAGGGGGACGAGTGACAGACACTTGAGTCGGTTCAGGTACTACAGAAGCCAGAGGTAGCTGTTGAAGAGAGGTGTGTTCAGGAGTACTGTTCGCGGTGTTGTTTGGAGAGTGTGAGTCGACATCGACGGGTGTGGGAGAGACTGTGCCTTTGCCAGTGGGACTGCCGGAGGTCACAGGTGCGGCGGTCACAGGTGTAGTAGAGGAAGACAGTTGTGGGTCGATAACATCGTCATCGAACGAAATGGCACCTTTCAAGGCATGATCGATTGTCTCAGTCTGAGACTGGAGAGCACTACCGCTTGAAGCTTGGGGGGGATCATAGTAGTCAAGAGGTTCTTCATCTTCATCTTCATCAACTTCCTCAATGACTACAGGAGGGAGGGCAGCGTTAGGGTCAAGCACGAATTCCACGCTGAGTTTTCCGGTAGATTGTCGGGCGAGAATGTGGTCATACCAATCGATGATGGGTTGTTTTTTCATGTATGTCATATGGGCGACAGTAACATGTTCTGGAACGGAGTCGGCGGTAAGGACAGTGCCGCGTTGCTGGCCAATTTTTGTCCATGGCATGGAAGACTTTTTATGATAGGGATGTCCCGTCTGATATGCTGTGGACCGTAAAAGGTGTGAGACAAAGTCAAGCTATATTTAATGGAAGAACTTGACCTGCTACTTCCGTGACGAATTTTTGAAGATTCGTCGACAACTTCGCAACTGACTCATCGCCCTTCCGGGGCGGAAGTACAGGGAGACTTGTGGTCGTTACATTGGAGACGGTTTGAGAGCGGAGGATATCGGGGGCTGTTTGACATTAGCATGACGAGCCAATAGTATATCATGGCCTAAGCTTACCAGATCCATAATACTCTCGGAGGATGTCCTTTACCCCAGTAAGCATAGTATCTCTCAAAGAAGGGAGCTCGGGGCATTTGAGCTGGAAGTCCTTGGTCGTCAGAAACAAGACCTTTGGATGATGCATCCCGTCTGGAGTGATCTCCTCCCAAAAGAGAACGGTGGCCTGCTGGATTTGGTATCGCTGATGAATGTGCTCAATCCCTTGCTTCGCGGCGTCAACGCCTTTGTGGACACGAGAGCTAGTATAAACCTATCAGTGATCAACAAAAAGTGGTTGCGGTGTGTTTGACTTACTGATCGAGCTTAGTGCTTGGCGTGATATTTGTCCCTATAGCTTTCCCGGTGGCAATTGCTCGGTTCCATGTATCAGCAACCTGTTGGGCAAAGGCGATTTCGTTTTCATGGTTTTCTGCAAGTACCTTTTTGGCGTAGTTGACGGGGCCCAGATTGTTGGCAGTAATGGGTGCGTTGGATTTGAGACGCTCGTATTCGGCTTCATACATGTGGGCCAGCACCCACTGCGCATTCCATTGCTTGAAAGACGGAGGGTGCCTGAGTGCGTCGGGAATCTGGGGGGCAACCTGTTCGAGGCCCCTGTCGAGAACAGCTGTGATTGACTAGAGAACTTTCAGTCTGGTTACCAGAGATTTACAGCTTGGAACTTACGTCTGAGATATCAGGGGAGTCCAACGTCGGGAAACTTTGGCTTAGTTGGGGGTTTTTGGTTCGGACGCTTGCGATATGAGCCATGGCGGCATCAATGACTCGTTGCTTGTTTTCAGACCCTCCCGGAGCCTTGGTCTGTTTCCATTGGTCGAGGAGGGCAGGCTGACATAAGATCGTTTGCAAAAGGCCATCGAGGGTAAGGCTGAAAGACATGGTATGGGGAAGAATAACCGGGCAAAAGTGGGAAGCGTTAACGAACAACGAACGAGCGCGTTGAATGAAAAGTCTGTCCTTGAAGCTGGGTCGTTGACCCAATTTCAATTTCGATAGTGTTTTGACGGGTAAAGTGTACCAGCGTCAAATTTCAATTACTACCCGTACACTACCCGGAAAAGCGCTCTAAACTGAGCATAGGCCTCTTCCTGAATGCGATCAAGCGGATGGATCCTAAGCGAAATTTCGCTTGTCCGGCAAACAGCTCATCTAGGAGTATTTTCGTGTCCTGACTCTGCTATCCTACATTCCTGCAATAAGTCATTGTTATCGATGTCAGGTACTGCAGCCGAACACATACAACATGTGAACTCGCCCCACGCGTCGTTCAATTTCGAAAAAAACTCATTTTGGGGTTCGGTGTCTGAGCGAACCTACAGTTAGGCACGCTTGTGGTTTGTCTCCCCAGTCATTTCAGATGGATAGAGAAACGATTTGTGAAGCACTTCAAGAAATCGATCGTAATCTGCACATACAGCTGCAGTCAGGATCCCCCTACTCAAGAGAATGGGCTGCAGAAGTTGGAGACGTGCTGGGAAAGATGATGGAAGCTGTGAATGCGGCACAGAATCAGGACACTCCGTACCCTGTAGGGAACGAAGAACAAGCCCAAGATAGGCAGGAACCAGAGAGTATGGAGAGCTTTGGAATCGAAGGGGAGCAGGGCCCCCTCGGGGAGTTTCAGGATGTAAGAGACACAGTGTTGGTCCATATGGATTGCATACTGATACTGCTGTTAGGATGACTATGATTCAATGCCAGCGACGGGAAGTGATAAGGAGGTGCGAGAGAGAGTCTGTGATTTGATTGCAGAGATGGAAGAGCGCGGAAGAGTAGGCCCCAAAGAGCTGTTCAAGTATCTCTCAAACGATGACGGAACTAGGAGAGAGAAAGAGGACAGGGCTCTAGGGATGTTGCTTAGAAGGTTCCGATTGGAAGACAGGAAAACTTGGGTGTGTGACATCTTGTGTTCACCTATAATAATATGTTCCCCGCTGGCTTGGTGCTGATGCATGACCGACGTATAGCAAGCAGTGTTGCGCAAATACAGCGACAGCGACAGCGATTACACCTGGCCCACGTTAAGTCAAGAGGTGCGAGAAAGCATACGCGTCGATGACATTGATAATCGAATAGTAAGGGTACATGGGGTGAGGGGCTAACGAACTATTTCCTCGTTCCCATCCTGACCACACTCCATTTCGAGTAGGCGTTGTCAAAAGATGAGGATGGGGATATTGTGAATGAGATGGTCCAACACATCATAGCAACGTCGGGGCTGATAAAATTTGCCTGTGACTATGATGCAGTCACCCGAGGCAAAGGTGGGAGACGGCGAAAGCAACTAATCACGAAAACGATGTTCCAGTTGGATCCCCGCTATCGGGATTTTTTTGAAGGACTTAGTGTGCAAGAGGAAGGTCAAAGAATGACGGAGCTGGAGGAAGAGTTCAAAAGATTTCGAAAAGAGCTTGAGCAGGTAACGCGTGGTCGTAACAAACTGTTGGAAGTTTACGAGTCCGTAAGTGAAACATACAATATGATGTTGTGTGACAACTGACTTTTCCGGAAAGTATGGAATGGGCGTTTTCCTGGATCCATTCTGGAGAATAGACAACGTCTTACGGACACGTAGGACTGCACACTTCTCGCGCATTCTGGCAGAGCTGCCAAAGCATATCCCACGGCACCAGTACGACGCAAGTTTGTCGGGACTGACCGAGGATCAGGAGAACGCATTCCATATCATTGTTTGGGTCCTGGCAGAAAGAGCACCAAATTTCGTTTCAGCTTTCGTGAGGTTGGTGAACCGTCATCCCTGCAACATCATTCGACAAAGAGATAATTTAGAAGAAGGAGAGATAGGCTATTTAGAACCTGTAGAGTACGAGTTACTGTATTCGGATGACGAAGACGAAGAATAGGAGGATCCTTATCAGGTGTCATGTATGATATATGAGCCGACTTGTAGACTATGCTCAACGCAAGATTCTGGTACAAGGTAGGTATAATACTCATCGACTAGCTTTCCTGTGTGCTGAGTACATAAAATATAACGAAAATGACATGAGTAGAGTACAATAGATATCGATCTACTAACAGTGTGGTGGGTGTTACTGATTGTCACTATTTCTTTCGAGGGGGTTTAGGCTTCACCGCTGCGTCCCTGGCTATCCTCATGACGGTACTCCACCTCTTTTCGTTAGGATCATCCGTGATTCTAGCAAGATGTTCGGGAGCGATTTCTATCCACTCATCAACGAGTGACTCATCGGTCTGCCCCCAATTGTTGAAGGTTTTCGCAGTAAAAACAGCTTTTCCTTCAGGAGTATACTTGTTAGTAATGGGTCTGATGTATTTGCCGATGTGCTCCCCACTGATTACTAGCATAGCCTTTCGAGTTCTGGTGGGATTGATTTTGTCCTGACAAGGCAATATGTCGTCCGGTTGGACAAATACGTGTTCACGTCCAGTCCACACTAAGACCTTCCGTGCCGACAGATGAGGTTGCACCTCAAGGCCCTTTCGGAGGGTGTACTCATCGGTTCCTTCTTCCCGAGACCGGTAGGTAGCCAAGAACTTCTTGCCATCCAGTTCTGGAAGGAGAGGCCAAACATAAGGCATGGAGGCAGACGGGTTCCACGCATCGGCATCTGTTATCACATCTTCATCTGTGACTGTTGGCGTGGAAGCTCGGGGCTGAGGGGTGGAGGGTGGAGAGGCTGGTAAAAGAGCCCTGAGCCTGATTGGATCAATTGCGGACACCCGGAAACGAGGCTCAAAATATCTCTGTCGACCACGCAGGGGATAAGCTTCATTAAGTCCAAGACCTGATCTGACATGACCTTTAAGCGGTAGACTTGTAGGGAAAGGCCACAGACATACCTCAGATCTCTCAGAGAACTGTAGTCGATAGGTACAAGGGGATTGGCCCCACTACTTGCTGACCATCTCTGAAGTTCGACTATTACCATCACTCCACTACGGCTTTTATGACGAGGTTGGCGTTCCACGTTCTTGACAAAACCCTTCCCCTTCCACTCACCCCCGATGATGAGCACTTCTACATGTTGCCATGGGACTGGTGGTGTTCCAATCGTATATTGGTGGCTAACGGTGGAACCTACTGCATCTGGTCCATACGAAAAGTTAGGCGCTAATTGGAGGTCCCAGTCGGATTGACGGAAAGCCTGTTGTGAAGTAGACAAGGGGTGGGCGTGTCTCAGAGGTCGGCTGCTTCTGTAAACAAGGAACTGGGTGAGATTTATAAGTGAGATGGGGTGGATAACTTACATTGTATGCACTACGTGGTCATGCTTGACTTTGACCGTTTGAAGGAGCTGGGGTATGTACACATCAACGACAGTGAAGGGTTTGGGGGGATGAACATCAACAACTGTCCCTGTGTAATTTAGATACATTCCTTCTTTGATGGTGACGTGCTCATCAATCCAAGGTACAGCAGCTTTGAGGTGTATCTGCGTAACTCGACACATATTGACGTGGACGGACAGATTCTAGATATTGGTAAGGTCAAATGAGAACAAATGGTATTTCGAGAAAAAAAATATGCACCGTGATTGGGTTTCTGCCCACCACAAGATCGACGTTATCACCGACAGTGTCATGAACCAGGCCGGATTTTCCAGTGTGAGCCCCGCCAACAATTTCCACGAAGTCCCCAATTCGGATGGCTTTGCGCAAGTTCCGTATGTCCTGCCAAAGTGCCGCTCCTTCGTCAAACTCCACCTGACATCTATGTCGTTCAACACATGTGATCTCCCCATTCTTCTGGTAGGTTTTCCTGTTGCGTGTGGACTTGTTTTCCCAGTCCTCGCCTGCCAGAGGCTCCGGGCAGTGGACTCTAACGCGTTCTCCGCAGCAAAAGACCCAAGTCTGGGGCGTAGGCATCGGGTGTTGGTGATAGCGAAGATGTCCGCTTTGTGCGAAGAAGAGCCGAGTTGCTCGGTCAGGCTCAACATCTGTATATGTGACCGAGGAATAATCAACTATAACCTCGATTAAACCATGGTCGAAGAGGTGTCCCTGGTATTGGTATCGATGATCACCCAAAGCGATGGTGTCACTACTGGAAAAGTTGTTGGGGTTGAAAAGGGCCTGTGGGTTGCGCGTTTTACGTGTTCTACCTATACGAAGACGCGGCACAAGCAGAATCTTAAGTCTTCTTGCCCCTGCTGCACTTTCACGGGAAAGGACCAAGCCAACATCGTGTCTATACATTCCCTTGGTCACCCGTATCCAAGTGAAGGGCTCTATAGAAGGGCAGGAGGAAGACAACAATTGCCCTACTTCAGCCTGGTCAACAACCTCAAGCGTAACATCGCCAGTAGAGGAGTGGACGACATCAACTCGCTGGCGCAACCATTGTCGAAAGTCTTGGTCAATTCTGGCCTCCACGTATATCGAACCAAGAACGCTGGGCACGGTGAAGGCTGAATACACATGGGAATTGGACCACTGCTGTACAGGATATATGGTGCGTGAAGTCTGGTCTCCGTGCTTCGACAGGGCTTGGTCTGGGATGCTTGGTAAGGAGGAATGCGGAGAGTGATTGGAAGGTTGAGAACGAAGAGGCGGACCCGGCTGGGATGAAGAGGAATCGGGTTTGGAAGAGCTGAGATGTTTGTCGATCTCGGCGAGTATGGTGGGGGTGTCTTCGTCATCCTCCTGGTCGTTGATTCTTCGGAGGATGTCCTGCCATTGTGAGTGATTGTATTGGTCGCCATAGACGTTTTGCAGCTCTGTTTCTGTTTCAGGAAGGGTTCTGAGAGATCCCAAAGCGAAACGCTGGACCACTTCCCAGCCTCGAGCTTCTTGAGATGGGTCTGGTAAAGAAGGAGGAGTCGGTGATCGAAGCAGGGTTAAAGACATTGGTCTGTCAGGCCCTTCGGGCTGGCCTGGCGAAACGAAACATCGTGCAATTTCCATCACCAATGTCGTCTCGTGCCCGCGCTGATGTGGCGTGGTGAGCGAGGGGAACGTTAAAGGAGGAGGCAATGAATAATAACTGTTACCTTGCACTTGAGGCGATAGATGTTACTGGGCCCTGGTAAGCCTTGTAAACATATACGCAAGTCTTGATTAGAAACTTCATTGTCCGCATCCAGAGGTATGTGGGCGAGAGAGGCGCGATGTTGGACATATCGTTCCTCGAGGTGTTCTGCAAGAGTATGGAGTTCCCGAAGATGTGGGTTTTCATTGGTGTCCATCGGTGATCCTTCGTCTGCGTGAGGCTTATTAGAAGATACAGACCGACCGGTGTGTATGTCTTTGTCTTGCCAGTATTCTGGAAAGGAGGGAAAGGGGGTGGTCAGTGAGGGCGAAAGACACAGAACCCATTATACGCACCCGGGTCATTCCACTCAGCAAAATTGTCTAGCTCGTCATTCGAATCTTCATGATCCGTCTCCTCGTCCTCTTCCTCTTCATCGTCGACTTCGGCTTCTTCAAGAATGAACCTGGACTTTTTGCGAGACATGCCCTGAAGATGGTCCTTTAGTATATAGAACCAAGGGAAGTTGAATTCAAGATTTTTTGAGGCCACCGCCTTATCAAATTGATTCTTTTCAGGCTTCAAAGCTTCGTGCCTTGACTTTCATTTATCTCATGGTTCTCAACATGCATCGTCTCGTATAACTTCATTGTATTGTAGAGGTACTTGTAACTAAAAGCCTTACCTCCAGTGTGAGACTTACGGCGAGATAGATAGAAGTTGCTAAAAAGGAACAGGGAACCTTACATAATAGAAATATGCACAGTCCGGTACACTCGATGGTGAAGAGAGACATAGTGAGAGACCTGTCACGGGGTCGTCATGACGGGTCACTGCCATCGGACAAGGAGCTCGGTTCAGTCTGAGCCAGAGCCGTGGGTGCACCGAGTCCACGGAGAGGTCACGGTGCCATTTGAGCGCGTCTTGGTCATGTGACTGCGTTGATTGGACAAGTCGCGTCCGAGTCACCTGTGGCAATGTTAAGTAGTTGACTTCCTACCACTCACTGCTCTGTGCTCAGGTACGTTTTGCTTTTCTTCATCGTCTCCAATTCTCTTTACCTGCATTGTCCTGAAGCTCGCGCACTGGTCTTGGTTCAACTTATGGGCCTAACAGCGCCGCGAGCTCAGGCTCAACGCAGGTTCCTTCGTTGATTACTTTATCTCTCTGCACCTAGTATCCTTTACTCAC
Source organism: Dendrothele bispora CBS 962.96 (assembly GCA_004369135.1). Classification (NCBI taxonomy): domain Eukaryota; kingdom Fungi; phylum Basidiomycota; class Agaricomycetes; order Agaricales; genus Dendrothele; species Dendrothele bispora. The sequence goes on along the minus strand of ML179159.1, from coordinate 27,738 downwards.
TCTCATCTTCTCAGGTGCTATGGCTTTATTCTCACGAACGGTAGGCATCTACTGCCGTCTGCCAGCTACTTCCTACTGACACGAACAACAGCTCCGAGGTGGAAAGTGCTATGCTGAACTGCAAGCCATCCACCTCCCAGAGACGCGTCTCGAGCCCTTAATCGCGCGTGCTTTCGAAGAAGAGTTCAAACCTGCAAACGAAGAGGATGAAGACTTCAACAGCGAACTGCCGTCTCCCCCCGAAAACCATCCTTTACCCCTTAAACGCGGACTGGACGACGCTGCAGGCCCCAACTTTCCGAGTGCAGCCGACGGCGTCAAGAAGTCATATTGCTCTCGCAAACGCGCAAAGAAACGCGCCGAAAACTATGAGCGACGGGGACACCAAGGTGGTAACGGCGCAGCTACTGCCGTAGCCGGTCTGGACCAAGTGAACGTCGAAGTGGGGGACGAAGTTCTTTTATCTGCTACCGCTACGGGCGGCTATATAGCTGTCGAGCAGGATGAGCGCGGCAGGACCATCGACCGCCCGTTGAGCTGGTTCAAGGAGCAGGGTTTCCAGATCATTCCATGGGATGGGAGGTTTGTCCCCTCACCTTGCCTTCTGACTGTAGCAATCACTCAAAAATCTTAGTCAGGCCAAAGTTTTCGTTGATTCTACTAACCGAGTCATCTGTGCAGGCGTCAAAAAAATAGACAATCCTCAATATACACGCGACCTCAAAGAAGCAGCGGATTTAATCCATGAATACGGCAATGAGGCTAACTTCAAGGCTCACGAGAAGAGCAGCAAGCGCGGCGTCGGCTTCGCTGCATGTGCGTATGGCTGGTCTTATGGTAAAGGACAGAAGCGCCCGATGCGCCTTGGTGGTCTCCGGGCAGGGATGATGAGAGAACTACTCGGGCATCAATGTTTTCATAACATTGCTCACCACCAAAGCGGTACGTATTCATGCCCATCCCTTTTGCTTCTACTAACATATTCCATAGCCTCGTATGCTACTTTCTCCCCAAAAAATTACCATTATTACCGACAGGGAATGGCGAACTTGAAGCAAAAAATTCAAGACTTCACCCCCAACTTCCCTCGTAGCGTGTTCGCCTGCATGACTGTCAACTTTGGGCCCAGGACCAGAACACGTATTCATACCGACGCCAAAAACACGGCTCACGGCATGTGTGCAGTCACAGCTCTCGGTAATTTTGACTCGAAACTCGGCGGTCATATTGTTCTTTGGGATCTCAAGGTTGTCCTTGAATTTCCGTCCGGTTGCACCATACTTCTTCCTTCAGCCCTTCTCCTCCATTCAAACGTCGGCGTCCAAGCCCATGAGACGCGTTACTCTTTGACGCAGTATACCGCCGGTGGGATTTGGAGGTGGCTTGATGCTGGTGGTCGAACTGAGTCGCAGCTCGATCAGGGTGAGCTGGCAGACGCATTGGTCTTAAAGAATGGTCGGCGTGAACGGGCGATAGGAATGTTTTCGACTCTTGAGGAAATCAAGTCTTCATTGAACCCTGACTCTGTACTCTTACCTGAATTGTAATCCAACGAAGTCGTACTCATCATGTTTGTATTATACTGTATATACCAAAATGTAACTTGATGCATTGGCTTGATAAAATATAGATGTAGTCAAGTTTTTTAAGTTGGATGAGTACTTGTCAGTTTCGTTGAAGTAACGTTGTAAAAAGTTTGAGAAAAGAACATTTCGACCGTTAGATGGCTGACCTTTTAAGTACAAACTTCATTGAAGTTGTGTTCGACAAAGAACATTTCGACCGTTAGATGACTAGTACTGACCTTTAAATTACAAACTTGCGTTTGACAAAGTAAGAAAAAAACATTTCGACCGTTAGGCAACTGACCCTCTACATACTTTACATACTTTATTGAAGTTGAATCAAACATTTCGGCCATGACTGCCAGTGAACGCTTTCATTTATAAACTTCTTTGAAGTAACGTTCGACATCATTCGATAAAAGAACGTAGACAACTGCCATCCACATACATGACTGAAAAGTGTAAGTATCCAAATTTAATCAGAGTAAGTGTGTTTAAGAATCTACTGTCGAGTTTGTAAACCTTCAAATCATGCTCGTTTCTTCGAGATTGAAGAAATAAGCCTTTTATACACACAAAAAGTACTCAATTTTTTGCCTTCAAGTGACACTCTAATCCAATCTGATTCACGCAGCCTAAATATACAAGCTACCATACCAGCAAAATACTACTTGAACGAACGCACTAATCGAACAAATTCACTAATCGAATTGAAAACGTGAGGGAATAGTAAGTACTTGGCCCTTCATATACGTGTCAACAAAGAGTGCGACCAGAGCACCTGGTCGTCGGACGTGACGCCGGACCAGTAACCTCTGATGCTGGGGCGATCAGAGGATGTCTGGTCGTCGAATCATCCGCCGGACCAGTCAACGACTGCAAACAGGCGTGACCTGAGGGTGTCTAGTCGCCGGATCAACCGTCGGACCACTCAACAACTGGGACTGGCGCGACCAGAGGACACGTAGTCGTCGGACAAGACGCCGGATCAGTAGCCTCTGAAACCAGCGCGACCAGAGGATGTCTGGTCGTCGAATCATCTGTCGGATCAGTCAAGTACTACAACAGGTGTGACCTGAGGGCGTCTAGTCGCCGGACCAACCGACGGACTACTCAAAGACGATATCAAGTACCGGTTTTTCTTTCTTTTCTTTCCTCCCTACTAGTTTTATTCACCTTGGGCATTTTATTCCGTTTTGTAGGTAATTATAATAGCTAACCTAAATAGGCAGGTCGCAGCCGGTTCTTCATAATGGCCGTATGTTACTCAGCGATTGCTACATCGTTGAGCGGTAAGTGCTATATACGTCCTTTGTGCTTGAGCTTACTTTCCGATATTGAGTGACGCGTCTTGAGGATCCTCTGGTCGGACGGATCCGATCCGATCCCAGAGGATCCTCAAGTCCGATGTCCAGAGGATCCTCTGGTCCGATGCTTAGAGGATCCTCTAGACGTTTACTAAACGTACACACAAGTTCAAGAATTCATTCAATGAACACTTTAAGGGTTCAGCCAATGTTCATGAGTAGCAATGGCTCGGCTCGGCTTTGGGGCTAGTGATGTCAGGACTCGGCTCTGACTCACTTCGGCTCGACTCGGCAAAAAAGTCATTTAAATCGACTCGACTCCGACTCGAGTCAATTGGAGTCAGTCGAAAATGGCTTTCTCAAGGAAGGAGGGAGAAAAAGTGCTAAAAGTAAGTATAATAGCTTACAACAAGCTGATACAGTGAGTGAAGGTAATAAAAATCAACACTTACCTTGTACAATGGCTGAAATGCGAATTTCGGTCATGAAAAAGCCGTGAGAATCTGGTTATGACAGGGTCATACCGATCTCGAAAAATTTTCCGAATACATTTCTATTTACTTGCTTCAGCTCTAAATTCCTTTTTGAAGTCATTAGGTATATTTCAAAGAGCACTGGACTGTTTTAATCTCTGAAATTCCAGTGAAATTCCAGTTTATTTAGAACAAAATTTACGCTCGACTCCAAATGACTCTGCCGACTTGAGTCACGAGTCGAGCCGCGACTCAAAAACCGGCTCGACTCGGCGACTAGCCGGAGCGGAGTCGAGTCGCGTGCAACACTATTTGGGGCTCAAGCTTAAATCGGCTCCTTAAGCCGATCCGATTATGCCGCTTGGCTGGCTCAAGCTTCGGCTTGGGTCGGCGGTTCCCCTGATTCTTTCGAGATTTCCAAGTCTTTTGATATAAAATAATTAATCTAACCATGAACCAAATAATATCCCCCGATAAACAAATTTTCCGACAGGAAATTAATCACAATGGTCCGCTGGGCAGTGGGTACCCGCCGGGAGGTGTTAAAAGGTCTTTTTCCATTATCAAGTTTGCACTTACAATTTTACTATGACGGGTTTACTTTCGGTCCCGTAAGAATTCCCATGGACAAGGATATCTTTGATGCAGTCAAGCATACTTACTAGCCTATTTGTCAATGATATTACAGGCGATTTCTTCTCATCTAGAGTAATTTTTCCCAAGTATTTTTGACTCCGAGTCCAGAGTCATAATAACAAGTAGCTGTGGATAATGTTATGACTGAACACCTTTCAATACCTACATCTACCTACATTTCCTGGGCTCCATTCTCCTTTTTATGAGCAGAGCCTCCAATTTTCTCGTTGCAAACACGGTGTAATAAAAACAATCTGCTTCCGAGTCAGGGATTCCTTCAGTGAAAGACAAATAATGTTGAGATTGAGGATGGGTATATATGTACGACAAATCGTAACAGAAGTGAAGCGAGATTAGACTACACCTCTATATCAAGGGTGGCCATGAATAAACTAATCCACTATATAGTAACCAAGAGCCGACGTTCGACAATGTGAGATAGGATGCGTGATAAATAGATTGAGGGATAGAATGCAACAATGAAACCAAGAAAAAAGTAATTGAGAGGCAATCTACGGTTATGAGTGAGAAACGGAAATAAAGACAAATAAGTATCCCAAAGGCGGTAAGAAAACTGGAGACGATGAAAGGACGAGGTACACAGAGAGAACGAAAGTGAGAACAAAAAAAACAATTCGATGTGCATTATAGCAATACGAAACGATAGCGATGCAATGAAAAAAGCGGTGAGAGAGAACTTAAGTAACGCAAAAACATGGAGGAGATGATCATGATACATGGCTTATAAACGGCGAAGGAAGAGCGAGGTGTCCCGTTTACTTGCGAGGAGTGAAGTGGAGTTTACATTCCATGGCAGAGGGGAAAATAACCTGGAATGACTGTTATCAGGATACAGATGGAATATCGAATAAGAAAACACCCACGAAACTATCTTTAATTTCCATACTTTTTTCATCTGTCTCACTGGCAGCAGTGACTTCGAAGTTTCGTACAACAGCAGCAATAACGATCTTCATCATCATCTGCGCTACATTTTGTCCACCGCAGATCCTAGAGCCCGTTCCAAAAGGCATGAGGCATTGAGACATACGAGCTAGCCTCTCTTCAGAGTCGATCTCTTCCGAAGAGAGCCAACGGTCAGGATCGAAAACATCTGGGGAAGGAAAGACTTCTGGGTTGCGGTGCATGGACCAGGCCTGTGTGGCAATGATTGTTCCTGGAGGGATCTCAAGACCCATCAGGTCAAAAGATTCGTTGGCGGCTCCCGTCTTGAAAGACGAGTTGACAACACGTTCGAGAGGACTAGGCACTGCAGAATAGACTCTCAGGCCTGAACATACTTCAGTAAGCGACAGATATTGAGCAGAGCGACCTGAATACGAACCTTCTTTGATGAATGCGTTTAGGTATGGCAGACTTTGAAGAACAGAGATGTCAGGAATAGCTTTTGGATCAAACATCGCGTCATCAAGCTCTTCTTGTAACTTTTTGCTAATATCTGGACGACGGCTTAACTCCCAGAGGAAGTAAGCTAGCGATGTGGATGTCGTGTCAGAGCCCGCAATCCTAGCAAATCGGTAAACATTGAATAACGGAATGAGTACACAACAGAAACTCACAGATGACCCATGCATTCTGAGATGATGTCGCTCTCAGGCATGAGTTGACTGGTGGAAGAGTAGCGGTACTGAAGCAGCCGATGGAGCATAGGGACCTTCTCAGCTTCGTCGAATTTGCCTGCCGTCATCTGCGTTCGAGCCTGATTAACGCGCTCGCTGACGAACTAGATTAAATTCAGCAAGGCGGACAATAAGAAATAGGGGCGAATATACAGACCGAGGCCATAATCTTATCCGAATCGCAGATTCGACGCAAATGCACATTTGGAATTTTGCAAATAAACTTCCATGCCCAGCTTGGTACGACACTCCTCTGGAGAACATTGTTAGAACGCTGACAAAATCGCATAGCAAGGTTAAACGATAACTCACGAGAATACCGCGTTTAGGGAAATCGTTGATCGCTATAGACAAGGGGTCTTCGGTGTTGCCGAAAGTCCATTTGTTGACGGCACCGATGCGGTAGCCAAAGGAGGTAGATACAATCACGTCAACCATGAGATTACGGAAGAGCGCCAGGCATTCAAGTGCATTCTTGCCACCGAGAGTTTCGAGATACTACAGCCAGTCCGTCAGTCGACACCATGATGCAGTAAGGGAGACATACGCTAATGAGCTCTAACGTCGGTTCGTGCATTTCAGGTTGGAATCGAGCGAGGTTTCCTGGGTTATAGTGCGGAGCGTATCCTTTTCGGCGCATAGAGTGAGGTGTATGTTCGAGAGTGGTCATGCTGGAGTCATAGGATGTCAAAAAGGCGCATATATGCTCGTAAAACCAGTAACTTACGCATGGTCGTTTTCGTTCCTGAAACAAAAACAAATTAGAAGACACGCCCAGAACGAACGCGATTGCGGACGTACGTGAGAAGACTTTTGTAGTAATCGCTCTTGTCAAACTTGTGAATGGAATAGACATTTCGCGTTGTGGAGAGATCATTGAATACGACCTTGTTAGGACCGACGCGAACAACTGGGCCGTACTTCTCGAATAGCTGGTGGATGACCTTGCATTGTTCGAGACGAACGACGTGGATCGTGAGCCAGGTATCGGAAATGGCGGCATACCAGGGACCGGGGATTGCGCTGAGAGGAGAGAAGAAAAGGTTGTAAATCGCGAGGAGGATGGCATAGGCCACAATAAAGACGACGGAGAGACAAATGATGTCGTGAAGGTAAGGAAGAAGAACAGCGACGGCGAACATGGCGGGGAGGGTAGACGCGTCGGAGGTGACCAAATGGTGAAAGGAAGGAAGAAAGGAAGGATAGCGAGCCAGCTCGGACGGTTACTCCTTTATATGTCGGAGAGAAAGTGCAATGTTGTCGGTGAAGTGTTTATTTCAGACTCCGCGATTGGTGGATTGGAATTCCGAGTCTCAATCAGATCACTGCGCACATAAGCACATTCAAGTTGCCGCCGATGCGCGGCTTCTGTCTTTTTCCGTTCGTTTCGATGGTGTTCTTTGACAACGAGTCCAGAGTGTAGACGGTGGCGGTTCTTATTTAAGATAGTACTGAAATTGACGTTGGATCAAGTTCATTACCTTGAACCCTAAAAAATTCTATCTCCCACTATGGGCAAGAACGACCGGTAGCATTGTAAGAACATTACTGATCCAATCCAGTAACTGTATTGGATCAGTAATCCTGCCAATATTCTTACAATGTTCCCGATCGGAGTGCACGCTCTTGCCCGTAGTGTCCTTGATGTACTCGCGGCATTTCTCCATCAAAATCGAAGATACGTGGGTCACAAAATTGAAGCTTAAGAGTTCATTTTCAAAAAAAAAAAGACCGTGAGGTTATTACCAGATTTAGATAGCTGTTTTAGTTTTCCAAGAAGTTTGTCTACAAGTTCTGTCAATGAGCAGAATTTTGAACAGTCAAATGAAATAAAGAGAAAAATTTCGCTTTTGCCAACACACACACTTCGGGTTCTTTCAATGTTCATCAGATCGACCTCGGGATATGACATCAGAGCAAGTTTCCTTGACTGAGGACATCAAGAAAAAATTTTACTGATATTTAGTACCTGGGTCTAGAGGGAGAGGAAAAGTTAACTTACATTGACAACATGGTTTCACCATACTGATCCTGCAACCTAGGACTACCGGCAAGCCGCACGTCGGAATTCAGGGTTCCGTGTCGGAAAAATGTGGCAGAAAAGCTGTTTGATAATGATGTCCTTCCGCATATCTGGCATTCAAAGATTGAGACTTCTTGGAGGAGGAGGACGTGGCAATTGAAGAGTTGTGATCTTACAAGTCACGCGTATTAGTACTGTATACGGTTGTTTTTATTATACCGTCGTCCGTGTTTCCCAAAAAGAGGAAGATTCGGAGTGAGATTTGTTTCTTTGGACACGTCCTGGAACTCCTGCCACTAGAGGTCTAGCTTCAAGTTGTTCACGGAAACTCGACGGAAACTTAGATCTCTGATTGGATAAATACGCATCAGTTCTGAATTAACTTCGTGTCAGATTTGTCAGTGATACTACTTTTCTTCCCCCTTATGAAAAATGCGTTGACAGTTCAGGGTAGACGGTGTCATACAACGACTTCCCCCTCAAGAAGCTCGGGCATCAACCCTCCCCCGGGACATTCTGCAAAATGTTCAAACCGTGGACCACGACAAGGACGTGGCGGGTCGTCGCGTGTGACACCACACATGCGGATGGCATGGCATATACCGGTGCCACCTCCTGGGTTAGCAGGTCTAGACTACCTGAAACTGAAACACGGCGTATGCCCATGTTCTAGACTGAGCGCTGGTGATCTATGCCTACCTTTGCTTGGGAGTTGTATGGGTACATATATAGAAAGAAGCTGAGATTTGATAAAATCATTTTTTAGTCCAGATCGGCATCCGAAGTAAAGCATGAAATTATAAAAAACTGAACTATAGTGAGAGAAAAGTGGTGGATGAGTGTGTTACTTGTGTATCTATGATGAATTTTATCAATCTACACATTCTATGTAGTAAGATGAAGCGGCAAATCCCTTCCAAGTTGACGAAACACAATTTTTTTGACATCGCATCAAATCTTTGAGCCCATGCTAGGGCCAAGTGCTATCTTTGAGTCATTATCTTGTTTCTGCCACACCACGAAACACTTTTGGTTTCTTAATAGCATCAATGGTATGGAATATCGTTGTCAAAAACAAATGCCGATGGACAAGCCTCCGGTTCAAGAGATCTTCTTCGACTTATCAAGAAGTGATACACAACCATTAAAGTTCAAACGTTCACGATCAGGTGTGTCATTGAAAGCTTAAAATTCTACACTTTATCTATAGGACTATTGATCATTTTATCAACGCAATTTCACAATACTGTATCGTTTCGATCAAGTGTTCAGTGGGTGTGACGCGTGATGCACTGACGCCAACTGTTCACTTGTTCAATCATCAGCCCGAGATGTGACAGACTTATCAATATGGTTCATTTTTTTTGGCTTTTGCACCAATTTCGGGCATCTTTACATCTTTAATACCTATATATAAAGCTTATTTTCCATGCAAATATCTCTTAGTCTACCAAGCATGGCGCTGCAGGCCAAAATTTTAATGTTAAAATTGATTTATGGAAGGGTGTGTCACAGGTGTTCAGATCAGTCTGTGATGCGTGATAAACCATGAAAAATGAACAGTTCAAGTTGGCCTGTGATCCGTGACTGAACACTTGATCGAAACGATACAGTAACAGCTTTCTTTGACATTGCTATTTCTTCGTACACCCATTTTGTTAACATAGTTTTGGGGTTCAAGTTTCTCTTGTCGTTTCAGCGGCCTTGGCCAACTTTGAACAATGTTATTCGGTTTGAATCCAACTGAAAGCACCCTTAAGATACTCAGAAGCTTTCCCAATTTCATTCCTAAGAAACATAAGTATACTACCAAGTCGGCCAGAGAGCTACTTCTGGTCAAATCGGATGAGTATAATTCATCCGACAACCCTCTGTAGATTTTTTTGTTGAAGTGAGCTTCACAAGACGACTCTTCATAACCACTTCGTTTAGTAATGATCATCTGGAGGATCCTCGATATCAGACTGCTCATTAACCTTTACTTATCAGTTCTCCTGTTTTTGAGGTGACAAGCATCTAGTGAATTTGATGTTAGTCTAGTGCGAGTGCTGTTGCATTGAATCATATACTGCACTGCTACCCAGACAGTGTAATCTACTCTAGTCTACAATCAGAAGTCCTTTGCCACAGTCAAGTTGCATGATGGATTGCACTGATGAAAGTTCCGAATTACCATACGGTTGTTCAATTGCAAGCTTCTCGTGTCTCGGGAGTAATCCAAAACACATTTGTTCCCGTTCTCGTCTCGATGACTATGACCTCTGAACCTGTTCTCTGCGCTTTGTTGGGTCACGAGAAAATCAGTACATTGGATTGTTACAGGCAAGTTCTCATATCAGCTCAAAATTCCCACTTATGAGATTCTTTTCCTCCAGTGCTTAAGCACTTGGGCACCCTTATCTTCAGAGCCCATTGCAGTACTCTCATAGCGTCATTTATGACGATGAAATGAAGTAATGTATAGTCTATCTCCAGGTCACTTTAACTTCTCCTGTGGGAAGAGCAAAATTACCATTTTAGAGCCATGTAGTTTAATCTTGATAAATTGACACAAGTACTAGCACAACTCTACGCTCGTGATTCTATGGGAATAATCTACTGCGCCAATATTATGTACCATTGACATTCAGGTTGTCTTAACTTTCGCGACGGAGTTGGGATGCCGCATGAGTCGCGAGAAAATTAAATCGTTCTGTCGAAAGAGGGTTGTAAAGATGCACCGAGACACACTGCTGTGGGAAGGTTGTCTTGAAGGATGACTTCCAGACTCATACCCTGGCTCAGAATACTATCTAGAAAATGTGCCAAATTTCAAGCCACGTTTCCGGGTCCAACGGGAAAGACTGTAATCATTTGGTATTCCGAGCCAGAATACTATTCTTACTCAGGAAACCAACTTCGAGGATTTAAAGAAAACTTCAATTCCCGGAAAACTAAGCATTCTCGAAGTCATCTCTTCGAGATAACCCGTTTTTACTCAGTGACGGTCGGGTGTATATGAAACCAGCGCACTGTTATCAGAGATCAATCGTACTTCTTTGTGAACAATTCGATGGGGATTCGAGAAAGGCTCGGAAGTAATTCTCGAGTACAATTATGTAACGATGGGCGAAGACACTGAGCCTGAACTCAAAGAAATACCGCGCTAAAGTCTATTCACTGTTTCACCATATACAATAATTACTGTGAGGGTGGAAGCTCCTATGGGAAATTGAACAGATTACCCACTGTACATTTACATACTCGAAGAGATTCAAATTTTGTTTCCCTTGACTGACGAACGCTGGTTTTCAGCTTGAGGGAAAGACATCGCACCAGTCTGCGTAACGTATGGCCTATACTCTAGTCATATTTAGTTTTGTCAAATCATAATTTTCTATGAGTGCAGCTCGTTCCTGTTTCAGCGCCGGAGCGACGCGCGTCGCGAGCAGTGGCTCAGCACGTGGCATTAGTTGAGTTCCTCGCCAGCAGCTGCATCAACGCTTCCCCCAAGTTGACTGTTGACCACCATGAGCGCTTCACAGCGAGACACCGACCAAAGACTCAAGAAATTCACTGATCTGGTTCATGGGAAGAAGGAGTGGCACCTACAAGTCCTGAGCGAGCGGGATCCTTTGGTCCTATGGGGATTGGACGAGGGTCTCCTTGTCAAGACTACAGATTATGGGCGCACCTATTGGACAGCTGAAGATATTGACTACAGCAAATGGAGTGTGATGTATCGGTAAGTTTTCCAGAGTATAGAGTGATCTTCTGATGCTAATCACTCAGTTATAGTGGTCTCATGACAGAAGCTGAGGAGTTGAAACATAAACTTACAGCGTTCTCTAAAGCAGTCAGACGGAAGAAAGAATGGTACCTGAAACTACTCGACCCGGAACGAGACCTAGCAAAGAAGTGGATCGTCGAAGCCAAGCTAGTTGCCAGCGATGCTGCAAACATACCAGAAGGTCCTGTTCTGGATGTCGTTCTGTATGTATTTGTTTGCATCACCTTTGTGATCCGACAGGATGACGGTACTGATCTTCGTTTTGGCTGGCATTCATCAGGGAGCTCAAATCCGAAGCTAACAGAATCAAGGCAGTGGATGTTGATGTGATAAATTTCCAGAGACCAACGACTCTGCGTATTACCGAAGATCAGTATCACGACATCCAACAACAGGTTCTCTATCGTATCAAATATGCCACAACCTCCAAGCATGGAATTAGAGCACCGCAGACGAAGGGTAATGTAGGCGTGTTGATATCGGATGGACTAGTACCGGATGCCCTGCATGCTGAAGTAATTTTCTTTCTCCCATTGTCATTGAAATGCATATTATTGACCATAAAATTCAAATGCAGCTGGTTCGGGAGCTCGATTGTCTAGCCGCCAAAGAAGTCAAAGACTTTCACCCGGGGACCTTCGGGAAGGTAGGTGGACATGAGAGCCATCAATGAGTTCGTGTCATTAACTGCTTTGTCTATAGGTCCAAGACCTTATACACCCGTCTCTGTGTAAGTGGAGACGTCTTTTGACAAGGAAGAACACTGATCAATCTCTAATAGATCCATACATCGCTGGGTACTCCGATGTACTCCCCAACGCTTCTACCCCTATACCCCCTTTGGAAGATGTGTCAAATTCTTTTTCTCCTAAAGACCCCAATCCAAAAATGTTTGAAACCGGGATGTTGGTAAACGGGGAAAAGACAGTTTTTCGTTCTCGATACTCCTGGATCCCGACTGTATTCTCTGTCAACTCGGAAGGGACTGATGTACATATTCAGTCTTACATCAATGGACTTGGATCTAGAGAAGAACATCCTGATCTTTATCGTCTTCTGGAGAAGGTCTTTCTTCTTGTTTTACCGCAACTTCAAAAAACGATGGAGATCAGCGGAGGGTTCAAAGTCGAAGAAAGTGAATCCTCGCCATCGCGTAAGTGTGATTTCCCTACAATTGTCGGGTATTTCTGGCTAATTCAATGTGACAGGACGGAGATGGAGAGAGCGAATCACATTAAGTGAAGATGAAATAACCAGAGAAGAGTGGGATAATCTCCTAATGAGACAGAAAGAAGAAAAAGAAAGAGAAATTCAGGAGAGACAGAAAATAGACCGCGATGCTGAGCAGGAGAAACAACAGTGGTTCAGCGGGTCTCACACCGAGGAACGACCCAACGTTACTCCTGATACTCCCTGGAAAGGAAAGGACTTGAAGGTCATCGTGAAGGTAATAGCGCCCGCCATGCTTCGTTTTGACTGAGCACATTATTGATTTGCTATTTTACAGGCAGCGAACTACATTCTCGAACCTGGACAAGAATATAGAGGAACTTGGCACATGGAAGGCATGGTATGACGCCCGTTACGAGGCTGTTCCCAAATCTGATTTTCACTTACTTCAGCCGCATGAACGCATTGTTGCCTCAGCAATTTACTACTACGACACGGACAAATTCATTACAGACGAGGGACTTAGTTTGCGGAGATTCAGACACGCTCTAGATGATTTCCCTCAACCTTACTCACATATCGGAAGTATTCTTTTCTTGCATCAAGCTCAGGTCTAATCGGCTTATTTTAGAGTTTTCAAGCTCAACTCATGCGGCCCGAGAGCCCTACGAGCGAAGACGGCGGGCAGCCTCAATACACCTATGAGAGCGACGAAGAGAGCAATTACCCAAGCGATTGGGAAGAACAAGAACCACAAATTTATTGGGGTATTCATAAACACATGTCCACCTCAAGTATCTCGCCGTACGTCAAGCTGGGAACTGTCAAGACCACCGGGATCGAAAAAGACGGAACAGGAAGGATCTTGACGTTTCCGAATTGGATACAACACAAAGTAGAGGGGGTGAGGCATGCCAACCCGGAGCCAAGCATGGAGGCTTCCAGGCCAGCGGTAGCGACTCGCAAAATTGTGCGTCGACGTATATCTCGTTCCGAGTGGCAATCTAATTACTTATTTACTTCACCCGGTAGCTCTGTTTCTTCCTCGTAGATGATCAAGATCTTGAAGAGAATAGTGGTTCCTATCATGCTCTTGATTTCGCCGACACTGACTTCATCAATGTTCTGACGACCTCGGACATTCCGAACCAGAAACGTTCCATCAACAGAGCCACCTTGCACGTTTTACTGCCATTCATTGCTTCGGAAGTTGGTAAACGCTTGAATAGCAGGGATGGCGCGAAAGGAACACATGGAAAAGAGTTTCCTCCGGAACTCGTTGACCTAGTTTGGGACTACTACGATGCAGTAGAGAAGAAATTGAGTCGTGCTGAAGCGGAAGAACATCGCAGGAAATTGATGGAAGACAGGAAAATGGATAGAGATATAGTAAGTGAACGCAATTTGTTGAGATCGGGCTATTTATTATTTCCTTAGAATGGCGCCCGGGATTATTCCCTGTGCGAACATTAGCCATCTATAGGACACGGGGACTTGTCAGTGGGTATCGTCCCGCACTACAAAAGAAATGACGAGATGAGTGTTCGGTGCTCAGCACTCAGTTGACATTGGATACATAAGTAACAGTGTTTAATTCACTTCGTAAATCTTAATGCCAGTGTCGTCCAGCGAAAATATGGAGCCAAGTAGCTTATACAGCACATCCGTCTCCCTGTCAATAAATCCATTATTCCTAAGCTACCGATTTTTCTCCGGAAGGCATCCAGAAGTGAAATGGCCCGATTGTCAGTACTTACAAAGGCGTTGCTGATGCGCGAGAAAATTTCGGCTCCGCCTGTGTTCTTTGCATCAACTGTAAATAAGGCTGGAGTATTGTACAATGTCTAGGGATATATTGTTGTTAGTGCTGAGTCAATTTCAAAATCGGTGAGATAGACCTTGATCGTCAAAATACTGACTTAATTCCACACGAATTTCTATTCCTGACATTTTGAATAACTTCAACCCGTCCCAAAGCTTGTCAACATCTACGATACCATCTTCTTCCCTTCCTTCTGCCTTTATGACTTGTATTGCGATCGCATTCAATTTGCAGACCTCAAAAGAACCTGAATAGGATGTCCCCCGGAGGCTAGTACATGATTGAATCATCTCAGGAGAGAGCCACTCGGAAAAAGTCCCATAGAAACGTAAGTCTAGATGCGTTAAACTGGGAAATAAGAAACCGTTCTGGTCGAGATGACCGAGAGGAACTGTCGAACTTTGCCAGTCGCAATCCACTCTCAGTAAAGATCGCATAAGTAAAGGAGTGACTGTGATGTTTTTTGCTTGGCCGTCAAGCTTCTTCATACTCTCATGAACAGTCAAACTTTCAAGTGAGGGTATTAATTTGAGGAGAGTAAACAGATCCCGATCCGGCATAGCAAAGTCGATGAGGGAAAGAGAAGTGATTATGCAGGATGAACGCGATAAGAAGGAGAGGAACGTCCTTGAATTATATCCGATGGGGTTCAACATACCCAATAGCTCTAGGTTTTTAAGGTCTGGAAGGTTCAGGGACTCCCAGCACCCAGAGAATGATGATGGATTGTTTTGGTCAATAATGAAGATAAATGACTTAATTCCAAGTTCTATGGGAGTTGTTCTGATGCCATCCTGGCCATGGAGGTAGCATTGATCGATGGTAAGTTGTTTCGAATTGCTAGGAACAAGCGACATATATTCCAATGCAGCACCAAGTGATCCTCGCGCAAATCTGTACTCAGATATCTGTTCCCATGGAAATGTGAATTGAGCCTGATCATAATACTGGATAAAAGAGATTTTTCTCAGATTAGGAGCAATCTGAAAAAAATCGGAGGTTCGTGTTCCATTTTTGGGAGCACGAATCGTGAGTTCTTCCAAGAGCGGTATATTCCCTTTTACATTGGAGGAGAATTGTGAGCCTTGGAGAATCTTGTGTGGTAAATCCAAGTAAACTTTCCTCCACTGAGCAGATTTTGATGTGATAGCTGGAATCAGAGAATCTGGGATGCCAGACTCTGATAAAAATGGAGAGATGTTGAGAGATAGGTTCAACGGAACGAGTGGGGATAGTTTTAAATGTAGATTGATGATATTCATCTTGCCCTCTTTAAAACCGGATTGCATCCATCCGATGATGTCGACCCGCAATGATGACCACAGAATCGGAGTGTTATGTACGAGATCCCGCCACCCAGTGCACACTTGTGAAATGACCAGTACGGGAGAATCAACACAATCAATGGAGATTATGCTAGCTGGACAACAAATTCTGAAGATTTTTAGGAGGAGTTCTGGGGGTAATCGACGAATGGGTGCTAGTAGAGAGTTCAAATGATGGACACGTGTTTGCAGTTGCTCCCGCTGCGATTGGAGATGGAGGATTTGCATCTCTAAAGATTGGAGGTCTTCTTGTGACCGTGAAAGACTTTGAAAGATATGAGAAAGCTCCTCGGGGTCTGGATTATATCCATAACTACTGGAGCGTAATGTTTGAAGAGTGTTCATAGTGCTGGAGTCAGTCTTCTCCGGTATGTCATTAGGAACAAGAGGAATGTGTGCCTGTTAACATAATGAGGAACCTAAGAGGTACTGCAGTGATATTTGACACATACCGAGTACCAGTGGATATGCAATGTCAGTCGCTTCTGGTCAGGCAACTCATGATATACACTGTGAAAATGGGAGAATTGACTCAGGTACTCCTCAAACTCCCGGGTACTTATAGGACGATGTTCCGTAAGTGAGTCAAACTTAATTTTCCGCTCAGTACATTGAAATAATACATCTAAAAGTGTTTGTGGCACCGTGACCAAACAAAGCTAGAGACTCGCTATGTTCACCCCGGGTCTGTTTCATTCGACGTCGCTTTGACCAAGAAGATCTTGAGGTGACTGGTATCAATATCAATCACTGTAAAAGACATGTACTTCTAGTCTATAGAAGACGCCACACACACAATAGTATTTACTGTTTCCTCAAGGGACGTGCTTCATAAAATGGCCGAGTCGCCCTTTTGCAGTTCGCTTTCTTAATGCCTTTGAAAGTTAAATTAAATATGATTCTATTGATAAAAATATAATCTTCAATTGCTGTCCTCAATGCAAGGCAATAAAAAATGACAACTTGATGGTTAGGAGCACTGCGGTGGGCAGTGAATATTTCCGGAGAATTTCCCAGTTTAATTAGATGAGGGTTATTTTTTCGTATTTTGACCCAGCAAAACACTCTCATAAGAAAAGACCAAAGGAGGAATTATTCCCCAACAGTTGGTATCGTTGAAAAGTTCCTTTTCTGTTCTACCAAGAACGCTTTTACGAGGACCGTGCGAAGATGGATTTCCTCTGTAGTCTGCATCACGTGATTTGGAGTCCCGTGCATGATGCCGACACTGCCGCCTTCTTTGCATACCACCATCATCGCTGACGTTGTCGGTGAACACATTGTCAACGAGCGACAGAACGACCACTTCCATCACCAAGCTACAGATACAACGGACGTCTAAACGCCTGTTTTCCAATTCTCATCTTTCCATTTTCTCCGACAGTCAAACGAGTTATGTCAATGGCATCTACCCGGCGTCGCCCGCACACGTCCGCACCAGGTGACGGTTCCCGAACTATCACAATTACAAATACACCAGCGGACGAACAACATGGAGACGATGCCCCAGAAGAATCGAGCGGGGAACCCAGCACCAGAGTCGTCGGTTCGCTGAAATTGCGAGCATCAAACAAGAAAACGAGGCAGAGGGTAGGTTGGAGCGACGATGTTGTTGACAATGAAGGGTGCGGCAAGAAGTCGTCGAAAAGTACGCATATTCGCAGCGTGTGTCATGATTTGCTCACTAACCTATCTTTACCATACCAGTTTGCTGCATTTACCATAAACCCAAGCCATTTGACGAATCTTCAGACGAAGATGATTCGGACTCGGAGTGCGACCATAATCACGCTCATAGCCATTCGCATGGACATGGTGCCGAAGGCTCAGGTGGTACGGGATTACAAGCTCGCGACGGAGGATCTGGAGTCATACACACCTTAGAAGAGTCTTCAGATTCGGACGTCAATGCGTATGAAGCGGTACCTAAGCCAGGCAAGGGAAAGCACAGGGCTTGAGGTCGTTGTACCTGGTGTGAGGACAGAAATATCATATGGTATGTAGGTAGGTGTTATTCTTCTACTGTGAGTCCACAAAGCTAATTGCCGTCAGACACCATCTTCCCATAGTACTATCATCATTCTATGTATAAATATAATGAGCAATAAATCGATTGCCTCTTCGTGAAGGTGCTCATGAACTTTGCAAGACCCGAGCTGGTTATACGGTAGAATACTGTGTCCATCATACATCGATTCTTCCTGTTATGGACCTTATAAGTATGTATAATCGCAATTTTCGGGAATAAACCATCGGTATGCACGCATAAAAGATGTGTAATACCCGGAAGTTTTCATGCGACTACTGGTATATCTGTCCTATCCTATTTTATTGCAATGTCGATGACATTCTCAACATCTCCATGCGTCCTCAGT
The DNA here is from genome assembly GCA_004369135.1 of Dendrothele bispora CBS 962.96. Taxonomy (NCBI): domain Eukaryota; kingdom Fungi; phylum Basidiomycota; class Agaricomycetes; order Agaricales; genus Dendrothele; species Dendrothele bispora. Next base: position 9,633 of record ML179159.1, on the reverse strand, counting down.
CAGTTGGAGTACTCGGGGCAGGTGATTACAAAGGACTTTCTACACCGCTAGAATGTTCTTCCTCTGCCGCTACATATTAATAAGGATCCTTGAGAGTGGCCAGCCTCATTTTCGAGATTTGACTTGACGCTCATTTTCCTAGATCTGGTCCCACAATGAAACGCCTCGGCCAAGGCAAATTTAGACTAGGGCGAACACAGCACTCGATATCTTATACAGTAAGAATCGAACCTTCATAACGGCACGTCGATTAATCAACTCCTCGAAAGTAATCGCCGACCGTGTAACAAACTCACTGGTATGTATGTAAAGAAACATACTCGGTTAATACATTCCTCCTCATCCTTGTCCATTACTCAGTAATCCTAATTGCATCCGTAAAGCCCGCGGAACTAGCTTAAGACAAACATGGAATGAATACCTAGGTAGAAAAAGGAAGCGAAGATGAAAAAGATCTCGTCGGCCACCATCTAGTATTTATATCGTACTAGTTCGTAACTCGATTCATCAATACCTACCACCCATCATGGTCACTGTTGCCAATCCCCGACTTGTCTTCACAAAACGCCCTCCTCCTGGGCCTCCAGTCGCCGGGGAACATCTCGTACTGGATACTTCACGCACCATTGATATCGATGATGTCCCTCTGAACGGAGGGTTTCTGACCAAAACCCTAGTTCTAAGGCATGTTTCCATCAACTTTACTGAACAAGATACACTTATTTTAGTTCTTCAACAGTCCAGAACCCCACATGCGTGATAGGATGAGGGACCCGTCCATTCCTAGCTACTCGACGACTTACACCATTGGTGCACCGTGAGCTGACCGCTTGTATAACGTCTTCTCCATCACTGAAATCAATCGGAACTCCCAGAATCGTTGCTTTTGCTGTCGTCGTCGTTATACGTTCAGAGAAAGAAGGAGTCAAACCAGGGGATTACATGTATGGACAAACTCCATGGGAAGCATATACTGTTCAGCCCTACGTGGAAGGTAGGTTGTTATCTCTGCCTGCATCACAGCCTTGATGAACTGTCAATGGTCTGATCAAAGATGTGGCTTCTTTGCAATTCCAGGTCGTTGCAACTTCAAGCCGGAAGAATGGGCTCCCGGCACTTATAATTTCGACGCCTTGGTTCTTCAAGCCATCCCGGATCCACAGGGCGCGTTTCCGATAACAAGATATACCAGTATTTTGGGAACACCGGGGTTGACAGCGTATGTTGCGTTTGAGGGAATCATCGGCGAAATAAAACCCGTATGCCCTTGTTATCCATTTGTGGAGTTGCATCCTTGACCTATGGACGAACAGGGTGAAACCATTTTCGTTTCTTCCGGTGCCTCAGCTGTTGGATCGTGAGTAAATTTTGCTTAACTACATGGAAGACAGTTCCATTTATATTCGTCCATCAGGCTTGTCATTCAGATCGCGAAATTGAAAGGGTTAGTTTATACCGATTTCAAAAAACGGCGCGATAATAACATCCCTTATAGCATGAAAGTGATTGCATCCGCAGGTTCTGACGCGAAAGTTGCGTATATGAAATCTGTGGGAGCAGACGTTGCTTTCAATTATAAAAAGACAAGTTACGATGCAGCCCTCGCTGAACACGGTCCTATTCAAGTATATTGGGTGAGATCTCTTCTTTATAATCAACGTTTTTGCATATTTAGATAGCTTCCAACTGTAAGGATAATGTTGGCGTTGAGGCTTTGGATGCGGCATTAGAAGCTGCAACAGCTCAGGCCAAGTTTGTGGTAAGTAGAATCATCATTGTGGATGTCCTTTCTGAACTAATAAGTAAAATTGAACAGATTTGTGGATCTGTGGGTACGGACAATACACCACCTGACCAGCGCTATAGGCTGAAGGTGAGGAGTTTGAGCTTGGTTTATCAGGTCTTGACATAATACTGAACCGCACTCCTCTCTCAGAACGCATTCCTCATAATGAAGAAACGACTTCTTCTTCGAGGATTTATTGTACCAGACTTCCTCTCTCAGTTTGGAGCAAAATTCTACAACGAAGTCCCTGCATTGGTTGCACAGGGCAAGTTGAAAAGTGAAGAACGGATTATCGAAGGTTGGGATAATGCTGCGGAAGCGTTGGTGGATATGATGAAAACAGGGCATGATGCTATTGGAAAGCCTGTCGTTGTTGTTGGAAAAGCATGAGTAACTGTGCTAACAGTATACTAGTATTTATAGACAAAGTTACTTAGTGTGTAGAAAAAAGAGTGTAATGTTAGTATGTAGTATGCATAAACAGATGACTGGAACAAACTGAGCATATTCATCAACACTAGGCAGTTTCAGCCACTGATATCAAGAGGAAGTAAGTGTAAGTACTTCGGGGGATCGTAGAAGGGTGTTTGTGACAGTTTTGGGCAGCGGGTATGGCAGTCTCAGCGCTAGCCTGAGTAGAAAAAACTCAGAAGACAGGTTACCGTCGACGTCGCGACATATGTAAGCTATCTCAGAAGCCACATAGAGGCAACAAGTAGCTCACTTTAGAACTGTATTTCTCACGCAAGTTGGCAGTACGCTGGTCAGAAGTGGCGGGATACTGAGTCCCAAATCTTTTTGACCATGAGTTCTCCCAAGTTCGACCATCCATTCGGATATGGTAGCTGATCTCTAACGGTCTAACTAAATGCTCTGGTGAGCCGATAGGAAAACTGGACTGGCGTTTACGTTTAGAGATGATTACCAAACGTAGTGGACCAGTTCCATGAAAGCTGATCTACACCCAAAGTGAATGTCGGCAAAGAAAAGCTGGACAGCTGGGTTGAGTAACCCACTTTCTCCGAGACGAGTCATTCTTTTTTCTCTGAGAAGACTGGTTTTTCCGCAGCTTTTACAATCAGTTCAAAATTCATTAAAGCTGCGCGCGCATGAACACGAAGAATAGGCAAAAGGTGTCAGTCCCAAAGAATGTCAAATCGTTATCGCTGCTCATTGAAGTTCTGCACACCTATTGACACTCTCGAGATAAACAGTGCCTGACAATTAGGTTCATCCACGAATCTAGATTGGTATTATCAGTTGCGCGGCTAGCGTACACTTATACTGTGCTGCGTATAATCTTAGATTCTTTGTTTTCCGACCAAATTCGTCATATGCCCTGCCTTCATATAAGTCGCGATTCTTGATCATGTCCAATATCCTAACACGCTTTCTCTAGCTGGGCTTGAACCGATTCCACAATGTCAGATCTTTGCCCAGTCTACGCGCCTTTCTTCGGAGTGATGGTATGTCTAGAATTCCTCTACCTCGGAGAAGCAATTTTCTCTTATGTTGTCTGAAGGGATGCACTAGTGCAGTCGTTTTTACTTGTGAGTTCTTTGTATTCCTCGAGCAGAAAACGATGAAATTCAAATGTGTGATACTTATCGTGTTTTTTGCGAGCAGCCGTTGGTGCCGGGTGAGCATTCCTATTCTTCTACCAAAGTTTTGAATATAATACTATTCCATACGGATTAGCTATGGTATTGCCAAATCAGGTGTCGGAATCACTGCCATGTCGGTCCTTAGACCTGATCTAATGATGAGATGCACCATTCCAGCGATTATGGCTGGAATCGTCGCTGTAAGTTTTCTCTTATGTCTCTTAAACATACCTGATTGACAAGAAATGCACAATTAATCACACTTGTGAAGATCTATGGCCTGGTAGTTAGTGTAATCATCGCTGGGAGTCGTGAGTGGATGAGATTTGCCTAACTGGCATACCGATTCAACAGCCTTACTTACCTCGGTGATAGTTGCTCCCTTGATGTCTCTTTCCCATAGTTTTCTCCTTCTTGGTGCCGGTCTTTCCGTGGGACTTGCGGGAATTCCATCTGGATTTGCGATTGGGATTGTTGGTGATGCCGGAGTGAGAGGCACAGCTCAACAACAGAGGGTTTTTGTTGGTATGGTGAGTGTTAAACGTTAATTGGCGGCCATTTAGAGCTTCGACTAAGTAAAAATTATCAGATTCTCATCGTAATCTTTGCCGAAGTACTGGCCTTGTATGGTCTAATTGTGGCTTTGATTCTGAATAGTAATTCAAGAGGCTGGTCGGACGTGGTGCGTATCATTGTCGAACCCCTATCCAAATTAGTTGACCATTTGATTAGTGTCTGTCTACAACTTGAACAAGCCTCTAGCCTGCTCTGAGAAAGATCATAGTTCTCTATTTGATATAATTCTGTCAATAGGGTCGTCAGTACAATATACATAAACTTTTTCTTCGCCTCTAAGTAGAAAGGTGACCCACGATTCGACTTTACCGAATGCGGCAGGTTGTGCCGGTTGCGGCAAGCACACTTGCGAACGTTACAAATTTTATTTTCTGATTTTTACCGTGACTCTACACTGCAACGCTACTTCTGGATGACTTTCCGTGGAACCACTGGAAGATAACGCACGACCTGCAACTTAAATTAGACCGGCCGGATCTCTCCCTTTCACGAGAGCGGCGACAAGTTGGAAATTGACAAAGCTTTCCGAGTGTCAAGGACTTCAGATGCTACTTATCTTATGCAGGAATGACCTCCGCACAAGAGACGATTTACTCTTTTCTCCGTCTCTTGTCCCACAGGGGTACACATAATATCGAATTTGGGCGTTTCTCGGTCCGAATCTGTCTTTAGTGGGATAGTTTTCAAGGGCGGGAAGGTGTGTAAACATTGTCTCAGAGGCATGCGGAAAACACACGGCGAACCTGACACTTTTGGAACGTTTATAGTGCACGCACACCTTTTGTATGTGTTCGTATGCTATACACTAGGTTATGCATCTGTCAAGTTGAAGAAGCCTACAAGCGCCCATGTGTCTCGTGCTTACTTATTCCCACTGACTCACATTTGCGTAAAGGACGACCATCAACACTCCCTTTGGTCTCCTTCCTAGCTTTGTTCCTCAGACTTGCTCTCTAGATCCCAAAGATGTCGTCGTTCTTCTCTGGAGCACATGACCTCCAGTTCAAAGAGTCAAACATCAACAATATACAGGGGAATAAATATGAGACGAATAACAATGACAATCGAAAAATCACTGGTTCTTACAACACTTATAACACCAACAACACCAACTCGCACAACACCAATTGGAACAACAGAGACGAAAGAAGTGAGTAGAGTGATTTTGACTTCCCCAGAGTCCTCTTTCTACCGATAAGAGTAGTACGCATGACATCTAATACCTCCTCCCTTATTAGACGACAATCGACATTACAACAATCTTCAACACTCTCAAACAGCGAACTTCGGTGATGGTAAGTTTTCACACTTGTGGGTTGGACATAGCCTGACCGAGACCATGTCCTCATCGAAAAGGTCCTGAACGTTACAGGCCTACCCGTAACGAGTGGGATAGAAGTGACATTGGTGGTGAGTTTTTACACTTGCGGGCTAGACATATCCTGATCGCGACCATGTCCGTATCTTTTCAAAGACCCTGAACGTTACAGGTCTACCCGTGATGAGTGGGACAGAACCAGTCAAGTTGGATATGACTCTGAGTACTCTTGGCACAATGGAGGGGACTCTATAGGTCAACCGGCGTATGGACCACGACCTCGTCATATTCAAACTCCCTCGTACGGGTATTATGACGGGTATAGCTCTTATGTCCCACCCCGATCTTATCGAGGACCGGCTCCCCCTCATCCTCCTGCCTCCGCTCCTCCAGCACCTGTCGAATCTGCGGAGGCTTATCGAGCTCGGAATCGCAATCCATACATCTACGTTGACCCATACCATTCCTCCAATCCTGCTGAACCCGAACCAATGAATCGCAATCCCTACTCTCAAAATTACGGCGACCCATATTATCCCTCCCATTCTGTCCAACCTGAGCCAAGGCATTACCAACGAGCGCCATTCTCCGACCAGGGGCACAATAATCTCCCTCTCCCTCGCTCACGTTCGGCATCGAATAACCCATTCGCATCTTATCGCTCGGAAGGGTCTTCTACCACTGCCGCAGATCCCCCTATTACTAGCGAGAATAAGGATGATGCAGCCATGGAAGTCGATAGTGAAGGCAAACCTCCTCCTTCGTGGACCTACTAGGAAGGCTTTAGAGTGGATATCGTTCAGTTTTCTGTAGTTTACTGCGTTTTCTTTTTCTTTTTTTTCAACTTACTTCCTCCGAATAAAAGGTTTCCTCGAATATAAATATCTCTGATGGTTCGCCCCGGCTGCAGCTCTTCCTATGATACCTCAAGGCTGGCTGGAGTGTCCTTATTGAATCTGTCTGATACTCAAAGTCATGAGACGGTCTATCTCAACACGCTGCTTCGGCGTTGATTGATGGTGGCCCCAAGGTTCAATGATACCTGTAATCCTTAGGCGCCTGCTGTCCCATGTGTATCTTATAAACGCAACATAAAGGACAACGCGGCACCCCACTACTCGCCTTACTTGCTCCCAGTGCTCCCAGTGCTCTAGCGCCATGTCGAACTCGGAATTCTTCAGGGGCGCAAACAATTTCAGTATGAACGGCTCAAACATTAACAACATTGCAGGCGACCACCATGTCACTGTAAGCAACGACAATCGGAGCATTGCCGACTCGTACAATACTTATAACACCACCAACACGAATTCCAATAATACCACCCATCACAAAACACGAACTCTGGCAATTACACCTATAACACCAACACAAACTCCGGCAATACCACCTATAACACTCACTCAAATTCCGGCAATACTTATCACACCAACACAAATTCCGGCAATACTCATTACACCAACACAAGCTCTGGTAATACCTATACCACCAACACAAACTCCAACAACGCTATTCGTGACACGAATACGTATCGGGATCATAGAACCGGCAACACGGTGTCGGACTATCATCATGCACAACGGTCTGACAGTACGTCTCATTTGCTTGACCAAAAGACGCCAAACTAATTGTTCTTCGTAGATTCACAGAACTATCCACCCGTTCGGCGAGATCAGCCGACGGTCCGTCCAAGTTTGCCCCTTTCACAGACTCAGTACAGATCGGGGGCATACGTCGAAAGAGGAGGAGAGTATGTCAATTACGGCAATACCGGAAGAGTTGGAGGTGAACACAACTCAAATACCAATTCCGCATATTACGAGGAGGAGGAGGTCGATGAAGGCATGTCTCAGCCGCCGCCTCCTCATCTTCCGTATGGGAATGCACATCCTCGAGCTCCCGTTCCATATCCAGGAGGCTTCAGATGTGACCCCAATCTATCTCAGTCTTCCACTTCCACCCGGACCGGCGAAAGAAGTTCAGAGTATCCCAGAAATCGTTACCCAAATAATTACTCGGGAGGCTCCCAAAGACGCGATCCTCCACACCCACGATCCAGTCAAGATGTTCCCCCTCCCTATCCCTATGCTCCCCCACTTTCACACTCCGTCAGTGAGTCGTATTATCAACCTTCCCAAACGGCACAAACCTCCCCACCACCACGACCACCAGCCTCGGTCCCACCGACCGACCATTACTCTTCTCGAAATCAATACTACTCACAAAATGCCTCCGAGCAGGGATCTCGACCCCGATACTCTGGTGGATCTCAAAGTGGTTCTCGAAGTGGTTCTATGTCCTCCAAGGACTCATATTATAAATAAGGGAAGGATAGGGAAAACCTTTTAGTATTGCAGTCTGATAGTTCGGAAGAATATGCAGGATAATAGTCTAGCTTATTTAAATCAGAACGTCATGGAACGACTGGCCGGAAACCGATCTGTACTTGTATGGTCATTTCTTGTATGGTCATTTAGGGCATCTAAAATGAATAAATTATTCAGAGGTATACTAGAATAAAGACTCAAAGAAAAAGGACCATTATGTCCTTTTATATCGATAAACTTTAGGTGTATCTATCAAGAGTCCGACAAAAAATCATGAGTTGAAAAATGCCCAAAGCCAATCAATACTCAGAACTACGAAACATCCATTAGTCCGGTGAAGCGCTACCATTGAGCGGGAAAAGTTGCTCCCCATGAAAATTTCTACCTCCGCGGCGCAACCATCAGAGAAAATGACAGTCTATTTTGATATCTTTATAACCCCAGAACCCTTGAAACTATTTCAGTATACTGTACCATTTCATTCGATTCGCCACCTCATCATGACTGTGACCAGTGAAATGAAATTTTTTTTTCGCCAAAAGCAAAGTGTGAGCTGTGACAGAGCGAAAATTTTTACAAAATTCGCGAAATTTTACCCTTTTTGGAAGTTTTTCGTGACAACATTGGTCCGGAAAATTTGCCCTGGACTACCGTGACTGCGAACAGGCCCGAAACTTCGCAAATTTCTGGAGGCGCGTGACACGTGACAAGCGAACGAAGGAAATGGTACAGTATTTTAATCAAGATTATAGTGGATCTTAACTTGATTACAGCTGTTCCTGTAAGTAATGGCAATTCAAGTTGTCACACACGGCATTTTGTAAAATGTGTTACATTGTGTTTCACATTGTAGGCTATCTGTTACCGTATATAGAAGGTTGCCTCAGTGTCAGAACCCCACATGGAGTCACTCGACAATATGCACGCCATGAAATGTGACTCCATATATGGTAGCTGACACTTACAGGTTACACAGTTCAAAAATTTCGGGTGTGTAGCGGATTGCCATTACTTACAGGAATGGCCCCTGTAAAATTGTGAGAATATTTTAGGAACCTAAAATGATTCTAGTCATTCTAATTGGGTTTCAAGGATTATAATCTTAAGAATAATTGGAGAGGCTGTAACTATTTTAATAATTAAAACTTGATTTTCAAAGGTTATAATAGCAAACAAATTTGCTTAAAATATTTGGTAGTGCTTTGTAGTAAGTACATCGGGATTCGTGTGAGTTTGCTTGACCCTGACTTGCTCGGCTTTTACTGGCTTTTACCGGCTTTTTTTCGGCTTGAAAAAGTTCAATAGCTTTTTTCAAGCTGAAACAAGCCGGAAAAAGCCGGGCAAGTCAGGGTCAAGCAAACTCACACGAATCCCGATGTACTCGGATTAGAATTTAGAATACATTCACAAAGAGAAATATGGAAATTGTTTTGAGCTTAGAAACCACACATTTTGCATTAGGCCCCACCAGGCCCCCTAGTGCTGCACGTGACTCAACTCGACTCCGACTAGTCGCCGAGTCGAGCCGGTTTTTGAGTGAGTCAAGTCTTCATTTTGACTCGTGACTCAGTTGACTTTCCGTGAATTGACTCCGACTTGAGTCGCTGGCTGCAAATGTATTCAATTTTTTTCAGTTTCTGGCTATTTTGGGGCCGTTTTCTCACCATGACGAAAAATTATACAGCATTTGTAGGTAGGTAGGTAGATCTCTAGTTTTAAGTGACTCCAAGCGACTCGAGTGGGAGCGAGTCGAAAAATAATGACTTGACTCCGAGTCGATGCCGTTTGGAGCCGGAGTCACGTGGAGTGGAGCCGGAGTGAGTCAAAGTTGGAGTCAGGGCAGCACTAAGGCCCCCAATGTCATGAACTTCATCAGGAAATACCCCCCCTATCCTAGGATCCCTGACAGAGTCCACCATATTCCTATGGATGCTGAAAGACTCCATAGGTTTACATGGATTACATGGACTACATGAGAACCATGGGAACCATGGATGCCATGGATACTGTGGGATGTCGTCT